>WBNH01010587.1:278491-353358 GCA_013401255.1 Urocolius indicus | reverse complement strand
ATAAAAATGACTTACATCCATATCTGTTGTATATATTGTTATTAAACAGATAAAGTTACTGCAGATAAATACAGAGTCTCAGTGACCTAGGAGTGGAGATAAACAGTTTCCAGACAAAGTACTAAGAATGCTGATGTGTCAATGTCAGGATCTCAACACAAGTTTCCTCCCAAAATGGATTGTATTCAACTCCCTCAAAAAATCAAGGGAATCTTTTCTAATACTTTAGTCATAAGCACTGACTTTAAAATACTCAGGAAAAAAAGGAACACACACATTTTGATGTTTGCAAGATTTAGCTAGTAATTGATACCACATAAATGTATGTTTCCTCAGTCCCTGTTCTACTGTTAGATACAAGAATGAGGCAGTGTGAAACAGATACTATTGCAGTTAAATGAGTTATCAAGAAGCTAAAATGTATTTTCTGGGGCTTTTGTGATTGTTTTCTCAACGGAGGTGACCTTCCTGTGGTACATGTGTTCCAGTTGTACCACAAATGCCATTGAAGAGAGTGGGATAAAATCTGGACTCTTGCCTTTTTTTTCCCATCTTTCTAAAAATACTGGTCCATTAATAGCATAGTATTTTCCCAGACTGCTGAGATGAAAAAGGGAACTCATGCAGTAGACAGTTCTGATAAACATAAAAAACCTGACCATCCTTTTGATTCAATAGAGAATATTACTGCACAAGTACTGAGGACGTCATGTCTTTGGCATGCTTCCACTTCCTCTTTTTCAGTTGTTTGGTACCTTGATATCAAATGCTATAGGCTTTCTGTCATATTAAACACTGCAGTTCCTGATTCCACTTGTTGCCACAAGACTCATCATTTGGGCCCTAAAAACTAAGGATGCTTTAACCTGCTCTTTCCACATCTGTACATGCCTGCTTGTGCTGTTTTGTTTCAGTGGAGTTATACCTCCAGCCTTGCTGGGCTGAATTGGTACTTCAGAAAGTACTTCTTGACATTTAAAATGCTTCTTTAGAAAGTGAGGAAGAAGTAGATAACTGTCAGAAACACAAATACATTAGAGCTATCAAAAGGAGGAGTTGAGGAGGATTGTAAAGAGAGGAAATATGCAAGAAAAGAAATAGGAACAAGAAGGAGACAAATGATAAAAAGAGAAAAGTCAAAAGAGTAAAAGAACAGCAGAAGAAAAAAAGATTCAAACAACTGAGAAAGAAAAGTTTAAAAATTAGGCTTTGATGAAGAAAGAAAGAAAAGTTTGATGAATGAAAAAGATTAAAAGGAAGATAGATAAATGGGTAATAGATGAGGAAAAGCAAGGGAGAAAGAACAGTTGTAGGCAACACATGAAAATGTCACTGACATTCACATGCTTTTTTCACTAAAAAAGAATGGAAGAAGAGGTCATAGAAGACTAACAACGTAAACCTACAAGACTAATTCATATCTAAAATAATATATACTGGTACTCTTGGGAAATCCAAGTTCAAATCTATTCCTTTCTGACTTGGAGCAGAAATTCGATAGCAAATTCCTTTGACAGCAAAATTTTTTAACCATCTGAGCTGTGTGAGTATGTCTGTACCACACAGTCAAAGTTGCATCATGTCAAGAAGCTCAACTAAGCTCTGAATTAAGAAATATTTCCATGGGAAGCAACACAGCCATGTAACACAGCATGGCACCCAAGCCACAACATCCTGTCCTTCTGTAGGGTGCTTGGGTGCTGTGGAATGACAAACAAGCATGGACAAAGGGTTTCCAATGCCCAAGGTACCTTGTCCTGTCATCCTTGTATGTTAACACACTGAGAACTGTAGATGTAATTCCATCTTCTTCTGTTGAAGCTGTTTCACTTCCCAGAAATTCTTCAGTGCTCACAAAGCTACAGAGCATGTGAAAACAAGTTTAGCTTTTGAGCCACTGAATCCTTGTGTACTGAGAATAATCACAAAAACAACAGCCTTTTTTGTATACAAAAAAAGTGTGCTTAGCCATAGCAGTTTGCAAAATTGAAAACTTACAAAAAAAATCACAAGTTGCACTTTATAGAACCATTTTGAACAACTTTTAATTCACATGACAAATGTTTTAAGAATTTAAGGTTTTCATCATTAAATGACATTTTATTTGAAATTAAAATATGTTTTCTAAATGCATGACAATAAAGCCTGATGTCTCAGCTACCCACACTTGTTCCTCTGAGAAAGTAAAGTCTCAAATATCCTAAATTCCATAGTCTGGAGCAATTTAGGTCTCCTTAGAGATCACGGTTTGAACTACAAATGCAGCAAGGGCTGCATCCTGCTGTAACTGAAATCCTTCCTAAGTCTACTTCTGCTTTTCAATCTCTCTAATTTTTCATTAGATCAAGAGTCACACATTTTTGTTGGCAGTAAAGCAATTCCAATTTGAACTGCCTTCTGTCTTCAATAGGAATTTTCCCAAAGTACAGAAATAAAAATGTAAAACTTTGCTGTGTTTCATTACTTTCATTCTTTTGAACATTGCTTCTCTGAAAGCTCTGTGTGAAATTATTAGAAGACAGGTTTTGAAATGCTTGTGAAAGTAGATGCATATATGGGACTCAAAGGGCCTTATTTAAAAAAGAAATTTGCCAGCTACCCAGATCTCTGGTTGGTTGTGCCCATTCAAGGATACAGAATCCATCATTCGTATGATTATTTTTACATCTGAACTTTTTTTTTTATACTAGATAGACTTGAAACTTTCAGGGTCATTTGCCCAGCATGTAGTTGAATGTCCTGTGCTATAGATTCCAATTAGCAAGACCATGTTCAATGGTCCTACACCACCAATGCTGTCTAACTGCTTTCCACTTGGCTTTATATGTTTCTTCTTTGTTGCAGCTGCAACCAGGTCTATCTACCCTTTGATAGAAAAAAATTCAATTACCCCAGGGAGAAGCTTTTAGCTTTATTAAGCATTGAAGTCTACACATTTGTTCTTCTGTTGAAGAGCAGTTCAAAAGGAGAGTTTCTGAGGAAGTAATCTGATAAATTAGGATAAATCTTGTGGACTTTCACTGCTAATGTTTTTCCTGTAATCTGAGCCTAAGAATCTGCCATCTCTATGTACAGTTAAGCATTTCTTTAACACTTTTAGCCCCTGACAGATGTTTCTTATACTTTACTAGTAAATGGCTCTTCAGTGGGTTTTTTTGCAACTGCTGTGCTCTCAGCATAAAATTGATGTCACAGAAGGCTGGGTAGCTGTGCTCTAGCCTTGATAGATAGTAACAGAAAACTGTTCCCATCTGGTGGCTTTGTATTGGCCTCTGACTAAACTGATGGTTGCCTTTCTTAGATGATGGGTGTCAACTCGTCACCTCTTTGTTGTCAAGAGTAACCTTAGTTATCTAAGAAAATGCAAGCACTGCATACACCAGATCTCTAACCTGCTCTCACTTTGTTGTGACTGGCCTCTTAGGGGAGCATAGTGGCCAAGAGACATGGGAGAAAGCTTGCAATAACACTGTTGTAAAACACATCTCTTTGTAGATAAAAAAAAAAAAAAAAAAGGAGCTGCTCTTCCTAATGCTGTCAATCTTGTATTTTACTTCATTGGTGGGTTCATTTACACAAGTAAGTAAGGCTGTCATTTATGCCTTTTAATGTTGGAAAATTCCACAAAAGTTTCACGTCGCTGGTTTGAAATCGAATCTTTCATTATTGCCTCTATCTTGCAAATTAATTTATTACTGTATTTGAAGTCCTAAATGCCTCTTGAGAGAGCTCAGCATACAGTCTTAACAATCTATCCATAAAGAGCAAACATGAGTTACACGTTTAAAGAAGATAATCTTTCAGTTGTATAGAAATCCTGTCACTCTTGCTTTTCTGTTTAAGCTTCATATAATCAAGCTTTTCTTTCTGTTTTCAGAGAAGTTTTGGTTTGTCCTCACTCATTGCCGTTCTCTGTGGCAGAGGAAAATGGCACATTAAATTGAATCTATGAAAAGGACACGGAACTAAATGGAATTAGATTGCCAAAACAGAAGGAAGACTGAACTTCTTGGATTAAATCTCGTTTTGTAGGAACTCTCAAGAGAGAATGAGGAAGAAACAAAAAGCCGTGGAGAGAGTTCTCCAAACCCACAATTCCACCTAAATCTGAAGCTACTGCATGCCCTTTTTTTGTGCATTATGGAGTAACATCTACCATCAGTTTCAAATACAAGTAGTAGAATTTACATAAGCAAATCTTATCTGGCTAAGTGCTTCTCTATAAATATACATATTATAATCTGTTATTAACACACAAGGTTCTATTGCCATATTACATCAAAATATTACAATTGGGAATTTTTAATGAATTATCACTCTTCATTCATGTGTATCCATCATAAGGCCAATATGCCACCTACATCCCTCTTATAAGACACATACATCCTCTGCCGTTCCTCAGAAGCATTTAGCTTTTTTCTCAGCAGCTCAACTAACAACAAATACTCTAAAACCAAAACAAAACTGAAAAGAAAAAAAAAAAGTCCTAAACTGCTTGCTGTCTCTTAGGAAAACATTATTTCATGGTGCAATAAAAACATTAGGACAGAGGAAAAATAATTAAGATTATAGAAATTAATTCTATATCAAAGTCCACAGAAGGACTCCTGTTGACATCAAAGCTTTGGCTTCTCTTTGATAATGAGATTACACATCATACTTGATTTTCTACATATTCTTCTCTGCAGAGTAGATGCATTACCGCTGTCAATGATTCTGCACAAAATTAAATCAGTTTAAAAGCAAAGGATATATTTTTTGTACCACTGGGCTTGGAAAACCTGGAACCCAAGACCTAACACCATAAATTTTGAGTTAAACTGTAGTCAGAGCTTATGTTTCCAGTGTTTCATCATGTTTTGCATGCATAGTATTTTAGGCTTTCACTTCCAGTCAGTTAAGACCTCTGCCTTTCAAATTCCAACTTGTTATCATCTATCCTGCTTCCCTTAATGTGTTTGTACACATCTAATTAGATGGAACTTAGCAAACAGTTCTGTTGACAGAACAAAAAAGTGGAAAAATAGCTGTCTCGTTTTGTCAGCTATCTGGGTCTGGAAATATTAGTTGGAGTAAAATGCAGTGAGAATGCTGTAGATAAGACTGAACATAAAGAAAGAGTTAACTTGTTTGTGAAAACAAACCAAAACAACCCCCCACATATCTCTGCCGGTTGCCTTCTCAGAATACAAATAGTATCATAAACCAAATACCCAGTCTTTCTCTGATACTCTCCATTTTCTGAACAGTCTGGTAGCAGAGTCTGGTGGCATTTTGACATGTAACCTTTTAAGAGAAGACTTGATAAGCTGGAAGGGAGTACAGTGCTTTTGGAGCTCTATTGGGCTCAGGCGCCAAGTCACTATTCCAAAGGGATATGTTGCTGAATCAGTCATTGCTAATACTGATGTTTACAGCATTAAGAAAATACTGGAGGAAAGTCTTGCAGGTGCCAGACAGAGAGACATCTATATTAAGGCTTATGCTGAATTGTTAATTTTTAGTTATCAGCAAAACCAAACTAAGAATCTGCGTGCTCAGCTGAGAGCGCTGTTGTTGCAGCTTGTTCATGCTTCAAAGATAAGTTACTTTCAGTATGAAATGCTGAGATCTTTTTTCTCCTAGGTTTGAGCTCTTTAAAACATACTCAGTTGGTAACTAAATAAGCAATGAAATTTTTGATGTTTACATCAGGGTAAAATGCACTGTATTTTCAGGGATTCGGGGTGACTCAGTGTGCCTGGAGGCCTCCAGAGGAGAGGGGCTTTTAAAAAAAAACCACTTTAAATCCACTAAGTGGAAACCATAATGTTCATTAACACTGAACTCAAGCTGCAAAGCTCAGCAGAACATGGACTGAAAAAGATCCTCATCTCGATCAGGGTACATCTGACCTGTAGCTGGAGAAGGCCAACTTCATTCTCCAGATGTGAAAACACTACAGACCATTGTAGTCTTGCTGACAGCTCTTATGCCAGAATCATTCTGTAATGCATTCCCATCCTAGCTCCAGCCTTCCCACTTCCTCACCCAGACCTTTTCCCTACTTCTTCTGCAGCACCCTTCTACAAATACAGCAAAGGAGGTCTAGTAGACAGGGACTTATCATAGAATCATAGAATGGCAGGAGGAGATGGTACCTAGGTTACAGGGCTTTGTGAAGTAGAGATCCAGCTCACAGCTACCAAGGCTGCATATTTCTGCTTTGCCTTATCCCACAATGGTGAAAAGCAGGTGAAGAAACAGCTCTGTCTGAGCTGCTGACCAATACAACAGATGATTTGTTTCAGCACAGGGCTTTCACTCAAATGGTACTTTCTTTTCCTGATACTATGATTTAGAATTTTGATTAACTTTTATTTCATGGGCTTCTAATGAAAAATCCTGTTGTAACCACCTATGAGAGGGAACTAGTAGAGATTACTAATTTAGATTACCTGCAGAAAAGCTCTCCTTGCTATACAACCTTCATAAAATTCCTCCTTACTAGAGAATCTTCACATGCTATTAAGCAAGGATCTCTTTTTAAATCAAATATTAGTTGGAGAATATCTCTGCTCTTAGTGATATTTCTAAGGCACTAACATTAGAAAATGTCCACCAGAGGCAGATTGAGGTGTTGGTGAATCACTTTCTTTAGGATTTATGGTGTATCTTAGAATGTAAGACTATGAACTGGGGGCCTGTGTTGGAAATCACAGGAATGATCTAAAAAGCACAAGAAAAAATTTAATTTAAAATGTGCTAGAGAACACTTCAAAGAAGCCAGGTTCTGCCGCAAGGGTCCTGTGACAACCTCAGCCAATGCTTTTCAGCATTTTCAGTCATTGTCTCATTTCAGTAAATTAAGACACCTCTATGCTTGATCATTATAGTAGTTCACAAAGCAAAGAGTAATTTATGTGTCTCTGCCTAATGATGGTACCTCACAGGCTGAGAGGACCACTTCAATGAAGTGGCATTGTGTCAGCGAGCTAGGCACTCATCCACACGCAGAAGATATTTGAGGCTTAATGCATATTTTCCTCTCCAAAGAAAACAGACCTTCTACAGTTTTCTATCATTCTTCTTCCCGCATTACTCCACTGCAGGGTGTTCTTTCCAGAACATGTCTTCAGTCCTTTCTCTCTACAACTAAACTGTAGGTCAGGCTGTAGGTAAGTATATTATAGTCTTGGTTACAGGAACTCCCTTGTAAACAAATATTCAGTCATTGCAAGAGAAAGGAAATAAACAAAACAATGAACTCTGTTGTTTAGTCTTTTGGAATGTATAGCTGTCATTCAGCTGGCAAAGTAAATGGTGGGCAGAAAATAACACTGCTACTATTATTATATATAGTAATATTGCTGTGGAGAAGGCGGCAGCAGTCCTTGCCCTCATACCATCAACAAGATTAGCTGGCACGAACTAATGGGATCTCTACTATCAAGAGTTGTCCAAACCTTAAAAGAATTTATTCAAAGCAGAGAAGGAACAGAGAGATGTTACCCAGGTGAAGGATACAACACCCTTACTTTCACTATTCTTTTTCATCCCACCAGTAGAACAGCTTTGTCTGTGAATCTGCCTACAGCATGGAGGGAGTAAAAGACAGAACGTGCACATATGCATCTTGCAAAATTAATGCCACAGTGTTAAGTTCAAAAGGAATCTAATTTTATAGGAAAAAATACTATTTTCATGGAATCACTGTCACTCTGGAACAACCTACCCAGCAGGTACTTGTACCTACAGGACAAATGGCTAAGCTCTGCCTAATCCTCAGAAAACTCTAATCATATAGACATCACTGGCTTGCAACCATGAAGCTATTTGGGACCATCAAAGACATAAAGCCCGCTTCACAGGCCAAGTGTCACCTGGTATTCACCAGAAAATAGAAACCTCAGCACATCTAGTTGCAGAGCTTCATTTTTGGGTTGTGAAGAAAGCCCGTGGTGAGAAGTACAGTATCAGCACTGCCTCTTGGTTCTGGGATTACTTCACCTCTTCTTCCAAGGGACTATTCTGTTCCACGGAACAGAAGAGTTGCAACTTTTTTGCAATGCTCAGTGTTTGCTTTTTTTTTTTTGCTGCTTTTATCCTTGCCTTTCTTTGGTGAGAGACATTGAAAATATTTTTAATGTAATTGTAGGATTTGAAAGTGCAGTTAGGCCTGTTCATTATAAACAACTGGCGTTTACCTGGGGAAAGTGCAGAAAATTGTCTAATAGTTTTAAGTAGACTGAAACAATAGTTAGATAACCCTACTTTTGAGAAAAGGAAGGTACTACTCACCACAGAGGAACTGAAATACTTTCATATCTTTCTCAGAAAGTTTTGTTTAGCTGCTAAAAGTTTCTTTTTAATTTCCCTATACAAACTTCTGAGTTACAAATGAAATTCTTTAGGGTTTATAATCAAAGAGCTCATAATGAATTATTTAGAGTTTACAGTCAGTCTTTGGAATTGATGATCTGATGATTCAATCCCAATCTGATAAATCAATCGCTAACAAACATCAATTTATATGCCAAATCTTCAGTTAGTATTCAGTCAGTAAGTGGGCTGCTTTAACTTCCACATTAATACTGTTGATACTCACTGAGTTTCAGCGAGTGATTCATTCCACTGCCTATCACACAGTTTTCATTGGAGATTTGGTCTTTTGGCCATAACAGCAGTTAAATTACAGAGGGTAGAGACTTATCCCAGTCTGAACGACAGACTTGCTACACTTGAATCACTCCCCTTCAAATTCTGTGTAACCTCACCTGGCAGGTAATGATTTGAACATGAAGGTATTACTGGATTATTTGAGCGTTTCATTCAGTTGAGACCTTGTCTCCATCAGGAAAGGAAAAAATGGGAGCAAAGGTTATGTAGTTCAACTTCCAGTCCCTTCTCCACCTACCTCCAGGTCAGCCTTCTCAAGAGGTGGCACTTACGATGCTTTCTGTTCAAACAATACTCAAAATGTGTTTTTACCAGAATTCTGACTAATCTAAAGCAAAGGCCTTATTTTCACCTCAAAGTGCTTTGACCCAGGCTTATGCATGTGGAGTCCTTTTGAATTTATATACGCCAAAACTTATTGTAAAGATGGATTACCTGATCTAGTCACTGTTATGCCTTCTCTTGCAAAACTTGTAATTCTCCTGGCAAGCTCCATGAAAGGCATGAACAGGTACAAGATTTTAAGGATTGTTGAACTATACCCAGCTGTGAAGGTGCTGTCACTTATGTTTGTTGCACATCAATTCTCCATTAGTAAAACCTAGAATGTTCTAAATATAGCCTTGCACCAGAAGTGTTTAACCTCTAATTGTACACGACAATTAACAACCATTTGTGGGGTTTTTCTTCTTTTTTGATGGGAAAGTCTGCATTTTGTCCTCTCCAACTTTAACTTCCAGAAACTTGAAGAGGCTCATATTTGGACACAGCATGAATACTATAATCTTATTTTTCTGTATTTTGTGATGATGCTGCCATCTAGAGTGTAAAAGCAATGTTGTGCTGAGAAATGCCATCAGCAGTATTTAATTAGTGGATTTTGTATTAACAGTGAGCAAGTACAATCATAATCATACATTTTTCTCTATTTTGTTCCACTGCTGCCACCTAGAGTTATAAAACAAGTATATTATTTTCCAACTACAGCTATTTAATTAGTGGCTATTTATATTTATGGGTGATATCTTACTTTCCCCCAATTTTCTCATTGCTTTGGCTAGTCCCTTTGTCTGCATTGTCAGTATAACTCCAGTATTGCAATTATTTTTCACTTATAAAAACATTAACAAAGCAGTTAAGCCAAATAATTTATTTGTTGTGATTTTAGGCTTTTATCTTCAAAGAAGAAAATATCTTAGATCAACCTGACTTTTATTTTTTCTGGTTGCAGGACATCATTCATCATAAAAATTGGACTTAATATTCATGTGAGACCCCCTAATCAGAATTAATAGAGAAAAAATAGGCTGCCATTGTCATTAACAATGACAGATAGCTGCTGATACTCCTATAAAAAACCCCAAGACTTTACAGAACCCTTTTTTTGTGGCACAGAAAGCAACACACATGCCTTGGGGACCATAAAACAATCAATAAAAGAAAATAATGAATAATAGGTTACCAAATCTGCAGTCACTAGTGCATGTGACCTCCTTGTATATTTGAAGGTTCAAAAGAAGTCTCCTTTGATGCCTAGTAGGTAACTACAGAAGTTCCTGGAAGAAATCCTAGGCATTCTTGTTCTTTTAGCCTATTTAATTTTTAGACAGCTTTGGATGACTGCACTGGAGGTAACAGCAACCCTCCAAGATCAAACATCCACCAACTCTTTACCTGGATTGTTCCTTCCTCTTTGCTGATGTAATCACTTTCATTATCCCTCTTCAGGTGGTCTCGACAGCTTACTTTGTTGGGAATCCTTAGCTTGTCATGTCTAGTGGAAACAGTAGCACTTTCTATATCTTTGTTTGACAGCTCTATTACAGTGCCTCAAAACTCAGGAATTTAATACATAGGCCTCCTCAATATCTCTAATGGCAAATTTCATGAAAAAAAAAAACCAAACCCTTGTCTTGGACTTTGATCACAGAACTTTCTCTAGCTGGCTGTTCTTGGTTCCTAGTTCCTCTAGCTGTGCCCCTTACCTTCTTTCACCTACCTTGAAGTAAAGCCGATGTCCTGGTTTTGTCTTTTCAAACTATCTTTATGAAAACTAGTCACAGCTCTTGTCACAATAGCTTCACCTTAATAGTAACATGAAAGTCACTCAGGCTTCTGTATATCCTCCAAATAGCTCACCCCAGGAAAACTGCTGCAGATAACATAGGTAGCCAAATGAAGCAAGGTTTTATTCTCAGGTTGGTATCATTTGGCTTTTTGGTTGTAACACGGAAACTTTTGAATAATACTTCCAATCAGTTTCTCAAAGAACATTCTAGACATAAATGCATAGGTATTTACAGATTTAAGCAGAAGCAAATGAGAAATAGGACTAAACAGGGAATATATGAGGCTCAGACGTGGAGCTGGCAGAACCAGAAGCTACAATATGATCTGTAATTGTCTACTGATCAAAACTACGAACAGCACGCACTATAACAACAAAATATCTCATCTCTGCTTGTCTTCTCATTGTAAAAATAAGAGAACTAATACTGGTGTGAAAGATAGGTCTGAAGGAAAGAGCCACAAGAGTCCGGTATGTATAAAGGATGAAGAGTGAATGGTATGGGGATGGAAAGAGCCCCTGTGAGGCTGGAAGGAAGGACTCACAACTGGCCATGTCTGGGAATTGGGCGGGCACTTGTAGTGTGACACAAAGGATGAGAGGGAAGGTTCAGGGTGCTTCTGAAAATTTAACAGAATGGGAAACGTGGTGGATAAGATCTGATGTAAAAAATAGTCTCCTGAAGTATTCATCACCCTAAATAGTGATTACCATATGAGATTATACAAAAAAAGAATAGTACCATGCAAGCTTAGGAATGGCCTTTGTGTTAAAGGTATAACAAAAGCACTGGCAACAGGCTGTTGTTATCTCCTAACCTCAGCTATATCTGAATAATGATTAAAAAAAAGGATGTGTAAATTACATAATCACTACTTCCAGTAGCTATTACAATCTCTCACTCATACTATCTATATCCTCGTAGATTATCATGAGTTGTGTCTAAGGAGCTTTGATTCTGCCTGTAAAATTGACCCAGGGTGAATGGTAATACATGATTTTTATGAGAACGGATGATCTGTTGTCTTCCTGAGTTAGCAACCACTGCCTGAAATGTATCCTTTGGGATTTTTTTTTCAGTTTGAAATAGGGGTCATTTGTTATTGTGTTTCATTTGGTCTGCAGTGACAATCATTTTTGGACCTCTTGTTTTTGTTAGATATTGGCAACATTTTTCTTCTCCTCTGGCCTCTAAGTCTCAGCGCTGGTAATTCTAATGGGTGATATATTCAGTTTAAGAAAAAGGTATTATCTTGTTGATACTTTTTAAAAAAAAAACAACTTCTCTGGTATTTATGCTGATTTTTCTTCTAGTATTTGTGACCACAAAAACCAGGATGTATTATGCTTCTACTGATATAACACAGAGTTATGAAATTGAGGCAGTTGTAACTTGCAAGCCATTATCTATGAACTATCTCTCATGGAATCCAATCTTATACATATTATGATAAGCTTTTGTTATTCAGCATATTCTATTCTAACTCAATATTTAAAATGAGAATTGATCAGAAGATTGTGCCACTGAGTGATCATCTACTAGAAAGATTCATCCATTAGCTTTTTTTGTCCTTTGTTAGACTTAAAAAAAAAAATCAGTAATTTGTTTCTGTAACTTCCATAAGGTGCTTTCTTGTGACAGTCCTCCTTGTAGCTTATCAGTCATACTGTCCTCAAGTTTCAACCTGAGTGGAACATGCAACTGGTCATTGTCCAGGTACCTCAGCATGTAATGGTCCTTTTTAAAGGCTTACCTTGTGTGCAACTCTCTCTCCCTTTTGGTGCTCTGATGAATCTGACAGTGAATACAACTGCCATGTAGTTAGTCCACTTTTGGTCCCTGTTACATGTAGTACAGCCTGTCTCTCAAAGTATGGGACCATTCAGTTTTAATTCAGTTAAGCAGTGCAGAGATAATTACTTATTCTTCCTCTAGAACCCTAAAAATTCAGGTCATGGCATTTTAATGGCTTTTAGTTGCTGGGCTGGGTTAAAGCTAAAGAGAAAATTAGGAAAGAGGTATCTACTAAGAAGGGATGTGACACTTCTGAACCTCCTTTACTAAGTTGGTTCTACTCAAATTAATGTCCTTTAATTTTCATTAAAATAACCATACTTCTGCCTCTCAAAATGCATTCATGGTATCCACCACTATCTTTGGATCTTTATTTTGTGTATTTGTTTAAAACGGTGGGCTTATTATTACCTTACCAGATGTCTGAATTTATTCAGTAACTATTATTTTAACCACTTAGCTTTCTTTTGGTGTTAACAGCTCAGCACAATGGAATTTATGTCAATGTGTTAACTTCTGCTAAATGTACACAAAGAACTTAACAGAGAGCTTATGAGATTTAAGAAAAGCATTTGAGTCCTGATCAGCATACAAGACCTACCCAATACACAGATTTGACAGTTTGATTCTGCAGCCTGGTCTTCAATCCAAATTCACATGGGATCCCCATTGCATTGTTTCAAATTATATTTTCACCTTGTAATGTGATTCAAAATAGTTCAGACATAAGAGTTTCCCATTCTGTTTACATTGTTAAACAAGCATAGCTTTTACTTTTTACAGTAAGTGGCCAGGTTTGTAATGCTTCTAGTAATTATCTTTCACTGAACACCAATACTTATTTTGGAATTTATATCCAGGAACTAATCAGGTACAAAATTCTGCTTTGAAAATTTATTTAGAGCCTCAGAGACAAATGCTCCCACGTGATCACAGCTTTGTCCTCAAACTGTTTGTTCATAAATGTGTGTTTGCCCTCATACCTTAACAATTTTTCCTGAGTGGTGCGTGTTTGTATTATATAAGCAAGTCATACAAAGCAAGACAAAGCACTACAATTTATTTGACCAAGTGCTAGAAATGGGAAAAAGACAAGGTTTTCAGCACATAACCCTGTCTTAGGGTTTGAAACAGATGCAGCAAAATTTAAGCTGAGGTTTAATACAATTCTGCCAGCTTTGCTAGACACACTATTACATCCCTTTTCATGGAGCAGTTTTAGAGTTGTCCTGCATTTTTGAAAACCAATTTTTCATTCTTTTCAACCTTTTGCTAACTCTTGTTTTCTGTCTTTGTGCCAAGGTATATATTTCTAATGAATGCAGTTCAAGTCTGTAATTGTTTGCTAACACTATCATTTGGAACAAAGACTTTTTCAGAAGCTCTCAAAATATTCAGTCAATTCACTACAATAATTGCTTTGGCCTCTTTATTCTTTCTACCATAAACATTTGGTCTGATCAACCTCAGATTGTATAGGTTCATTAGCTAGGTTTGAACCATAACGATCAATGACCTTATCCAACAGTTTATTATAAAGAAGAAGTATTTTTGCCAAGTAACATTTTTTATCAAAAGAGTCTTGAAATTCATTCCCTTTAAAAACTGCCATACCTTAAAAAGTGTTCCAACTCCCACTCCTGGGATGACTTCAGTACTTCATCCCATGACTGATTGTTGAAAAAGACATTGTGGGCTGCAATGGGCTGAAATGTAAGCACTAAACTAAAGAATCACAGTCATCCATCCTTTCTTTAGCTCCGTAAACATCTAAACCGCAACAGCCTTCAGAGAAGGAACCAGCACATGTGCTCCACTTGTCTTATCTGTGAGGCAGCATAACTGCGTAGACTGAACTTTAGGCAGAACTTTAAGTGTTTAGGAGAACTTTAAAGTGTGTACAGCTATGTGATACACATCTCCAATGTTAGACATCAACTATATGGAACATCTGAGGAGGTCTGAGGAAATTTTGGTAATTAACTCCCACTTTAAAAACAACTCCCTCTGTAGATCTATAATTCTATAGTAAATAGATTATAAATTCCTACTAAGATTTTTCATCAAAGTAACTAGTCACAGCTTGTACCTCTGAATTTATCAGAATTGCACATCTTTGTTTTTTACTGTTGCAGTTGTCTCACAGAAAAGAGTAAAGTTTAACAGCAACATGTGAGGTGGTTTCAGAATGCACATTAGCTTCAAATAAACTTCCTGGCTCTAAAAGACTTTGGATTTTGACCTAAATGTCTCCATTTTACTATATAGGGTCTTAATGTGTGTCTAGGTTTGTCTGCTTTATCAGTGGATATTCTATCAACTCCAATCTATGGTTAACTACAGTTGTGGGGGATTGGACTCAGTAAACTAGGGGACATCTTCCATTTCTATATTCCAGCTCTTTAGGTTTAAAAAAATAAGTTAAAAAAAAATTAGGGTCAAAAAGGCCTAGAGTTTCAGTAGTTTATAAATATTATTCCAAAGGCAAGACTATAAGGCTTACAGAATTTAGGTTTTTTTCTATCCAGCAAAAAACAATCAGTCAACTCTATCTTCAGGAAAAGTTAAGCTCTAATTTAAACACAAGTCCAATCTAAAACATTAGGTGCAGAACTGTTTCATCATATTGGTCTCCCTAAATGGTTCTGCCATGATGAAAACAGAATTTCATACACCGCTTCCAGCAAACCCGTGATTTACCCTCATATTTCAGAACTGAATTATGGAAACCATGGAATGTATATATTTCTCAAATAGCATTGATGCTAATTTTAACTGATTGACAATTGTGTTACTCCTAAAGCAGGTCACTCAGAAAGCCAGGCTTTTCCAAGCACTGCTCTGTATTCCAGGGATAGTCAGGAATTCAAAATAACAGTCCAGAAAGCCAACTAGCACCTACAAAACAATCATTAGTAGATGTAATGCAATCCTCAAATGTCTTCCACTACTTAGTTCAATAAAGAGACAATGCTACAGGAGAAGAAAAATTGCCAAACACACTTGTTTAAATAGTCCAGGTTCTGAAGTTTAGTCTAAATAGGGAATCTACGAGACAGTTAACATTTGGGTATTCCAGTAGATTTTCTATTAGAATTTTATTCTAAAATACTATTGTTGTCCAAACCTGTAAAAATATTTCAGAATAAAGTCACTTGTAATTGGAAAGAAACTATTTACCTGGGGAATTACTCCAGAATAGCAAAAGGGAAATAATTATTCTGGGATGGTTATGCAAGTCAACGTAGCCAAATTGTGAACCAACTGAATATGCCCCAAATGCAGGCTCTGACACGCTTGAAGTGGTAGATAAATTACAGCATTGAAAATTCACTGAAGTTCTGTGTTTGGAAGGCTATTTACCATGCTACTGGCTATGTTTACAATATTGTTATCATCATTTTATCCTAATTTAGTTGTACTAAAATAAGTCCAGGGACTTGAATCCAGCCAGCCTGCTAGGCAGTGTTCCAGTAGATTTGATGTGGCATTCCCTTCCCAAAGCTATCAGGGAAACCAGGTAAGTAACGACAGAAAAGTAGCAGCTTCAAAAAGTGCTCATATGGGGAGTTATCCCACAGGAGACAAAGGTTTTAGGCCTGAATTTAGAATCAAATTGCTTTTGTCCTTAAAAAAGGGCTTTTGCCCATTTATTTTTTTTTCTCTGTGATTTCATCATGAAGACACAAAGATGAATTTGCAAAATCACCACCATCCCCATGGCAACAGATAGTGATGTTATGATGCCCACTGTTGGAGCAAACAAAGCAAGCAACCAAGCTGTTGGGATAAGGACAGAGTAGGATGCTTTATAACCATAAAGATGCATTTCTACAATCATTGCAGGTTGACATTAAATCCATTCCATAGACATTCACTACCACTTTCCTTACCCCAGGTCATGATTCTTCACGGAAGTTAAAATGATGAGTTTAAAAGCTGATCTAACAAACAGTAAAGTCAGTGGAAAGTCTGCCACTGCTATTTTGGGAACTGGATTGGACAGGACAGCATGTCACTATGAGTGATGTATGTATCATTATGCTTGTTTGAGGAGGACATAAAACAACTTGATGCCATGTGATTTATGTAGCAGCATGTGCTAGATCTCTGTAAGACCTATCATGGTGCTGATAAATGAGAGAATTATTGTCCTACTTTATTATAAATTACAACTTAATATTCTACTGACTCTTCCAGTTTTCATCTACCCAATAGGATGGATTCTACTTAGAAACAATGAGTTTCTATTTTCTTTAAGAGAGACAATCTTTTTCAGTATTATGGCATTAAATTAAAAATTTGATTTCAAATTCAAGGTTAAACTCACAGTGAACTTCCAAAAAAATTATGGAAGAGAAAAAAACAAATAAGAGGGGAAAAGGAATGCTGCTTCCTTGGCTGTAACATTAATAGAAAGATAATATAAATATTATCTTTAAAACCATGGAAGTCAGTTCTTCTGCCATTGAACCCAATGGAGATTTTGTTTCAATCGTCTCCCCTGCCAGGTTTATATTTAAAAAAACATTTTATTATAAAGAGATATATATTTTAAAAGTCTGCCTTTGATAAATGGCAGCAGATGAATGGGATCTTTGAATAAGCTCTTTGAAGCCTGCAGTTTTATGAGCTCAGTGCCTTCAGAAGCTTCTAAAGTAGTTATAGACAAATGGAGACAGCTCAGGCTTTGCACACTTACTTCAAACATCAGTGAGTGACTAACATAAAATTGTAGTGGCCATTAAAACTTCAAAGCAGAAGTGTGACCTGAATATTACTTGTCATAGAACAGGATTTGTTACTGGAAGATCTGATCAACTTTTAAAACTACAGTATCTCCACCAAATGCCAAGATCATGACTTAGATAAATTATTCTGTCTCAAATTTTATTCCTGAGATTTCACTTATGCTACCAATGAAAACATGCACTGGGTAGTGATAAGACGCTGGCTCCCCCTCCTTGCTTCTGGATAAACCTTGTCTCTATCTTGCTAAAGCTGCTATTCTTGTAATGTAATCTATCTTCTTCCAACCTCTCATGGTACCTTTACCCAGAAAGCCTTTTCTTCTGCTGCAGGTCATAAATCTGTCCTCTTCTCTTACAAATTCCTCTTCATAACTCACTGTTCCTCCCAGTATTTCTTGAGCTATGACCAAACTTTCTAGCCAACCTACAGCCACAATCATACAAATACTTATGGTAATCAAGAAGATTAAGAAGTCAGTGTTACCAGTTCCTTTGTTGGTTATCTTCCCCCATGAGAAGTGTAGTAACTATTTGAACATAATCCTTTGAAGAAATCTGATGATTTAGTAGTCATATATATTTATCTTCCCATTCTTTATCTGCTAGATGCCATCTGCTTCTTTGTCAAGTCCTGTTGTATCTCTCTTAGACTATAAGGTCCTCCAATGTAATGACTTCTTTAATTATATTAAAGAAAAAACATTAAGAATGTGTATACATACAGCGGTACATAGTGGTGTCAACGCCTTAACAGTTAAGCTTCATTCTCTAGAAAACAATCAGAAAGAACTAGATAATTTGAATGACTGACCTTTTTATATATGGAGAAGCAAGATGTTTTGTTCTTTTGCTATTTTTTCTCAGTCTCAGAAGTAACTGTAACTTTTTATAGATTAAAAAAAACCCTATCAACTGGAGTCTCCTTCTTTTCCAAAAGGTTTTCAAAACCCATCTGGACAGGTTCCTGTGTGACCTGATCTAAGCAGACCCGCTTTAGCAGGAGGTTGGACTGGATGATTTTTAGAGGTCACTTCCAACCCCTACCATTCTGTAATTCTGTGAACTGCATTTTATTCTATCTTGGGCTTTTGAGATTACTGCAGTGAAGTGATTTAGACAACTTATTCGCATGCATAGCCGTTGATGACTAAATCCAAAAGTTATTGTTTACTACTCATCCAGAAAGATTTTCAAAAGAAGTGGGAATACTTATTACTCATTTGAAAGGTTAACATTTTCATAAATTGGTCACAGAGAGTTTGGAAACATCAAGCAATTGCTATTGAGGGTGATAGTTGGACTGGGAACCACTGCTGCAGCCAAAACTAACATCTCCAGAATCTGCAAATCATTCATCTGTAAGCATACTGTTTAGAAAATTACACAACCCATGGTTGCATGTACTGTTTTAAAGAAATACAACAGAAAGATTACAATATAGGGTGTATAAATGGTTTTGAAGCAAAATTTATAGCTTGTTATTTCAGACTTTGTTTCCATTGCTGCAGGAAGCTTTTTAAGATCAGCAGAGGGCTCAAAAAAGTTTGGATTTCTGCAGTTCCTAGTTCCAAAAATATAAATAGTCTTTAGAAAAAATAGGACCCTTCTGCCTTCAAATGAATACTTAGTGCCTTCCACTACCTATAAGAAGCTTTTTTAGCTTGCCAGAATATCTGCAGGAATTACAGTCATAGTTTTTCTAGATATAAACAATGCTAAATGGACATTTCTCTTATTGTTTTAGCAAGCAAGGTTCCCAATAATCAGGAGAATTCAAATGCAGGTGCAATGGCATGAGTTCTGAACTATTTTATTAACACAATATGTGGATCACAGCAGAATGAGCTTGATAAGATATAGTGCAGAGTGAGCATTAATTATAGCACAATAACTTTGAAATATTGTTTAAAATTGTCCCATGTGCAACTGCTAATTGCAATGAAATTTTACAGTACAGGTAACATATCTCCAAATTATTGTTTTCCTGAGGATGCTCATGAAGTGTAAGCAAGGGACAACATCTGCTCTCTCAGCCTCATATTGATCCAATTTTTGGCCCTTCCTCTCAGTATAGAGAAGAAATAGAACCACATTTGATTGGCTGCATCTCTTCATGAGAAAAAAGAATTTTTAATGTTTGGACTATAATAGGTCCTAAAGTTAATGACTTAGTAGGTCATTTGGAATCATCTGTCAGTTTTGACCAAGAGTTACTGCTTTAGAAACTACTAGCAGAATCTGGGTTTTCTTAAATTTAGGAAACAATTGTGGTACTTCAATCATTCGCCTGATGCACCTATTTATCTCCTTCACATGGCTGAAGAACAACTATGTGCACAAATCTTCATAATTAAAGGAATTTTCCATGCACATTGCTACTTTCCATTTACACAAAGGCCTATCTTTCTTTACCTCAATACTCTTTCAAACATCCTGTAATTGTTTAACAAAAAACATATCTATATCACGGGCTTCATACTTACATATGTGTGTGTCTATTCAGACACACAAATTCATAGTTACATAAATATGTATATGTATAAATGCACTGAGATTGCTTGAGATGCTTGCTTGGGCCATGCAGTGGCTTGTGTTGGTGTATAATGAAGCACCACTAGACAGAACAGTCACTTGTGGCAGGTAGCTAAGAAATTTCAATAAAGTAAACTCTCAGTATTATCAAAATTATACATTTGGGGCTGTTAGCATGGCCTAGAAAAAGATGAGGACAGGCTCATCTCATTAAATGAGAAGAAATAGTGGAATTAGCTTGAATCTAATTACAAGCCACACTATCTAATGTAAAAACATGACTGTTTTTTCACTCCCATTCATTTTGGCTAGTAATTAGTTTTGGCCTCTAAAATGCCACCCTTTAATCATCCAAACACAGATGTGATTTGCCGTGCAATTTAATCTTGCTTTAATGAAGAACTAATGGACGCATCGCAAATTACTTTCCCTGTTGGAGAAAAATTCTATTTCCTGCTTTTCAAAAGATCAAGAGTATCTTGTGATAATAGCCCAAGCGGCCCTGGCAGCCTCATCGCACAGAGCAAACAAGCTCTTTTACTCAACTCCCAATTCAATGGAGAAAAAGAGGCTACAATTAGCAACAAAGCAGGGGAAACGCGGCATTACAGCCGAATCACTTTCTGCAGCTCAACCCCCAGCAACCACTGCCTTGTTAGAGCCAGGTCTAAAGTGTCAGGAGCGAACAATGTGCTGTGATAAATTACTCTCTTCAAACAGCTGCACTGCTAATTTTCAATTATACACACAAATGGCTCTCAGATTGGAAGAAAATGGAGTGCATGGGGAGAACAGTAGTAGATTTCTATGTTTGTTTGGTGGTGAGTGTGGAGGCGGGAGAGTGACATCCTGAAAAGAAAGCCATAGCATGTGGAGTCAGTGTTTCAACACCGGATGATGGGCCCTCCCAAATCTTGCAGAACCTGGTGGCTTCCTTTTCACACCTCTGCTAGGCAGATGAAGGAAAAGAAACATAACCCACGTTTAGAATAAAAAGCTTTGCCCATTGACCACATCAGTAGCCTTGGCAGCAGATGCAAAACAGCTGAACACCTTGGAGACACGGGTTCAGATCCCAGAAGAGATGATTCCCTTGTTCAGCTTTTCAACAGAAAGGTGATGGATTCCATGTGCATCTTTAAATGGGAGATATGTTGAAGTATGTGAACCCATGATTCTGTGTGGACATTGATCATGTAACATGTCTGGTGGCAGCACCAGTTTCCCCAGGATGAATGTAAAACTTTTGATGACTTTTGAAAACAGCTTTCTTGAAGATTTGATACTCAGATAACACAATTAGATTGTTACTATCACACTTGATGTCCAGCAAGGAAACATTGCAAATCCTGTCAAAGTCTTGGGCAATTTTTACATTTTCAGAAGGCTAGAGAGAGAAAAGGAAATTTTGGCTGACGGCAGCAGGGAATTTACAATTTGACAAGGGCAATACGTTTCCTAAACCAATGACAAGGTTCCTAAAGTCCTTTATTTGTAGTATAGTGTCAGACATTTGCCAAAAACAGCTACTGACCACAGCTCTCACAAAGGCACAGAAGAGAGAGGAGACCAGGGCATGAAGGGAACCATGCAAAGATAGATTCTCAACAACTGTAGGTAACTGTAGCTCCTTTGAATTCAGCAGGAAGCAACAGCACAAGTTCTGGTCCATAATATTTTCACTTTGCACACCTTCATTAGCTTCATACTAACCCTAAGTTCAGCATGAGTTTTGAAACAGACTTTATGGTAATTGCAGCCTGTAGTATCTCTGAGAGTGTCAAATGTGACATGTGTTATTAAAATGTTTATGGAAAGGGTTGGTGAAGTCATCAGATCTGTTTTATAAATAGCTATCATTTCAAATGAAATGATAAAAGAAAAATCTAGTTGATTTTAATACTTTAGAGCCTAGCTTTTTTTCTACTTCCAATAAATGCCAACATTGTGTCTCCTAATTATAAAGCACATTACCATACAAAAAGGATTATTTTTAAATTTAAAAATGCCAGTCACAATTTAAAATTACTTTTCTCCAATATGGCTCCTCAGAGAAGCTAAAGAGAGAAAAGAAAGTAAGGGGGGTTGGAATGAGAGGGGGAGAGAGAGAGGATGCAATATTGAATTGTAACAAGCCACTTTTATTTTTTTGCTGAAGTGGGATTTCACTCCCTCTAGTTTATAATCGTTACAGAAATTTAAACCTCAAACCATTTCAGTCCAAGCTTATACTAAGCTTGTTAGTGGTTTCTGATGCTGCATATGATAGTGCTACAGCATTACCATAAATCAGCAGAATTAACTATGATCTTCAGAAGCATGCCTGAAAGTGGGTGACAGAAGTCTGCAATTTGGTGCTCTGAATATTATGATAACATTCTATATTAAATGTTTATAATCTACTTAGAGCTGAGCTTCAAGTATATTTTATATTTGTGCTTTACCCAATATTAGAAATCACAGGCTGTTATGGCTTTCCATGCCTATGTTGTTTGTAATACCCAAAATTAAAGAAAATATAAAAACACAAGGTGAGCAAGTTTGTTTTCCTACCAATGCAGTGGTATTAATATTAAGAAGTTAAAGTTTACCTACAGGTTTGAAAATTTAAATGCACCTTGCAATAAACAGACTTTACTCCTTTCCATTCACATATAAAATAATCTACAGCACTGACCGGATTTCAGAAACTCCATCCTAATACAATTTACAAACTCTCTGCTGGCGTTGGAGATACAGACTCAATTTTCCTTCCAGTCTTCATAAAAGTAACATATCTAGATTATTCATCTAAGAGTAAATAACGATGATGATTTGCAGAGAATAAAATCACAAACTCAACAGTTTCGATAGCCGGTACAAAAATCAAGGTTGTCACATTACACAAAGAAATGTTCTGATCCTAAGCAAGCACGATCCAAAATTTTCAAAACCAGTACTGCTTGTGCTAAGTGGGAGATCCCATTTCTCCCCTATTCCAGTTACTGTCCTCCCAACCTAAAAATCCCCAAGAATTGGTGTAGCTTGTATTTTTCTACCTACATATATAATTACAACTGGCTGCAGGATAGCAGGAGAAGATGCACTTTTATCAGAATGTCTGCTGATCAGTACAATAGTCCTGCTGCGTAAACAGTCTTGAGAGAGACAACAGACTATACCCTCACCCTGGGACAGAACCGTGCATCCTACCAAAAGTAGGTTGATTTTGCACCAGCCAATAATCTAACTTCATGACTCTTCAAGTAATCTTGAGCATGGGCTAGAAAACAATGCTGTTATTATTGTTGCAAATTATGGTTGAGAACAGCTTACTTCACATTTAAACTGCCAGAAATAGGAACTAAATAGGTGAACCTGCTTTTTTATTTTTTCTGGAAGGGCCACAGCCATATAAATATCATGAGGCTGAACTTGCTGTGCTGGTTATCAGACATGGAAACAGAGGATGAGACAAGAAAATGAGACACGGATATCTGATAAATTTTACTGTGTAACAACATGATTGAATTCTGATTTTAGAAAAGTTTTGTAATTAGTGGACAAACAAAGCATATGCTAACAAGTCCTTTGCTTTTCCTGCACCTTCTTTAGACTCCAAATTACTTCCCATCTAGAGACACAATGGCAAACAGAACCAAAATGCAACCTCCATAACGTATGAGCTGGAGTATAAGCACCCTGCCTGCACACCCTTACACATAGCTCAGGAGGCTGGTGACTAGACCTAAGCAGACATAAGGAGTGTGTCATGTTTGAGTCTGCTCTTTCAAAGCATAGTAGGGCAGCAGCTGAGTCCTCAGTGACTCAGTCTTTCAGTAAGAACGTTCACTGAGCTTGCTCTGAGCTGTTCGATATGCACAGGACTTTCTGTGATCTCAGAAATGACCTCACATCGCTGCTGCAAGGACAGAATGCACACCAAACAACACAAAGTATTTGTTAAATATACAAAAAAAGAAAATTAAAGTTAAACATGTCAGAAATTTGCCTCTGATACTTGTGAAATTTTATCTACAGTTTTTCTGCTACTTATGTGTTAAATATAAGGCAAAAGAAATTATGTATCTTCCTAGTTCATGAATCTTCAAGATGAATTATACTTGGAAATAGGGACAAATCAATATAGCGAAATCTGTGGATGAAGTTTTCACACATACTCATCATAAAGTGAAAAAGCACCGTGTGCCTCCTTCATTTTTAACAAGAGTAGGGTTTGTAAGCAGCGTATTTCATATTTTGTCTACTCAATATACTCTCTTCTCTCCCAGCCCAGATTTCCCACCCCTGCCGTACACTCCCCACTTGAAAATGCACACAGATGCCTATGGCTTCTGTCCAAACGAGCTGGCTTCTCTCTATCTAGAGCCATGCACAGTTAAATTGTGTTGATTTTTCTGTGGTTCAGTCCCATTACAATTAGCAAACGACCTTGAAGGTGCAGCTTTGCCACAGTTTAAGATGAACTTCACCAATGGGAAAACAACTGCACCCCGTAATATATTGTGGGTAAAAGAGAAGAAAATGCAACCTATTCTTTAATTATTTTAATTCCTATTATTTTGAAGGCTCTTTACATTCTTTTCCACTCAAGGATACACTGAAGTGTACATGAACACTCCAGCAAGTTGGTTTGCTTTAAGTTTTATTAGAGCTTTTAAGTTTCTTTAAGCTGCAGCATTTTCCAAGGAAAGGACGAGAGCAGGGATTTACCCTCACGACATCCACTGAAATATTTTTTTTGTGCTAGTATGAAGACTATGAATTAGCATTTTGTGATGTTCTTGAAATTAGAAGCCCCATGAACTAACCATTTTATGATATTTATGCTTTGCTTCATAATGCATTCTCCACAGATGAATCAAAGGGCCAAATGCACTTGCTGTTGTGAGATAATAAAGCATGAAGCTGTGTGTTTAGAATTAAATTTACATAAGACGAAAGATGGTGGGAAAGTTTATGATGACAGCACCAGTCGGTGAGCGTACCGTGGTGCTGCCTTCTCAGCAACTGCTGAACAAAATACTGCATCAGAGCATGAATAATTAAAGCAGTATCTGGGGAGTCAATCAATTTCAAAAGGAAGAAGAAAAGTTTTCCAATATTTTCCTGAGTTTTATGATGAGAGCTATGTCTAGGACCTAGATTAGAGTTATTTCCCCACAATAATCTCATGATGTTGTGTAAGTTGCTATTTTTGTGTTTGCCTCTCTCTTAGAGATGTGTTTTACAGTTAAGGGAAGGTCTGTTGGATTAACCTAGGCGGAATCCTGCAGAGAGCTCCTGGATTCAGGTGAACCTACAGTTTCTGCCTTTCATTTTCTGCCTTTCTACCTCAGGAGTGAAACAGCCTTGTGCCCCTGACCCTGCAGTGCAGTTTCAGAAAGCCACTAGAAGGAAGCATCCTCTACCTTGCAGAATTAGAGTCATTGCAATTGTGTCCTAGTGTGCTAAAGGGACTTCTGCCTGTTCATTGCATAACACTCTGTTAGTCTTCAGAGTGCAAATTACATGGTATTAATTAGTATAATTTGCATATTCAAAGTATGTCACAGATATTAATAAATTAGTATCCCTCTTACACTTAACATCACAGATTCTACCTCATCCTGCTAGCACCTGGGGAAAATTGAGGCATGGAGAAATTAAAATGTTTCAAAACAGCTTCTGCTTTCTGGAACATTTGAGGCATTTGGTTTCAAAGACTTGGCATGTTTTAAGTTTTAAGCTGAAAGTATCTTCAAGGCATGTGAGTACTCAGCCCTTTTAAAAGCATGGCTACTTAGGCACAAAAAATATTAGACATTCCTTCAAAACACAAGTGATGTCACTCGTCTTGCCCCTCCCAACCAGCGTGGGCTCATGTGTCCCATTAGTGGAAGAAAGAAAACCGGAATTCAAGACTTCACAACTCTTACATCTATTCAGCCAAAAAACCTATTTAAAGGAGTCATTATTATCTAGGAATGATACTTTCAGTTCCATTCCTGATCATGCTGTAGCCGTCTGCCAAAGCAGTGACAACCACCAAGACCACAATAAGACACTTCTAAAAAGAGAATAGCATCTCTATCTAGTGGCCAGTGGGTGGTCTTACCAGCCCGAGTTGAGTGGCTGGTGACAGTCAGAGGAATCATGCCAAAATTCAGAAATGAAACTTCTGAAAAGTTTCAAATACTATCAGTTGTCACAACTGCCATTTTTCTCAAGTGAGCAGCACTGAATTTCTCCAGAGCATGAAAGGAAGCGTAAGTAACTGCAGGCAGGCAGCAGTATTGCCCCCCCCTTTCATGCACCGAACCATTGCTGACTGGGGATAGCATGCAAGTACCAATGAGGGAAGGGAAGGAGAAGGATTCACACTTCAAAGAGTTTGGAATAACACTGCTGTGTTCAAATCACACATCAGCCCAATGTTGAGGGTTTTCTGGCCTGAAAGTTGTGATCAATCATGATCCTATGGATAGCCTCATTGGAAGATGGGTGCACTCATCAAGGCACAGTTTGCAGCCTCTAAGTATTACATTAAAAAAGAGAAGGGCTTCCTTGGGCTGATGAGAACAAAGGCAGACCTTTCCAGGTTTTTAACCTGTGCCCTGGATATACAACCTTTTAGGACAATGGCAAAATCTCACATCTTATTCATTAAGGTCTCACTGAGTTTCAGAATGCTCTGAAGTTGGAAAATATCTTCAAATGTATGTTTCCTAAAGAGATTAGAAAGCAGAACTCTAGTTAGCTTTTGTCTGTCTGTTTTGCTGAGGGTGTTATTCTAAGAGCATGCAGGAGCTGAATGATCAACACTGAAAACCTTGACGATTCTTTAAATGCCTTATTTTCATTTTTTAAGAAATATGACAGCAAGAATTAGTACTGGCTCTTCTATTTCAATAATGGTAGTCATGTTGAAATGACAACAAACATCATTACATTTACATGCACATTTACATAGACAAAAATTGTCATTACTTATTTTGGTGGAACATTTTATAATTTGCCCTATAAACAAATAAAATCTGTATAAGCTGTTTTTAGCCTTCAGCGGTATGTCAACACAAGCACCTCAGAGCTACACTTACTGACACTTACTGGAAACTATCTCCTTCCATTTTTAAAACGCTTAAGATTAAAAATATAGTATTTATTTTTCAGTTTTTAATAACACAGGGAAAATACTTTTTGATTGCTGGCTGCAAATAAAAAGCTGATTGTAGAATGCCCTCAGATGTTGTTTATTTAAATGAAAATGGGAGGAAAATAAAGATGTGTCCATGTTGCCTGTTTTGACTTTCATGTTCTAAGTAGGAAACAAAATATGTCAAAAAATAGCATGCACACTGAGAAAAAAATACACCTTCTTTTAGTGCATTTGCAACAAAAATTATTCCAATGTTCTTCCATCATATTATCTACTTCTTCTCACATCTGGTTTTTGTCTAACTGCTGTTGGAATCAACTTAAATACTTTGTAGCACTCCGTAGAAGTCTTATGCGTGAGGCCATAAATGCTAGAGCACTTCATACACGTATCTGTTGAGCACCAAAGTTAAATGGGAACACTGCATAGGAAAAAGCATTTCCTAGCACCAAAGGAGTTGAATTGGCTATTCTAAGAGTTACTTGTTTGAATGCACAATTGGATAATACCAGAAGACTCATGCCAGATAAAGGAATAGCAGGATAGAACTCCAGGTCTATCATACAAGTCTTCTGTAACTAATACTGGATTTAAAACAGAGACAACAAAAGAAGATGATCGGGTAATAAAACTATAAAAGACAGTCCCGGAATAAACTTGCTGTTACATTTGGTTTGGCATGAACATTTTTTTATGCAAGGAGGTCTTGGGTCAGCTTTCCAACAGAGAATGTGGGGGCAGATAACCTAACTTGCTTTAAGATGAAATTTCAGATATTTATGATTAGAATTATGTGAATTATCATTAGAATTATGTAAGTGCAAGTAACAGATTTAGTGGTCTAAGATGCCCCAGACAGTCTTTGTCCTAAGTTTCTATGCTGAGTTAGCATCATATAAAGCTTAGCACTGATCAGGTCGTTTGACAGACAGGTTAGGCATAAGATGACACAGAATGATCTGGAATGAGAACATCTACCTGTCCCAATATCGCAGCTCTCCCGTGTTAGCAGGAGCCTGATCACAGCAGATGGTGGGAAAATATCTATGCACAGAAGTTTCAGAGTTTTATATTTCTTCAGTTAATTCTTATCTTTTACACGTTTGCTGAGTGACAAGCGTTTGCAACAGGGACGGACTTTATGAAACACTGTGTGAAGAGTCTTGCAATCTGTCTGCTTGAATGTTACCATTTGAATTCCAATCATTACCATCTAATACACTGGCTAAGTACATGCCAACCACAACAAAGCCAAACCCCGTGTCTGTTTGTGCTGAGCAAAGTCTGAGGCAAATATATTGACTTCAGTAGAACTACATTGCATTTGCCTTAGCATGGCCAAGATCAGCATTTTCACCTGAGAACTTAACAGTTCTCTTTAACATCAAGTCTGTTTTCAATATTGGTTACATTGGGCCAAGCTCTGCTTTTTAAGCAGAGCACTATATACCCAGATTAGCTTCGCTGAAGTAAACATAGTCATTCTACATTTATACCCATGCAGTTTACCCGAGGATTTTATTTTCCTATTTCTTAGGGTCTTTAGTAGTCAAGATAGCTCTGTAAAAGTACTGAATATGGAGGACAATGTAAACTTTGCTATCACAGTGAACCAAGAAAAAAAAGTCATGTAATATAAAAAAGTCACATAAGTGTGACATACATGAGTGCTGATATAAGAAACTGAATAAGCAGCTGAAGAACAGCTGGACACAGTCACCTCACATGGGTCAGGGTTACAAAGGACTACTATCTCTGTCATATGACTTGGGTCAGCGTTATTGGTTCCAACAACACAGTCATATCTTCTTTCTTTTTTGAAATTCAAATGTGAACAAAATATATTGCCAACTACAAAGAATTGGTACAAACTAATACAAGCTATTAAAGGAATAGTTCCTGTTAACTCCTGGTACCTGTTACTATTGCCCTTGGAATCAAAAAAAAAAAAAAAGAAAAGAAAATTGAAAGTTTCACTTTGAGACAAACTACCTGTCTGTGTCCTCATCCTCATGGTAAAATATGATATAGTACTATATGAGATACGGCTTTAGCATAGTGTTTTATTCCTTCTCCTTGCCTCCAAAAAATTGTGTGGCAAATGCCATTTATTGTTAAACAAGATGTAAGAGTGGAAAATGGCCTTATGTAGGATGTTCCTTTGGGTATCATCAGTAAAAGAAAAAAATCTAAACAGACTTTCATGAGGTAGGAGCTCGAAAGCTCCATTTGGTTAATTCAAACAATTGTAGCATATTTAATACTGTTTTAACGTACTTAGCATATGTGCATAGGTACAAAACATATTTCTGGTAATGAACAGTGAAAATACAGCAAGTAGAGAAGTATGTGATTTGGTTTTCATCATTTAGATTAGAATAACATTGATGACAGATTTATTTAGTTTTAGTGTTGTTTCCTTCATAAAGATCTCTCTCAAGGTGACACAGGTGATAAGGTATATGCAATAGATCTAGTATCGTTGGCTGAAACAACACGGGAAATAATTCAGGATGAAGGTTTTTTCAGTATTGAGGAAGGGTAAGGGAATGCTAAAAACTAAAACATATTTTCATTGGGAGAATGAAAAAAAAATCATTTAAAAGCTTGTCATAAATGAAAACAATTTACTTGTGCCAGTGTCCTTAAGTGCCACAAACTCTTCTGCTTCTGCTGCTACATTCTCTAATGATATTACTGCATATAGCACATCTCATCTAATCTGTTAGTAAAATCCTAAAGTCACTTATGTCAGTCTCTAATGCAAGCCAAATGAGCCTTCCCAGTAATAAGAAGCTTCGCAGAATTAGTTTTCGTTTTGCAGAAAATTGCCATTGGGGCTGGCACTTTTATCTAAAAATTTCACTCGTGCATAAGCAAAAAACTCATATATTATTTGGTTACATTCCATCAGTATGAGAAATAACATTGTGAGAATTCTATGCATGCTAATGATATATAGAAATCCACCTGCTTTCAGATAAAATGAGTTTAATTTTCTGTTGCCCACTGCCTGGTTGGCCTTTCATAAATTACTTATGCACAGCTATTATTAAAATAGAGGGAAAGCAAATTAGAAAGTCCTCATATCTCTCCACTGGATTTAACCAAGGCAGGGCTGTGACAGCTAGAGTCAGCGTTTTTGAAAAAATTCTGCTCTCTCGAAAATTTTTGCATCTCTATACAATTCTATGCCACTGTTGTAAACGTTCTGACCTGCCTTCTTACCAAATTAACCTAAATCCTTTCTATTTTTCAACATTAATGGAATCCTCTAGAGTCCTGCTGATATATATTAAAATATATTTATTGGTTAATTTGAATTCCAGCATTTTGTACCTCATTTCCCAGTACTTCTGTTATATCTGAACAGCTTGGAGCTTTAGCATTAGAAACTTACAAATTAAGATAAATACATCTGACAATTATCAGATCAAAACAACTTAACTTTCATTGGAATATATGATTGCAAATTTCCCTTCCTGATGAAAGAGAAAATGGGGACTGTCTGCTTGAAACAGTTAATTGGATTTGAAAGTACTGTACATTTCAGCAATCGGTGCGGCTTTTGGTTGGTCGATGGCTACTTGACCTACTGATTTTCCAACAGACAATTGGTTTTCATTTCTAGAGTCTTTTAAGACCATAGTTCATGGTGACTTTAAGTTTAATTTTCTGTTAATGATATTATTTTGCTCTTTTAAGTTAAAACTTTCTTGTGATGTACTGAGTAGCAGTGGCAATCCCATTACTGTGAGGAAGGACACCTCAAATTACATTCTTTTAATACAGTCTGCATTGTTATGCTATTTCTAAACGTCATTTTAACTCTTTGAGTTTGTATTTCATGTGCATTTAAACTGATAGCTACAGTGATCATTGAAAATAATACAAATATTAAAAAAAAAACACAAAATCCAAAGCCACTGTGATCACCTGCCCAGTTAAAACTCCCTTTTAAGTAGCTGGGTCCTGATTCTAATCAGCTACTGGTTTAATGCCTTCCACTTCAGTAGACTGACTCCTGATTAGAAGTGGTGTGGGTTAGTTTGGGCCAAGGACATGCCCTACAGGTTTCAAGCTCAATCTACCCATTTTCAAGCCCATTAAATTTGCATCCATACCATATAATAGTGCATTAAGCTCGTCCACACAGCAGGCAATTTTCTAATGCTGACAACAATTTTGCCCATAGCTGACATGCACAGCACTTTGCTAAACCCAGCCAATCAATGCTGGCACTGCTAAGAAGTAGTCTCTGCAGCTCTTATACTAAAGCAGCTTTCCCAATAACTTGAAGCAATTATTTTAGAGGAGTTTTTCCACTGATTTTACATAAAATGCATATTAATTTGAGATCTGCCATAGGTAACAGTTCATATTGCATTCTCAGAGAAGACTATAGACTTGCAGTGCTGGCCAGGTCTCAGGCTGTTGTTCCACATCAGAGCCCTGCAAATCAAACAGCTGCCTGCCACCACAGAGAGGGGCTGTTCTGCTCTTCCTCTCTCTCCATTGCATCAGCTCCCATAGTCAGGTAGTTGACAGAAGTAAACCAGGACAAAATCATCCACTTTGGTTTTTTAGTTTAGTTTTTTGATAACTGAGCTTCCTTAACTGGTTTAGCAGGCGGCCAGAGTGGTGTAATAGAAGCAGAGAGAGCATACAGCTGGCAAAGGGAAGAGAGAGCAGACAGCTCTGGTAGGCAGCAGGTAGCCGTTAGACTGACTTTGGTATGATGTGAAATCAATTCCCTGGCTCTTCTCAGCACATTTAAATTCCAATGAAGAAAAAAATGGTTTCTCGAGGAGATATTTCAAATGTCTATCTATGAAAGCAAGCTCTGGATAGATAGGAAAAAAATTATCAGGTGTAAAACTAAACATCTATTGCAAAGAAACTGCTCTGAAAATGGAACCAAAGCTAGAAGTGTGGGTTCTTTATAAAGCCGAGTAAAGGAAAAGAAAATCAGCTGAGTAGATTGTTTATGTACATTTGGTTTCCAGGTCTTATTTTCATGTGACTAGAGAGTGAGCAGGAGGTGCTCAGCATTAGGTTGTCTCTACTGTAGGTGGCACAGAGCATACTGCCACAGTGTTGGTGGTTTTCTGGACGTGGCAAGCTTGTCACCTGGTGATGTAAACCCTCGGGCCGGTGCTCAAGATCTTAAATTGAGTTTTAAGCCATGTTTTGCACAGCCACAAGTAGTACTGTCTGTGGAGAAGGAGAGCGTGCAGATAAAAATAAATGTGATCATTTAAGATTTACTTATATCAGTAACTTTTGTCTCATTCTGGGTAATCACGTGAGAAAAGCCAAGCAGAGTGCTTGGCGCTGAGATCTCATAGAACAACTTCTGTTCACAGGAAGTCGTGTGTTTATAATGCCCACAGTAATCCAGAAGTTTTTAATTCTTAAGAACGCTTCCTGACACTCAGCAGGGGTTGCTAATGTGGAGACTGGTTCTATTCACTAATTCACATTCCCTTGTATGTAGCTCTATAGAACAAGATGTCAAACATATGTTGTGCAAGATATGTTATGAATCTTTAAAAGTTTTTACCTGGCTAGAATACACAACATAAATGCAAACAGTTGCCCGTAGTTTTCAGGAGATTTCTAGCAAAAGGTCTAAATGTTTCTAGAATTGGTTTATATATGCACATGCAAACATTATTGTATACTATATAAATGGAGAAATCTGAAGATAAGTCACATAAAAGTTCAAATTGTTTCTGATATGGAACATGCTCAAATTCCTTTCCCTATTAACTTTAGAACATAGACATTTTCTCTGATTTCTTACAGTTCTGTTACCTAATCAAGAGGCACTGGCTCTTATATAATCACTAAGTGATTAAACACCAGTTCTTACCAATATAAAAAATGTTTAAAAATTCATTATACAGCTTCTCCAGCTTCTGTTTTAGCTATGAATATTAACAGCTACAAACACTGTTAAATGTCTCTGATTTTGAGAGTTTTAGACTGTACTTCCTTGATAGTCTCCAGAGTTACAACTTTGTATCCATCCTTATCCACTCTTCAATGAAAATTTAAATTAACATGAATGTACACAAATCCAGGAATGGTCTTTAATGGAAAGTGTATGTTGCAAAATTTGTGATAAAATTGTGAAAATTAGCAGTTAGGGTGTGATGCTGAGTTTCATGCACAAAAATGCATATTATTTGGTTGTATGCTTGAATAAATTGAAATGCAATATACTGAACACTACAGAATGCTGCTGTCCACACTATCGGATCATTCCCTGCAGTTTCCTACCCCTCCTGACAATTCAAGTCTCTATAAATCATAGCATAATAGAATGGTTTGGGTTGCAAGGGTCCTTAAAGATCACACCATTCATTTGAACATAACTCTTACCCTACACAGTCAAGTCCCAGGCAGTTCATCTTGAGGCCATGGAACAAATATAATGCGAAGACTTTAGGCACAGTGATACAAATCATCTGTGATGAATTACTGTAATTTATGGCCTTAATTTACTATTATTTATGTGTGTACATGGGAATTCTGATCAGGATACAACTACATCATCCTTCCTGCCGAAAGTTTGCAATCTAAATAGTGCAAGTTGTAGACGTACGTGTGAGCATAAGACAACATACTACCTAAATAGCTTGTGAGAAATCCACACATGAGAAGACATTCCCATTAAAAAATGACCAAAAATTTTGAACAACAATTAGCAATCGAATTCAAAAGATATTTTTAACTGTTTCCAAATTGTTCTTGAATACAACAATTAAAGTATTCACTTACACAATTTACCCAGATGCAGCAGACAACACTGAGTAAAAGCCAGTTGGGAATTTAAAATATGTTCTGAGCATAAAGAACACCAAAAACTATGACTTTTCTATACCCTCTCAAGTACAGAATGTCCTGTGCACTAGTAGAGGACATCCTATCCTCTAAGACTGTTAAAATGCTATAATTAAAGGTCTGTCAGAGTTTCCATTAAATCCCTGATTTTCAGGGTTTAATTAATAATAACAGTGAAAATTAATGTGAGTAGAATTAAAGCCACTGTCATAGCTCTACTGCATATTAATTCCTGATTTTAGGTTTCTACAACATGTGGGATTGATCCAGCTTCCTCTCTTCAGGAGAAACTCCTATCACAGGGGAAACATATTTCAGCGTACAATTTCTCACCAGAGACAGTGGATATTTGTCTGAACACAGTGCAATCAGGCTTTGAAATACCTATAACATTTATATGGCAAGTTAAATGGACATTTCAGAAAGTCAAGAATTCCTGAATTGCATAAAGCTTTGGAAGAAATGTGTTAAGCAGAGTTTAAACTCATACACCCTAAAACCAATGAACATTCACAACTTCAGTCAATGCCTTCCCATCACTCAACTCAATGTAAGCTTATCCATTTATCTTTGAAATATTAGTATTCTTTATTGCTTCTCTTTTTTTTCTAATTAACAGGTAAGAGTTTGGCCCCATAATGGAAGATGAGGAATACATGTAAGCATTGTGAAATGGGCTTTCCCTGGAAGTACAAGAGCAAATCAGATGTTCTGTTACTGAAACAAAGGCTACTGGCATTCTGCATTTGTGTGCAAATAATTTGGAACACACAACATTTCAAAGATTATTCCCTGAAAATAGACACCAGCATCTCACCATACAGTTCAAGGAAACTTAATCTATTGCATAAAAGGATCAAATAAAACTACCTCAGTGTGGAAGTCTAGAGAGGGACCTAGCAGAATACCAGAGGATATTCACTTCTCTTCGAAGTAAATAGTATTATCGCTGAAAAATGTGGAAGCGTGAAATTTTCTCAACACTCCTGTGAGAAACAGACCCAGAAATATCAGATGTATGCAAAATGCTATAGAGAAGGGTGGAGACAGTAAATTCAGAAATTGTTAAAAATGTTAAGAATATTTTGTTTCACATAAAAGCCCCTTTTATAAATTACACATTTCTTTGTCCAGATTTCAAACTAATAGGTGGCATTATATTCCCTTCTATTAAAAACTTATGTTGTAAACGTCTATCACACGCTTCAGAGGTTAATAGCATAATAGCTTTCAACACTATTTGCTGTTAGGACAGCTAAGGAGGTCAAGGAAGTTCATAAGTAAAAAAACTTCACATTATAAAGACAGGTGAGTGTTTATACAGGTAATGAAACCTGTGCTCTTTCACTATTGAAAAACAAAGTCCACCAACTAAAAACTCATATCACATATAATCATGAATAAGTTGAATGCAAACAGCAGAGAAGAGAATCTGTTTTCAGCTGGATATATTTGCAGCACAACACAAAACGTATGAGAGAAGGTAGGCAACCAAAAGAAGCAAGCTGTTTCTATTGATACCTAAATGTGGGGATCCACTGTGGTTGTCACTGTGCAGTTCACTAAAAGATGTAGTTTTTGATCTGGAGAGCTTAAAACTAAATGAGTAATATGGACAAAACGTTGGGAAAAAAAAAATTATTGTAGCTTTATCAATTTATACTTGAGGTCATAGTTCCAAAGCAACTCAAACCAGAAAGGCCTTGCCCCTGTCCTCCCTTCTCTATGGGCTTTCTAGGCCACTCCCTGAGCTGTTCTAGTTCACTATTCCAACATAAAACTAGCCCTTTGAAACTCAGCATATTTTCAACAGACTAAGATACTGACATGGATCAGTATAGGAATTGACAAATATGTGAGGAAGCAAAGGACATGAACTTGTGACTGGTTGGGAGAGGATGGAGGGGAAGGGCTCCTGCTTTGGGATAAGCCAAACACAGAGATTAACTCATTTATTCAAAAATGAAACTCTATAACATGCATCATATAGTTTTTCTATTATGTGAATAATTAGCTATAAAGAGATCCTGAATAATTTTAGGATGGACATTTTGAGAGACTTTTTAATCTTTAGAGCACGAAAAGTTTGCGTCAGGCATCCCGTGAAGTTAATAACAAAAGATGTAAGCAGATTTTAGATGGAGCTTTGCAGTATATGAGATGGTTGACAGAGATGATAGAGTTACAACTTGAAAACTCAAAAGTGTCCTTTCAATTCTATGCGTTTTGAAGCAGCTCAACTAATTCATAACTAGAAGCTGAATAAAGCTCCTTCAAGTACACTGTATTGGAGGAAGCCAAATCGAATGCCAATGCTTAACCAAGATATGAATCTACTTCTGCAACCCTTAGGAGCTAATAATAGTATTCTTTTTGATTTACTAACTCACTATAAGCCAGTACACAAAGAACAGTGATGCTCTTGAAAAATTACCAACCAAACCACAGTAATCTATGCTATTAGTATGGAGTGTATCTTGTTCTGCTTTCATAGTCTTTCAGAGTTTAAGGAATTAAGAAACCTAACCAAAACTTCACAGAGGGACACAGTTTGCTGTACCCTGTGGCACAATAAGACACGGAACCTCTCAACAAAAATGGATAAAGCCAATAACTTTGTGTACATCTATTGCTGAGCTATGAGCTCATGTTAGATTTAAGATGAGCATCACACCATCACTTTCTCTTCTCTTATATTCTCTAATGCTGAAGGCACATGACAAACATCTGGCGATCAAAGCGAAATCACGAAGTGGATAATATCTATTTAGACATTACCTTTTGGCCCCACTTATTCCTGCAGCTGGAGCATTTCCTTCTAGCAGCTCTATGCTGTTTTGTGAGAAAAGCTGACAAAACACTGCAGATCTACGAGAAACTTTGAAGGGGGTCAGTGTTAAAGACTTCTACTTTCAAATCAGTACAGCTTGAATCAATGACACTGCTAATAAACAGGCATAATGGAAATTTTGTAAAGCAAAACCTTTGTATGTAACATTAAAACCAGCACAAGGTCCTGTTTCCATGAGCTACAATCACATTGAGAGTAAGGCCAGAGAGAAAAGCAAGGTTACTTCGTGGTGATTCATTGCAAAGTTCACTACACTATTGGCTTTATAATGAATTTCAGTCATCTTTTCATGTACTTCAGGCTTCATCAACAGGAATGCTACACTGAAAAAAAATCATGATTTTGCCACACTGGGACAAGTGAGAAAAAAAAAAAGGAAAAAGAGCACACAGATTACTATCTTCTTTTCTGCAAGTGATACTTCATAAAAATCATGATTTTACTATAAATTAAACTCATGTTTCTAATGTATATTAAATATGGAATCAGAACTCCTTCACTGGATTTCAAGTTTTTAACTTCCAGAGCTTTGTATTCATTGCAGCAGTTTTTTAGTCTTACTTCACTTCCATACTAGCAGACAAAACACCCTACACAGATTTGGTTTTTTAAGAATAACAGCCAGGAAGAGATAATGCTTTTTTTTAATGCAGTTTTAGAAAAGACCTTGCACTATCTAAGAACAAATTCAAAAAGAGAAGGGAGAAAAGATGAAGGATGCTGCTGGAAGAATGAACATGGATTCAGGTACATGAAATATTGGCTAATTCTGTGGGTAGACTTTGCTTCCTTCAGAAATAATAAATGGGGTGAGATTGATGAATACAATTCCTCTGCTAAGACAAGGCAGCAGTTTCTGGTACATTGCACTTGTACCACTATGAATTTGTTTAGCTTGCTGTTATTTACAGTCTATGATTTTATTCTACGTTAGTAATAAACAAAAGACAAACAGCACCTTTGGTTCCCTCTCAAGACCCGACATGCTACTCATGTAAGCATGGCTTCAGGCACACACAGAAAAAGCCTCATGATCAAGTCACTGCAGTGCCTTACTATGTTGGAAAGCCTTCCAAACACCACATGCACATGTTGTCCATAGGTACTCTAGACAGCAGTTAGCATGAATGGGAGGTGAACAGCTCAAAAATAACACATCATGCTCATGACTGCTCCAAGTGTGCTTTCTAAGAGATAGATATGCTACTTGCAACTGTAGGAATAGGTACAAGCAATCATCCCTTGGCTTTTGTAAATGTATAGACGTATAGGAGCATTATAATTAGAGGATTTCTTGGTTATAGAAGCTGTAGCACACAATAGGGGACAGACAGGTTTTGCGGCTCAAATTCCCCTGTCATTTAACTGCTACAGTAAGTACTACACAGCTCTCAGTCCTTCTCCTTTTACATTTAGACTCTGGCTGCTTCTGGTCAAACAGCTGCTCTTCTCAAGTCTAGGGCTATGCTTTGAATTATCAGGAGTAGCTGGACACAGAGGCAGAAAACAGCTGCTTTTACAACAGATCTTGTAAAGAATTTGCTGCAAATTCTTCAAGAAAACTGTTCCCAGAATTGAAGCTTTTGACAGTGGTTTATCAATTTTACTAAAACTTATGGAGCAAAAACTATCTCAAGTCAAAGACAGGATTTCTGACAAAGGTAAGAGAAGCCTGGCTAACATTTCAGGGTGTAGGTACTAAGCCCAGAGTATCAAAGACAAGCATTCAAGTGAACATAAGGCAGCATTTGTGAAGTCGTAAATACAACATCGTATGCAGTAAAATACCTACATTTTCCAGACTGTTACTAGTATAGATGCTGCTTGGCTGTGTAAGATTCCTGAATGCTGACTGAAGTCACCACCTTTACAACACTGACGCCATTCACGAAGAGCAATCTTTCCTGAGGAAGTCAGGAGCACAGTGCTGGCTGAATGCCCAGCACACCTCAAAACCTCAGTCAAGGCAAAGATGTAAATAGGAGCATATCTTAAGCATAGAGAAGCAACAGCTGGAAAGCTGTCTGAGCGACTGTGAAAGTGCTCTCACAACATCCATTTGATAATGAAATTACTCCATTGAGTTCAGTGAAATTATCCTTACTTTACACAAAGGTGAGGGAAAAACCAAGCTGCTTAAACTGTAAAAACCTAGCTTGTGCATCTTATCATGCAAATTAAATTAAAAACTCCAATGGAAATAGTCCAGAGAACTTTCTCTGCATGTGGCTGCAAGTCATTTAAGTCACTCACTGAGACGGGATAATGGCCATTACTTTTCACTTGGCCAGTTCATATTGTGACACTAGGAGAAAGGCAGTCTGTCAAGTTTTTGTCTGCAGTGTCTAATTTTTCACCACACTGCTCCTGCCCTCCCTCCATTGTGTCAGGAGTGCATTAGGTGTTGGAAGGGCAATGAGAGACTCAACCAGTGGGTGGAGAGGTTGGAGATGAGGGACTGAATTATATGGAGCCTGTGGAGTCTGTCTGAAAGGCTGGGCTGTTTCTCTTTATGGCTGATATGTATCTATGTCCCTGTGCCATATTACATGGAAGGGACTAGAAATAGGATTTCCAATATTTCAGCTGACATGTCAGGTGAGATCATTTCATGCAACTGTCTATGTTGCAACCTAAATTCAAATATTCTACCTTTGAAAGGGATTGTATGTATTTTCATCTGTACTCCTATGCTCAGAACCTTATTCTGCAATGACTGATACTACAAGGAAATAAACTTCAAAGAGCCTAATTCGTAGGTTATGTTTTGTATTTGTAGGTGTATCTTTCTTACTCTCCAGTGCAATAAATGGCTACATGAAATTGGAGTGCTAAAACAGCTCAGAAATCTATGTAAAAGTTTGGAAATTCTTTTGTGAATCCAAAAGGGGAGCTTGCTTGTTTGTTTGTTTTTAACCAGAGCCAAGAAACAAAAAAAGAGTAACAGAAAAATATTTCAACTCTAAGTGCAAGGTATCAAGGTCACCGACTATAAATACAAATAATGCTGCTGCACATAAATCTTAAACAGCTTACTGCAACTACTAATATAACTTAACAGTATTTACAAGATTAAGCTTTTTAAAGAAAATTACAGGATCATAATATCAAACAAGATTATGCTATGTCCTATATAATATTTTACTATAGCAGCAACCTGGCAGCAAATAAGCATTTTAGAGATATCACGTAACTACTGCATGAAGATGGGAACACTGTGGGCCAAATACCAAACACAGCAACACATCTTAGAGCCATCTCATCTCCCCATACAAAATATGTTGTTAAACTCTTGATGGCCTCATTGTGTGTCTAATAGGAAATGTATCATTTTCCATGCCTCCATAAAAATACTTGATGGAGTGTTCCAACGATAATACACAGATGTAAGGTTTTCTAACTGTGGGTTGTTGAGGCAGTAGAAATTCCAGAAATACTACACTGCAGAAAGACTCCTTGGATCCTGCCCCTGTGGGAGATGGAAGCTACTTTTGCTACATTATCTGCATTTCTGGCACTCTTGCCATGTCATTTTCCATGTTGAATTCACGCAGTCCACAGTCTGTACTAGATAAAATTTAGCATATCTTTGTTGGTTCAGGATGACCTATATGCTTTACAGTAGCTAAGGAGCTGGTTCACTGCTTTTAACATTTGCTTTAAAGTTTGAGAAACAAATCTCCCAGTGAAAGCAAGAAATATCACCATAAGAATCCAGTTCACACCCTTGAAGAAGGAGCACTGGAGCATAGAATAGTGCGAAAAATCTTAAAGTAAAAGCTTTGCTTGCTAGAAGTTCCAAGTAGTAGAGAAAAAAAATCAAGCTCCTTTTCCTTTCCCAAAGTCCAAATCCATTTGATTGATGCCAGTAGTTTAATATGGCCATGTAACATCCTCTACAGAACAGAATAAATGCAATGAAAAAGCCCACTTTGGGCCTGCAATTACACACCTGCCTGTACACTGCAATATTTTTGCTGGAAGCATGAGCTCCATCTCATTGCACTGTTGTGTGCAACTTTTATAAGCATGCTGCCTTGATGCTCTGGTCTTCTCTGTATCTTATAACTGAGCTGGTAGCTACTTTGCTATGGATGGTTTAGCTGTACCAAAAAAATCTCACCATGTCCATGGAGGAATATCACATTAATTGAAAGCCAAACCTGTATGTAGAAGGACAGGTATGCTATTGTAATATTTTAAGTTCTTTATTACCTTAAGTACATATTGTGACTCTTGGTGTTTCTCTCATAAAATCTTTCCTTTCTTTAACGGTTAGTCAAAGCACAAGCTATCAGTACTGCCAGCAGATATCTAATGACAAAAGGTCTCCTTTACCAAAATGAAAGTATTTTGGAAAGTATCCATTAGTAACTAGAGCTGCATTTTCAGAGACAATAGAAGCTAAAAGTGCAGGAGAAGCTACTCACAATTTCATGATGCCAATGGAACATACAATACAAAGCAAGATACTCTGTATTCCAAAGAGGCTGTAAAATATCAATAGACATGTCTGCCAAAAGCACCTAACAGCCATGAAGCTCTAGCATGTATTTTATTTGTTTATTATATTTTATTCAAGGAAAAGATAGACAAAGGCTACTGCAGTAACAGTTCTGCTGTCAGCTAAATTTAACATGCAACCATGTATGGCCAGGCTTCAGGATACACCAACCTAACAGCATTTCTATTTTAAGTTAAATGGAAGGGGATTAGGGTAAGAAAACTCCCTCTATTGACCACTGACATTGTTTATTACATAAAAGGTAATTGCTTAGAGAAGATTCCATCTCCTCTTGCTGCAGAAAATGTCTTGGTTTGCTGTTAACCCTTTTCCCATTACAGTGTAGCCACATATGCACCACTGCTCGCAGAAGCACAGGGAGCCTTCTGCATGATTGAGGGCAAGAACTTTGCAATGCGCTACCTTTAGCTGTCATATTTTGGTTTACAGCAGTGAATTTTGTACACTTCTATTGACTGCTCTTGGAAATATGGTAAAGATGTGGCCTTTTATACAAAGATAAAGTACACAGAAATGATATCCAGAGAAAATATGGTAATAGAAAAGAACAGGCTCATACAACAATGAACAGCTCACAGTCAAATCCGAAAGCATTAGAAGATTTCAGGCTGTGTTGGTAGAGTACAAATCCATCTTGGATCAAATTATTCACCCATTTACTGTGGTATTTCGCTTGGCCTGGCAATTAGTTCAACTGTGGAACGGTACTTAGGAGTACATTCACAATCCCTACATATTCTCTACAGCACAAATGGACTTCAGAAAGGAAGACCTGGATATAGGCTACCCTATGGAAACGAAATAGCAATTACTTTCATATAGGTGTGAAGGCTGTTTCTGAAAATAAAACACAAGTTAAAAATTCTCATCTATTCTGGGCAATGTGAGGTAAGTTGCTTTACCTCTTTGTGCCTCTGTTTTGTCATCTTTAAAAGAAGGACCGTGCTACTGCCTTTATGGGACTCAATGCAAATGTTTTGGATCTGATCGGGTCATGAATTTTCCTTGTAATTCTGTACACTCTTGCAAGACTCTATCATTGGGCCAGCTTAACATGGAAAACAATGATCTGAAAAGCAAAAAGTTACATTACCAAAATTCACTTTGGCAAAATAAACAGGGAAAACCCCCCAAATCTGAATGTTAACACATTCATGAGGAACTCACGTGAGCAGACCTAAGGTAGAAATTATTGTCACTGGATAGGCCTGAGCTGCAGATTTATTAGCCTCAAGTACCAAAGACTTGAGGATTGCTGAAGGGCAGGGAGAGCTTAATTGCCACTTAAGATGCAGGACAAAACAGACCAGGCTACTCGGCTTGGGGAAGAAAACAGAAAATAATTTAATACTTTTCCATTCTAAGAAGCGAACAACAGGAAAAAGTTATTTTTAGAATTACAATTTGAAATGTGCCATGAAAAGCAAAAGCACATTTCATCCTTTTTTAATTCTACCAGTTCTGACTCGCCATTGCATGACACAATTTTTACGACAACTTACAGTAAAATATTGCAATTAGTTTAATCCTGTAGGGGTGTAAGCTACCTTGTACACATGTAAATAAAACTGTTCTATGCCAAGCAGTAAGTCTCAGTCTCTTCCCCAGAATTGTTTAAAGTAGTTTTGGTTTTATTTAGCAACCCCACAGAATGTAATTATTCTATGATTGCCAATTTTGCAGCAAAGACTCTCTTCCTGTCAGGTGGGTTTTAAACTGAAAGGTCATTTTGGCTAATAATTTCCATGATTTTATCTTCCTCTCTCCTACAAAGTTAAAAGCTTGACTTAACACACAGTACCTTAAGGGAAAGAAATATGCTTTCTTCTAGTGTTTTAGAAATGATTTATAGCTTTGACCTATACGAATAACTTCTAGAGGCAAAGGTGCAGCTTGGTTTCTCAGAGTAAGCCCTTGCCCTTACTCCTAAATTCTTCAGAAGGCATCAAACAAAAAGGTGCTTTTTAACAAGTTTTGTGCATGAGTCTGTAGGATTTGCTCATCTAAGGCACAGTGCTGCTTTTTCTTTTGCATTTGCCTGCTTCCACTCAGTGTAAGCAGGTCCTCAGTTATCTTTCAGCTGAGTAGTGTCAATGATAATAACAATACATTTTTATTTTTAGAACACTCAAATCTAAAGGCAAGTTAGCTCTGCACACGTATGCATGCACACACAAATGTAAGTAATATCTGAACATTTCCAAAGGAAAACAAGTCCTTTTGGAATAGTAATGAATAGAGAAATCATCTTGTGCCCTGCATGAGATAGGTGCATTTCAAGATTTTTCCTGTATAGCTTCCATGAAAATTGGCCCCTAAGCAAGGGTGTGAGTCATTGATGAATACAGCTCTAAGGCTTCACGCTGTGCAGTGAGAGCTGTAAAAGGCATTAGAGGAACACAGGGGAGGAGGAGGGGAGAGAGAGGGGGTTAGGAGGTTATTAAATAAAACCTAGTAATGGTTTTACATGAACATTTTCTGAACAGTGTTTTGAAAACGCACATCCTAACCCACTGGGCACATTCAGGCTGCTGACTGCAGTGCCCTCTGTTGACTAGTGCTCACGGGGCTGTACAGGCCCTGCACCACAGACATAAAAATAAGCTTTTGTCTCTAAAGGGATTTGTGGTCACAGCTACCCCAGCAGTCTCTTAGAGAAACCTCACATTGTACAAGCAAAATAAATCAATCTCTCTTAGTATGGTTTACAGTAATTTTTCAAATGAATATTTTACCAAAAGGATGGGTTTTTTTCTCCTCTGCACCTATCCCCCATCACACAAAAGCCCATGCTCACAGCACTGTACTAGTAGATGTCACAGCCTTTACCAGCACAAGTATACAAAAAGTATACAACGGGCCAAGAAGAACCTATTGGTGGCAAATTTAAACTTCCTCCAACTTCAGAGGTATTTGATTTTGGCTTATATTTATCTTTTTCTCCCCCAATATCAGTGTATTAAAATTGAGGTCAGTTTATATCATACACTGCTTATCATTGGTTTATAGTCTATTGCTAACACTTCAGACCTGCATTGTTCCTTTTTATGCAACCATGTTTCTCCTATCTAAGTGGAGAGATCCAGGATGCACTAAAAACATCAGCTTTTTAGTCAATACCTAAAATCATTATCATGCCAGATTCTCCATCCTTCTCACTCACTTGGGCAGTCTTCTCCATCTCTTTTGCTATTTGTGCTTCTTATGTAGTGTTAGCAGCCTTAGTACACCCATCTGAAAGGAAAGATAGAATGTGTCCTATTACATCTCATTATCAAACACTCTGCAACTTACAGTGGAAAAGGTTCACGTGGGAATTTTGTTATAAACAGTCATTAAATGACACCAAGTTAGTTATAAATAATCCAATGACCCTTGAAATGAGTTGTCTTTTTTTGTTTCAGTAGATAGGTTCAATGTACAGTCAAGAAAAAAAAAAAATTCCTGTATTTAGATAATAAAAGTATCACTTGTTAGAAAGCAAATAATAATGAAACCTTTGTTTTCACACAGATTATCATTTAGTGAGCTTGGGCATAAACGACAACAAGAACAGAGGAATTTTAACAGGCACAAGAAGAACTGTAAGTCTTTTAAATGCCAGAAATGTTGGTTTTGCATTTATGTAATTGGAACAAATGCGTACAGTAGTCTACATAATTGAAAACTCAATCCAAAAGGAATGTTAACAGAAGAAAATAGTTTGTCATGTTACAATTACTTTTGATTCCCTAACAGCTTTAAAAATAACATGCAGCACTTAGAAAAACCCCTTCTGTATGTATAAACATATATATTTAAGAATAGGAATTGTATTTTCCCCTTCAGGAATCAATAACTGTTGTTAAAAAACCCAAACCACAAAACCAACAAATCCTCCTGAAATAGACAGACACGCAGCACCATCTGCTGGACTGGCACCTCTGCCAGACAGCTCCACGCTTATGGAAAACACAGAAAACACTACTGCTGCCAGAGGAAGGGAAAAGCCACACAAACAAAAGCATTTCATGGGAGGGTAGGTGAGGAATTTCCATTGAAAACTGTGCAGTAATACTCTCTACTCCTACAACACTACACTTCTCAGGCACTATGTGTATACTCACAAAAAAATGTAAGAACGGAACAATTGCGATTCCAAATATTAAAAAGTTCAGTCTCTGTTTTAAGTAACTGCATCAAGATCAAGTTAATTTGGTTTGGATGTATTATGGTACATCTTTCTTGCTGATGAGGACCGACTTTTCCTAATAACAACTATGCAATAATTTGCTTTCTCCCTCTCCTCGGGCACTATGTGATCTCACGTGTAATTTAACAGACAAGATCTACCTGGATAGCACAAGATTATCAGGTGCTCACCACTGCAACGCCACATGGCATTATAGATGGTATTTTAAAATCCCTGCAAGGTGAAGCACATGTATACATACAATGGGTAAAAAGAGGTTTTCACTCTGGGCCAGAAAGGGGCCTCTAATATGTACACAGTGATGTGTGAATCAAGAATATGTGTATCTTAAGAAGCCTGAAATCTCTGCCTATAGGGATTTCCCCTCTTCTTAATGGCCATATATCTCAGCTACCTTTTATCCTCCTGCAGATGACCATCTTTGTCTTGTCCATACTGGTAATAAATCATTCTATGATCCTCTGGAAGACACTAACCATACTCTGCACATCACCCTCAGCATCAGATAGACATCATCACCGAGGTTCCCATCACAACTTCACACATGCCAGAGGGCAAACAGGAAGGCGACAGGAGGCTGCTTGCTGCCAATCACTGTCTCAAGCCATGACATTTTCCTCTGTGCTTGCTTCTTCAAGAACTTTATTCAGCACATCTGAGAGCCATCCACAGCCCACTGTTCCATGTAAGGCAACAGAGGCAAAAGAGATCTTGCTTACAGCCTCTCTGTTTATTTCACAGGTAACTCGAGGCACTGAACCCTGTACCATTCCTCTATTTTTAAGCAACTAGGTTGCCTCCTCAAAGGGTTCTTTTTTCTTTCAATATTTTAAAGAATAACTTGAGACTTTTCTCAGGGAAATGATCAGTGAACTGACCAGCAATGAAAGAGCAGCAATAACCTGCACAATACTGCCAACTGCAACTGCATTTTGGTGCATCCTCATCAGGCCTGACTTTCACTGTTCTCCAGCAGTCTTTTCTTCTCTGAAAATACTATTCCATAACACATGTAGATTTCTACCAAGATAAATGTCTCCTGCTATCATCAGGGTTGCTATTATACTGTAAGCCCATGTTTTACAACAAAGCTCACTGCAAACTCATGGCTTCTCCAAACCACCTCCCCAGCAGTCCTCCCTGCTGTTTTGCTCAGGCACTTTTAATCATACTTTCATTCATTCTTTTAATGTCTTTTCACCTGTCACCTCTTTGAAGACAGCATTCATCCAGCTTCTTCAGGACACCCTTTCCTGAAAGTATGAAGCTATCTCTTTCTTCATGCTGGAGACATAGAAGATACTTCTTTTCCTCTTTTTGAAAGTAGGCTTTGTGCTGACGCAGAAACTTTACTGCTCAGACAGAAGAGCAACCAGTCCCAGAGGACAACTCACATACCAGAAGCACACACAAGTTTATGAAGGGTATGTTATTAGTGTTCACAGCCACCTGAATGCAACATGTGGCTCAGGAAACCCATCTGTTGGTTGTTGGGAGATAACACCAAAGGCTTGCTTAGAAACAGCACACGTATCATTCACCCTCCTAGAAATCAGCTGTCAGGTGTTACCAGAAACAGGTGAGCTACTGGTGTGACCCCCAGATCTGATGCTGAAACAAAGGCTGATGCCCTGGCAAGGAGATCACTGAGTGAGGGGCTCTGTGAGGTACTGCCTGTGGCGTATCAGCCAAGGGCTCGGGGCCTGACACGTTCCAGCTCAGCTGCTACAGGCAGCTCCAGTAACCCCCGCTGGTAACAGCCCTATTGGCGAGCTGACAGAGGGACTCAGACCACAACCCCCAGATTGCGTGCTCGGCTGCCAACTGCCGCGCGGGCCGGGCTGGGCTGGACCGGGCTGGGAGGCGGCACCGGCGCTGGCGGCCGTTGCCAAGGGCAACGACAACGGCCATGGCCGCGGCTGGCAGCAGCTTCATCTCCTCGGTGCTGGCTGAGCTTCCCTGGGACGATGGCTACGCCGTCCCTGTGGCCAACGCGGAGAACCAGGCGCTGGAGAAAGAAGTGAGCGCGGGGGCTGCGGCCAGGGAGAGAGAGGAACCAGTGTCTCGCTAGCGGCTCCCAGCAGGGCTCCCCGGGCGCGGAATACGGACCGGCGCCTCGGGCAGACGGGGGGGAAAGGCGAAAAGAAAGTATAGGGAAACGGAAAAGATGCCCCGCATTTGGGGACAGCCCTCTTCCCCGCTCCCCCGGCAGGCTTAGCAGATCCCTTAGCAAAGCGCTATGTCTTCTTCCGAAATGTGTCGTTTTGTTGCTTTGCAGGGACGTGGTGCGTCCTTCCTGCGCTTTCTGATCACTATGCGCAATGACTGTATTTGGAGGTAGCTGCAGGTAATAAGCACTCGATTAACAATAGTTACTTGACAATTCTAACTCTTAAATAGCTGCAGAAGATGCAGAATGAAAAAGTGAATCTGCAAAATGAGTCGACTGATTCTGAAGAGCGTATAGAAGCCATGGCATCTCATATGGAAAATGTCACACAAGAGTTGGGCTTTGCTCAGGTAAATCACTACTTCTAGCAGATCCATTTTATCAGGCAGACTTGTAACCCGAGTGTCTTTCTGTGGCCGGTATCCCTATATGTTTTGCTAGCTTTTAGAGATTTGGCAGGCTTTTAGTCCAGGACTTCCCCAGGAAAAAGAAGTTAAACTATGTATCTCAGTGTTATTATTTGATGCTCATTATAAAGACCATCCGAGATCAAATGACTGTACCTAGAAGACAAGCCAAGAAATATGCATTTTGGAATGTTTAATTAATGGAGAGTTCTGCAGATGACAAAAAAAAAAGGGTCAAGGAAAATAAAACACCAATGTAAGGAAAATTCCCAAATTGATCATCTTTATAATGGTCCACAGTTGACTGTGAAATGCTAGTGAAGAGTTTATTCGTGGACACAAAAGAAGTGTAATTGTTCACTTACATGCTGAGTTAACTGGCCAAAATGGGTATTTTTTTTACTTCTGTAGTGCCCCAAGTCAAAGCTGCACAACTTTCAGGTAAAATATCCGAGGTGAAAAAGTCTTCAGAAACTGCCCTGCAGCTGAATAACTTTTTAATTTTTTTTTCTTGTGCCAGACTCAAGTTTTAAACTGCATATACAGAGACAGCACACGCTGTTCTCCATTTAAGATCAACTTCCCTCAAGTAATAGATGTTACACAAAGAGGAAACAAATAACTTCTGTCAGACAGATCAGACAATACAGAGATACTGAATCTGATGTAAAGCCACTGGTGATCAAGAGACTAAGATTTTGATTTTTGACATATTACAACTCTGACAGATCTTGGAATTTCAGAGTGTTCAAGGCTATAAATAGTTGACCTTTGTAAATATATTACAAAACATATATTTGAGATACTAAAATCCAAACCGTAAAGTTGCTCTAAGAATGCCTTGATATACAAGGCAAAAATTGTACCATCTCTGACTTGGGATTTGATTGTATGTAAAAAAAAGTTTGTTTGTCACTATGTGTCTTTTCTTTATTGTAAAATGCTGAACTGTGTTCTTCTCCAGTCTCTTTACAATGCCAGAGAGAAGGAAATTGAAACTGAACGACACTTTAAAGCCCTTGCAGAGAGGGAACTTGGCCGCCTCAAAAGTGAGATTAAACGACGGGAAGATGAGATGGTTTCCTTAAGAGAAAGGCAAAAGAGTCAAGAAGTAAGGCATAAAATTTTTCTAATGGAATGCCCATATTGCAATTAGAGTTTATGACTTACAGTGTAATTTTTGTAAGAGCAAGAGGACAAGTCAAGAATAGGTAATTGAAGCTTTAAAAATTGTAATTGACCTCACTGTGCTTTTCTCTGTGTATGTAAGTGGAGTTACACTGGAAATGTCCTTGTGTAGACTGGTCAAGTAGCCAAAATTAACTTCAGTTCTTAATGGCAGGTACATACCCGCACATCCATATCACCATCTTCCTAATTATCACTGATATTTACTTTATATTTTATTAAATTGTTGGTGGCAAATCTTCTTTCCCCTATGCAATAAACTTGGGGATGGGATTTCAAGATCAAAGATTTGCTTTACAGTAAAAAACAAACCAAAAAAGCAATCTAATGCCACCTAATTACAGGTTGGGTTTTTTTTTCTGTTCATTACAACTTCCTCTTTTTCTTTCTAAGAATATATATGTTTTTAAATTTTCTTTACTTCTTCTCATTAAGTCTATCACTTTCACTCTCACAATGGGTAGCAGGATGAAGATAACCTTGCTATTCATCTGGTCCAGATTCTCTCACATTTGTGTCAGAAAGTCTCTTCACAGTCATGAGGCCCTTTGTAAATCCTTCTGCAGGATAATGCTCCAAGAACTGGGCGTTGGTGTGTGAGGGAGCAACTTTACGCTGTGATGCCTCAGATCAGTTTATTATTCAGAATAAATATCCCAGATATATCTCACCAGAAGTTGACTTCTTGTTTGAAAGTATTTGCATTTTAGGATTGTTTCAATGACAAGTCAAAGAAAATATTAAACATTTAATGTTAACACTTTACCTCTAATTTTTTTTAGAACACTATAAACAAAACCACTAAGAAGTTAGAAAACTTTAAACAACAGAGGAACTATGATGAGGAACTTCTGGAAAGCTGGATAAAGGAAGCAAATAGTAATGATAATGATGCTATCACACTCCACAAGTATGCACAACAAGATGAAGGGAAACTAGGAGTAAGTAAAAGTACTTCAATTTTGAGAAGCAAAACAAAGAACCAATTTAAAATGTGAAGACTTTGTTATGTTATCAAGTCAGGTAAGACAGAGACAAGATGTTGTACAACAGTACTTTTAAACTGGTTTCTGTGTAGAACAGTGCAATTCCATATGAGGTTCATTTGAAGGGCAGAGAGAACACATTTTAAAGAAGGTGAAAGGCATACCTGAAGACATTGCATTTGTTTGTTTATCTAGGTAAAAATTGAGTTTTCCTGAGAAAGTGCACAAATAGATAATAAAGTCTAGAAAATAGTGCCACTGAATTGAGACAAGTCTGTTCAAAGATGCATGCCAAATACGCACAAATAAGGTAGATTTTTTCCATTAGTACCAAATTTGTTCCTATTAGTGAGAACAAATTGTGGCTGTTTCAGTAAAGCTGCCTGGAATAATCAAAGATGGTATAAATAGGCACTCCAGGCATAAGTTCAGTATAATATTAATTTAGGAACAACTATTTCTGATTGATATTCTTTTGAGTCTTAAAGTACAGGGAGGAGGAAGTTAATATTTACTCATTAAATACTTCAAAAACTTTAGCTTCCACAAACAGGCTCATTGATAACATTTAGATTAGCAACTGACGCAGCATAGTAGGAAGAGTAAAGCAAAACAGCTGATGCTGAGGACACCATGTGCACCTTTGTACATGGTAGAGGGTTACTTTGGCCCAGCTCCAGTTTGGTCCCAAGGCTGACAAGAGATTGAAGTCTCTTATATGACCAAAAATTTGCAAGGGTAGATACTCAGTTTCTTGTTTTCTAAACCACAATAAAATTGGTGCCTCAGTAGTTGCACACCTAATTAAAACGGAGCTTTAAGAATTTATAAGAAATGATATCCTTGTTTTCAAATACATTTTATTTTCCTGTCCTTTCATTTTAGGCACTAGTCCTTCAAATAGAAAAGTTGACCATGCAATTAAATCAGAAGCATAGAGCTCTTGATAAGGAGCTTACAGAAACCATCACAGCTCAGGTTTGTGCTTCAGGTTCTTGAAGGTATCTTATTATATAGGAATTGTTTAAAATCCCAAATCTCAGGAGTGCTTTCTTTGAAACAGCTGGAGCTTGACAAGACAGCTGAAGATTTTCGCAGAGTTCATCAGGAAAGGCAAGAAGTCGTCAGGCAGTTGGAGAATGCCGTACAAGTGATGCAGAAGAGAGATGAACAGATTGATCATTGTGCTTTGGTAAAACTGCTTTAACTGATTCACATCAGTGTATCAGCCCACATTTGTATCTCTGTGAAAAGAATTTTGCCCCTCACACACAGAATGATTGAATCTTTCAGATATTTGGTGTGATCTTTGTGTTCACTCCTGTATTCTATTAAGTGTTTTAAAGTTGAGATATTACTGAAATGTATCCAGAATTTATTTTGAAAGCAATCTCCCTTGGTGTAAGTAATGGTTCTGGATACTATGGCAGGTTGAATTTTCATTCTGGAGGTTGTTGGAAAAGGCGAAGTGTGCCAGTTTCAGTATTTTCTCTGATACAAGAATCTAAGCAGCAAGATGGAGTGGTGTTTCCTAGCACATAAAGAGTCAGCTGCAAGGATTCTGTGTCTGGGATGAAATATAAAAAGAAAATAAAATGAACCATTGATTGTTGAAGAAATTAGCATTCCTACCCCTGTGAACAACTGCCTGACATTCATGTCAAAATTATGATAAGTAATCACATTAAGGTTAAAAATACATATTTAAGTACATTCTGCAAATGGGGAGAAGCAAAGGCACTGTTCTAATCCAAGGAAGATCCTGTTGGGCATTATGAGTTAGTATTAATTTCTGAAAGACTTGGTCTTTGTTGGTTGTATCAGTCTTATGCATAGATGGTAAAATGGCAAGAGGTACAAATAAAGTGTATTTTATTGTGACTTTTATCAAGAGAAGTGTGAACTCCTCAAAAACAGATGCGCCAGAAAAAGTTTGAAGGATCAGTATAGAGAAAAATTTTACAAAAGTAGATTCCAAAGCCACAATGGTTTTTTTATTTTTGAAGAAGACGCAAAGCATAATTGCGTGTACAAGAAGTCTCTATCTAAATCATTAGGTGTATGAGTATTTTCCTGCAGAATCAGCTTTGTTGTGTTGCCCATATAGGTATTAGGTGTGCCCTGAGCAGAAACATGATTTAAACATGCTTGAGATTTAACACTAAGAAAGCAAAGTAATAATGGAAAATGAGAAGCTAGAAAAAAATATAACAGTATAGTTTAGCTGAAATATTTTGGATTTCAGGTCAAAAGATTCTTGCAAAGAACAAACAAACAGATAATAAAAAAACAACAGAAACCCCCAGCTCTGGCCAGCCCTCCCTATATTAGTAGTCCAAAGAGTAATCCTACAGATGGTTTTGTAAACAGATATATCTATTTTTTTTTACGTTAGAACTGTAGGGTGATTTTCCCAGTAGCTAGTCTTTTACTTAAGCTTTCAAAATGCACAGGTTTCACTGCATACGTATAAATCTGTCACTAAAATAAGCATTGCTGCTGTTGGTAGTTTTCCTCTTGCATTTCCTCTATTTCAAGTTCCTCCCTCTGAAGTTTGGTTCTCATATAGTTGATTTTTTTCGTATTTAAAAATAATAATTTCCTAGAAGTTTAGAGTGTCATTTTTTTGAAATTATTGGAGTATTTTGCAAATTGCCAATACAAAGCAATTACCATATTTGGTGTTGTGATGCATTAGCAGAATCAAGTAATACAAGAATGATGTGATAACTGGACCATCTCATGCCAAAAGTTGTCTTAACTGACAGCAATCTGTCTTCTGGTTGTACTCTTTTATTAACATCCTGATAGCTAATAGCAGAGATAAAACAGGAGATCAGAAAGAAAGAAGCTGTGCTGAAAGAGAAGACTTCCTTTTTGGAAAATGAAACTCTTAATAATATGGAATATGAAAAGAAAATTTCTTCTGCTGAACGAGAAGCTACCAGCCTCGGAAATGAGTATCAAAGTCAGGATGCTTGCAGGGATCAGCTGCAGGATGAGGTAAGGATAATTCCACCCTTCAGAAAAACAGACTGAATCTGTAACTTTTGACTAGATGGAGGAAACACACTAGTAGGTTAGACTCTTAATAATTCAGCAAAATGTCTGCTCTTCTCAATCTACTCGTGAGTATTGGGATCTGAACCCTCAACTTCAACCTTTCATTGAAACTGATGAAGAGATTTGCTCCTATTCTCTGTTGCATTGGTATGAAATGGGTAATTTGTGTCTTAAATGGGGTAATACCTTTAGATGCTTCAGAATGAGGCACGTCTTGCCTTTAGCATACCTAGACTGAAGTATTGTATAAAGATGAGAGAAATCTCATCTGGATTCCAAACAATTGCTGTCCTGTGTTTTCAGCAGTGAGTGCTGATGGCCCTTGTCATCAGGTTAAAGTTCTTGCAAAAAGCTCCCAAATGCTTTCCCAGGGCTCAAGAGGCAGTAGGGTAGGTCTACCCTGTGAACAAGCCACGCTTGATGCTCTCCATACTTACATTTAATGTGCACTCAAAGCTAGGAATGAGTAATTCCTAGCTGATTAATTACTTAAGTAATTAAATTACTTTAATTACTGTTTAATCACTTAAGTGCTCCATTTTGCAATTTATTAGCTGGATGACTGGAAATCAACTGTGGACAGAACTGCTTCTGATGTAGAGTCAGTGAGAGCAGAAGTAAACCATATGAAGAAGGAAATTCAGAAAAAACTAGCCAGGTAAGAAAGTGACCTTTAAAAATATTGTTTGTAAGGATTAGTAATATAATAAAATCCTTAAATAATATTGATAATTAAAGCAAAAAAAAGCTCTTGTTCATTCGTGTCCTGCATGGTTTCTGGCACTGGGCAATTTAGGAAATATTCCTGGTAATCCTTGTTTTTAAAGGGTGTGAAAATATCATTTAGGGCCTTGGTTATCATAAGTTGAAGTTTAGCCTGCTTTATTAGGCCACTGCTCAGTGAGGTATGCTGCTTGGTTTTGGCAGTGTTGTATATGCAACATACATTTAACTTAGTAAATCCTGTAATTTTGTTTAGATTAAGCTTTTTTAAGGAAAAAAATACAAGTCTTGACAATGAACTGAAGATTGTGACTGAGGAGACACTTAGTTTACTAGACAAAATTGTGAGGATGGATAAAATACTGAAGGAAGAAGAAAACTCTGTCAAGGTAAAATGGTTTTCGTGTTTTCTACAAAGGAGGATTCATTTGCATTTGCAAGCTCTATAGCAAACATTGATGGATTAAAATGGAGTGTAAGGATGAACGTGACGTAGCTATGTAATCTAATGATGAAGGAATGTGCATGTAGATATGTCAGTGTCTGTGTTTGGGAAGACTCGAGACGAATGAAATGGTCCCAGTAATTCAGTAGGTGTGTCCCGGTATATTAGCACAGGATACTGGAACAGCCATCATACACAACAGGTTTAAAGCCAGTGTTCTGACTGTAGCAGTGTACTGAACATGAGTTTCCCCATCAATAAGGTTGTTAAAAGAGTGAGAATTTTGTCAGAGTGACCGATCAGTAACACTCCCTCTGAAAACTTCTCGGCTTTAGTAAAACACCACCAAAATTTATACATCTGCAAAGAGCCATTATTTTGGCAAACTGTGATTATAAGAAGAGTTTGAAACCTTTTAATCAAATTTGATTGGCCTAGACTTCTCTTCATTAATTCTACTATGTGATACTCTGATACTTGTAACTTGTTGAAGAAGAGAGTGAAGGGTGCACAAAGAAAATAATCTCAATTGTGTTTGTTTTCAGTATATTTAGGAGAAACTGAAAGGTTCAGCACTGTCCTACTGTAACAGACCCTACTAACCTCTCATTTCCTGCACTGATTTAGGTGTCAATGGACCTCTGAGAATAAGGAAGTGGTTGTAAAATATGTAATTAACTTTGCAAACAAAAGTATTCCAACTTCTATAAACACACACGTGTACATACATGAGCATCCACACAGAGTAAACACATTTTAGTAAACCATCAAAAAGATTAGTATTATATTCACATATACTGAAAGCAATAAGGAGTTTGGGGTGGGGTTTTTTTTGTTTGTTTTTTTTCAAGGATGCCAAGGATTTCTTTTTCTTCAATGCTGAAAAGCGCAGCATTCCCATACTGCAAGGAAAAGGTTCATGTAATGGTAGGGTAGGATCAAGGTTAAAAAAAAACCAAACAAAATACCAAATTACTTTCAGTCAAAGCCTTTTCTTGCCAACCATTTTGAAGACTCATGAAATTCTATGTTCATATTAATGGATATAGTAATGAAATTTTAAAATCTTCCTATATATGATTTTAATCAAGGCAAGTAATTCCTCAGAAATGACTCCTCATGTGATTAATTACTTCTTACTGCTTAATCATTAATTTGTCACCAGGAAAAAGAAACAGAAATGAATAAGTTAAGAGAACTGCATTTCAAAAAGATTCAAGAGTTGAAGGTGCAGAAGGATAAGGAGAAGTGTATTGTGGCAGAAATTCAGGGAAGTGTAACAGCCCTTAAAAATCTGAAGATTCAACTGCAGAGATGTGAAGCAGAGCTATTAAAACAAGAGGGATTACTGTATAATCAGGTAAAAACATACTGGCATATACTGTGATTGTTTCTTGAGTCTAAAGAGAGTAAATTGCTTGTTCTGTAATCTTTGTCAACACCTTACCATTTTGGAAATGCCATGCAATACAATTTGAATTCTGCATTTATTTCTGTCTCTAGATGTACAGAGAAAATTGAAATCACTGAAACTTGCTGTAGTATCACCTACAATATGCATTTTTGTGTACTTCATATTTGTTTTGGATCTGCTTTTTTCCCACTTATTTCTCAAACCAATTCTTGACTTTGATCACTCTGAACCACAGACACCTCAGGGTAAATTTGTAAAGCAATACAAGAGGTACATGCCAAAATCCTGTTATTTACTAATTGCATTTTGTGCATATCTCCTATGCACCACTTGAAAAAATCTGCTGTTTTGTATCAACATCCACTGGAAACAGTAAGATGGCAACTCCACTGTAAGCCTGCCTACAGCAGACTGTGCTGAGTATGCTTTGTTACTCTTCTAGAAGATTACTTCTACACCATCACCACACATCAGTCATCTGATAGTTTGCTAATGAGGTCTATAAGCCATATATTACAATAAAAACTATAGGTTAATTGTGTGACTGTCCTAAAGCCAGCATTTGGATCCAGATTTTATGTAGTGTCTTTTAGCTTCATGGAAGGGCTAAAATTGCTTATCTCAGACTATTAATTCTCTTAAAAATTATTTTAACAGGATTTTGAGACTGAGCAAGTACAGAGACGGTTGTCATGGTTAGAAGGGCAGGTTGATGCAACTGAAAAACAAGTTTTGGAAGCAAAAGTTGCTGAACTTAAGAAAACTTTAGAAGAAAATAAAAACACATATGATATCTTACAAGCACAGCACGAGAAACTGCAGGTAACCTACTTAGAATATCAGGTTTCCTGTGTAACATCTAGAATCATCAGTAAATTAAGTAATTGTGTCTTATTAATTGATAAGGTGGTATTAGATTAAAAGCTATCAGAACTTTGTGTAACGTGTGTGGAAAACTTGATACCTTCCTTATACCTTCCAGAAAAATAGACCATAACTGCACAACTGAGACAGCTTAGCGTGAAGATAAGTATTAGTTTGTTGTAAAGGCAAGCTTAGCTTTCATAACAAGATGTGACTAACTGCTTGTAAAGCTCTGACTTCATCCTTAGGGCCATGTAGAAAAAGGAGAATGATAAACACATTTCTTATAAAAAGAATATAAACTAGAATAACAATCAGGTCCATTTTAAGCACATTTAGAAATGTCTTTTCAAACAGAAACTATGCGAAAGTTAGTTTTTTAAGATAACATCACAACTGGTTTCTCAAAGTGAGAGCTAAGAAAAAATGTGATTGATGCAGTGAGAGCAGGAAACTGCTCATAGGGGAGCCCTTCAATGGGAGATCCATGCTATTACAAGATTCATATTGGACAACTGGTGCCCACACTTTGTCTCTGAGGAGATGCATAATGTAAGCAATGAGTGTAATTCAGCATTGAAACACACCTCCAGGAGCTTATTAATACTTGGTAAATGGGTTTACAAAGATGAACGGCAGATATCAAAGTCATGATGCACCAGGAGATTTTTTTCCTTATCTAGACCAACTGTATTAGAATTATCTTATTGTCTCAAAAGTGGATAAATAACAATTACTACACTCCAAATAAAACAAGCAATGACATTATTATTGTAACAGCCTTCCGTGTGAGGACTGTCATTCTCTACACACTGTTTATACATGGACACAGGATGATGATACTTCCTGGTCCCAGGTCTTAAAAATCTCTCATTTAAAATGAACTGGTAGCTTTTGTTGCAACGTGAACTCACTTAAACAAATGAAATATAACTTCTTTGGAAACAGAAGGATTTCCGTCTCAGCAAGACAGCAATGGATAAGATGAGAGAAGAGAAAAGTGATCTGATGACCAAGATAAATGAGCTCAATTTCTTCAATGAGAGATCAGACCAGGAATTAAAAAAAGCAAAAGCCACTAAGCAGGTACAGTATTATTTTGCAGGACATGTTTGTTTGTGTTTTAAAACATTTAAGCTCATAACTTGATCTGAAGACTATCCTCTGCCTGCCACTGTGCTACATGATATCCACAAGAATGCTCTTTGTTTTTTCACTTGGCCTTCAAAGTTTTTGAGAAGGTCTTTCTCATAACTATTATCTTACTAGGCAAAGTATTGCTTTTCCTCTTTATACAACAGTTAGTTTGGGTTATCAATTTAATCACACATTGCTTATACCACAAAATCTACCTGGTCAGAGTCTTGTTGGGTTTTTTTTTTTTACCCCTGAGAAACAATTGCCTTTAAAATAGAAACTTTATTTATTCAAGGATATAATCTCAAGCTGTAATGCCAACTAATAAGTATGGCTCAGTTTCTCTAGTAAATTCTGAGTTTTTGTTGTTTGGGTTTTTTTCCCAGCAGGTGATTTGCAATTATTTATATTCCTGTTTAAAGAATTACAAATAAAATTGAGCTCATTCTCCTTATAATTTGATAAACAGAAATAAACCACCTCGTTCCCAGTCCTCTAATAATTTTTTTCTGTAATAAGCATTCTTATTTTGAGACCTTTTTTTTGTCATTTATTAGGACATGATGATCGAAGAGAATCTCTTAAAACTAGGCTTGAACCGTCTTCGAGATACTCTGCTTAATAAAGAAGAGAAAGTTCTAACACTAGAGAAAGAAAAACTGGAATTAAAGAAAGCCATAGCAGAAAGAACTGAGGAAATTAAGATTCATAAGGCAATGCTGGATTCCCAGATAAGACTTGAGGATCAGGAACGGCAACGCATAAGGTAACTATTCCTCTATAAATGAAGCTTGTAACTCGAGTGCAATTTATGTAGGGGGATTTAGTGAAAATGACAAGTGTTAGGCAATTTCATCAATTAGAGAAACTGAAGATGGGTAAGTCTTGCTTGAAGTTATATATTAAGGCAGTTGAGGGCAGCAAGAGATCCCTTCTCTGAAATCCAGCCAACAGCTATAACCACTCTGTGAACAAGGGAGGATTCTTTATACTGTTAGTGACAAGCCTCTTCAGAGAGGAAACCTCAGCTGTGGACATCTTTTTAAATTATGTCACGTGTGAGCTTGCATTTTTCAAAATAATAAACATTATTTTGTTTGTTTTGCTGGGTTTCAGTTGTTGAGTTTGTGTTCTTTGAGGGTTTTTTTCCTTTTTAATAAATGAGCTCTCCATTAGGTATCCTACATAACACATAATGTGGATGTCACCTTATGTACCCTCTTAGAAAGCAACCACACATGAAGTAACTTTTCCCTTCTGTAGTCATCAGTGTAATGGTCTTTTGCTCTGAAATCCCAGTATCTATATCCAGCCAAAAATCAACGCTGCAGCAGCTGAAATCTGGCAGGCTTTTGATTCACTCCTTTGCTAACCACACCCTCCACAATAGGAAATTAGAGTGATTTAGTGTGACTGAAGCTTAACTGCTCATGGAGAGTACAGACTGCATGCCTTTTTTCTTATGATAATTACACAGCTAACTGATACTTCCATGTAATTTGATTTGGGGTTGTTGCTCCTGTTGCTTACACCCTTCTGGTAATGGCAATATGACGACAGCGTCAGCAGGGGGCAGCTTCTGTAGATGTAGGAGCTCAGTGCCAAACCTTGACAATTTTTTGGGGGAGCACTGTGGCACAGCTTTGGAGAATGCAGTGATCTCAATATGCAAACAAATTTGACTCAGCTTAGAACTGCAGAAGGAGTGTGGGTGACCAGAAAAAGGGATTGCTGGGGCTGAAATAATACAGAAAGCAACAAAAACCAGAAGCAGTACAACTGCTGCCCTGCAGGCCTCCTGATATATGGGCAGGCTGGTAGAATAACACTGGTAATTTTAACTGCTAGAACAAGTACTGCCCCCAAGACACTACCCGACCAACACTTTCTTAACCCATTTATTTTTTCCCCAAATAAATCAGTGCTGAACTTCAAGATCGCCAAAATAAAATTGATAAACTGAAATGCAGATATGAAATTCTTACTGCTGCCATGATGCCACCTGAAGGAGAGGAGGAGAAAACTCACTCCTACTATGTAATTAAGGTATTAACATAGTTCAAGTATTTAATTTATAGATTTCCCTGGGCTCCATTCAAGTAACCAAGACAACCTCCTTGACTACTGCTTACTTTCAGTCTGATTGTTTTACACTGTCTGACACTGGTTACTTTACGTGACACAGCAATGTCACATGAGTCTCTGTTGTCAGTCCTAATGTCAGCGGAGCCTTACTTCTGAGCAGCTGGAAAAGTTTCAAGTCAGTGCTCGTTAACTTACAAAGACACAAGAAGTGCTGGTCAGGTGCTAATCTGCTAGAAACTAGAAACAGGATTATCAGTCTCACATGACCATAAATACCAAAAGCTAACTCTGAAGGGTAAAACTTATTTATGGCATTTAAACCTTGACCTTTCAAGGTGTCAACTTTTCCCATTTACTTATCAATCATTTATGCATACTTTAGCTTTGCACTGAAAAATAATTTACTCATTCTCCATAATAACATAAAATATCCATTGTACTTTCAGGCTGCACAGGAAAATGAAATGCTCCAACATGAAGGTGATGAATTAGATGCAAAGATCTGTGACGCTGAAAAAGAAATTGTAGCTCTGGAAAACACTTTGCCCATACTTCATGCCAGCAACAGCAACTACCGAAACTCTTTCAAGGAAGTCACTGAGACAAGTATGAAAAATAGAAATTGCTATTTGCTGTGTGAGTTCCAGTTGTATAGTGGGGAAATTCTGTAGCACAAAGGAATCACAGAGAAAGACTATAAAGGGATGGCCTTGCACAATACAAAAAGCACTACTTTCTCTGTAGGGCTGCATCCCATGCAGTTTCCACTTCAAATTACAGAAGCAGGATGAGCTGTGTCACTGCTGCCCTCCTCAGAGCAAGCACAAATCTGTACCCAGGGCAACCCTAGGGGCAACCCAGGTATAGGCATTCCAGTGATGACATCCTTTAGCTACACCCTCAATACCTCAGATTTTAATAAGAGACAGGAGTGATAATAGTAGTAACTTGTTATCTTGGAAAACATAAAAGGAAGAATAAAACTTAAAAGTGTACTATTTTAGTGCAGTGTCAGCAGACATTAAAATATGAATTATCTAATTACAGGTGTTTGGATATTGGCCGTTTCCCTGAATTTGGGAAAATATATGTTTTTCCAGTTGCTACTTGCATAAATTTGCTGTCATTCAGTGGAACTTCATCTAGCTTATAAAATCATCACTATGACAAATTGTGTAAACTTGATTTTAGAAAATATTTTGTTCTTTAACTTCCGTGCCTGCTGCTGGCTCTGGAAATGCAGCTCATCAATCATTGTCTCTCATGAAGCCAGTTACTCTATTCCTAATTCCAAACCACTGTGCAAAAGTATTTAACAAACACCTTAACCTTGAGGTCCCTGTACAATGCCAACATTAATATAGCAATACTCTGTGGTGCAGTTAATATGCAACTTATTTTGAAGTGAAAATTGAATAGTATAACCTGCTTGTCTGGCATTAATGCTGCCTCATTGTTTGGGATCACAGGTGAGGAGTATGAGGAAAAACTGAAATTAGAAGAGGAGAAAAGGGCTGCTGCTGAAGAATACCGTTCCAGACAGAGACAGATCACGGAAATTCGGGAAAAGATCCAGGTAAAAGACAAGCAAAAGTTCTGGTCAAACAAACAAGGCAACAGCATGTAAGCTAAATCCACACAAACCTTCCAATTGATAGGAAGATAAATTTTTGCCTGTTCTACCTCTCCTTTCAAAAACTGAGTGCTTATTTATTTAATTTCTTCTTGAATGGCAGTGAAGACAGGCTTCTGAGTCACATGCAGCAAGAAGCTGCAAAATGCCAGATGCACACTGACAGATGCTCTGGTCTGGCATCCCCAAAAGCAGCTGTATTTTTGTGTACCGTACACCTCTGTTCTATCATCCTGTCCAGTACTGCAGAGATTGAAGTTCACACTTCTTGTGTCCTCTGGCATCTAGGTCCCAGGATTTTTTAAGAACATATTCTGATTTCTTAGCATTAAGGGTACTTCAGTTAAACATTGTTACTTTAGCTGAAGAAAGCAAGCTGACTCTGGTCACACTCCACGTCAAGGACTTTTGTTTCTCCTTGTAATCAAAAAGCCCACTTGGCCATTAAAAACCAAATTTAACTCCAATGTGGTTTTGGTAAAAATTTGCTTAGGCAGAAGAAACAAAGTTACCCTGGTCTAAACCCTCTTGCTGCACAGACATTAACCCCAGAATGGTGGGGATTGGAAGGGCCCTCTAGAGCTCATCTAGTCCAGCCCCCTGCTAAAGCCCAAGTCACACAGCAACACGTCCAGGCAGGTTTTGAAACCTCTGGAGGAGACTCCAGACCTTCCTTGGGCAGCGTGTACCTGGGCTCCCTCACCTTAACCCTGAAGTTTCTCCTCATGTTCCAGTGGAACTTCCTGCATTCCAGCTTGTGCCTGTGACCGTGTCCTGTCAAAGGGCTGTGTTTGTGTCTGGCTACAAACCAGGAATGTTTGCACTTGAGGCAGAAAGTCCTTGGTCTGTAACCAAGCAGAAAACAACACTGCTGTTGCTTTTTCAACCAGCACAGCACAGCCACCTTGAGAAATAACCTCTCCAAAATGAAGAGGGGCACCTATCTCCATCAGGGAATAGGTGCTAGACTAGAATGACTCGTTAAGGCCCACCCTTTCCCGCCTTTTTATTTATTTGGTTTTGAACAACCCACACAGTTATCCTCACAAAGCTGATTTTATTCATTCCAGTCAAAGGTATCCCTCTCTTCCCCTGGGAAAAGATCTTTGTCATAGGAGAGCTTACCCTGCTAAGTTAGGCACTGCACTAGCTAGTGCTGTGCCAAGTAAATCCTTTGTACACACAGCTCACAGGCACATCTAAAACACAAACAGATATGTAAATCACTTGGTAGCCACTTTATCCAGGTATTTATCCACTACACAGTGTGACAGGAAGTTTTGACTGAGTGTTATCATTAGTAGTAATGCTTGAACTACCTTTACAAACAAGTAGTAGCTGTAACAGACCCTTCCACCAAGGGGTACAAAAAGTTAAAGGAGACATCAACTGTTTCATAAACTGAAACTACTGTTCAATGAATTTGCAGAGCATGGAAAAAAAGATTGATGAAGTACTGGAGCAGAAGACCTTTCTCCAAGAGCAAAAGAATAAAAACCAAGCTCTTATTTTGAGGCTCAATAAAGACATAGAAGAACAGAATCGAAAACTAAAAAGGGTTCTAAACCAGGTTTGTACACTCATTAATAACCTCTGACTTTATAGTGATACAATAGGATGGTTGAAACCACAGAATTTAAACCTAGCAAGTTTCTGACAGAGTGTTTCCCTTTCATAATAGCAATACTTTAAAAATATTTGTGTTAAAAGTGTTCCAGGCTATGCAAGGATATTCAGTCCCTGAAGAACACTGAAACAGAAATACAGGAAGAAAGGGACATTGATCTTCGTGACCTGAAAAGCTTCAGCAGCTTCATTGACAAACTGTTAAAAGGAGTTCTAGAAGCAAATAGTGATTTAACTCCTGCCTTTCAAATCTATTTTCAGCAGGTAAGATTTCCAGTTAATTGCCACCAAAATCTTGGTTGACAGCTCTGTTCTACTGGTGAGAGTCTTTCAAGGGAACTCCTAAATTCAACAATAAACTGTACACTTCGGGTAAAAAGGGGAAAAGGGTTACTTGCTTTCAATCTCTCTTCAAATACAAAGGATTATAAACCTTCCTGCTGTTTCCAGTCCTATTATACAAACACTAGGTCAACTTTTTTTCTTTCTTTCCAAATTATCTAGTCCAATATAGAACTTCCTACAATTGCTTCTGCTGGTGGTAGTCAAAGTTCTCGATCACCATCCACACAAAGCTCTGTAAGTTCCATCAGGTAAGTGCTAGCAATGTGTTGTTTGGGTTAAACCAGTCTCTAACTGAACATTTTCTTCAGCATCCATCACAGTTTATAATAGAACAATAATTACAGAATAATTACATTTACATTTGCTAACTGTTCTCCAATTTAAAAGACATTTCCCATTAGGAAAGCACAAATTTGAGCTCCAGCCATATTTTATGCTTGGTCATATGAGCTCTGTTTCCTAATTCAATAGGGAAGACAGACATGTATGCTTTGACTGATACCTTTTTCCCCTGTTCAGTATAGGTTCATCTGATAGTGCATGTAAGATGTCGAGTCGGTTAAGAGCTAACAGCTGTCCCACACGTTACTTAGGTGTTAGTAGCAATATGGGCATCATACCCAGCATAAACACTGCTACTGGGTGTCTCTGTGAGCCACCATCAAAAGATAGCAGGATTTGTGTGTACTGATGAGTAAATTTTTGTCTTTCAGATCCTCCAAAAGCACAAGTTCAATTCCTAGTCAGACTTTATCACTCAAAACCGTAGACCTGAGCTTCCCTGTTGACACTCTGGAAGAAGGGGCTGCTGGTGGTGCTCAGCCATCCAGCCCAATTGGTGTTTGGAAAAGGTAAAAAGAGGCTTCAGGAAGCTTTTGAGAACCACAATAAAGGCTTCTCAATTGATTAATCAGTAATTGAACTTATTTATCGAGGCATACTGGCAACCTTAGCATTAATTTCTATCAGAAGGGTATGGTTTAACTTTCTTCTAGAGTATACTAACCTTTAAATCACTTTCTCATTGCTGTTGGAGAACTAAAAACTTGCAAAACTCTTCAGAAGCTATTAATTCACTGTTTTATTGATCATGAAAAGGAGTTATGCTAAAGCCAGTAGTTCTCCTAAACTGGCAATATTGTGTCCAGTTCTAGACCCCTCCATTCAAGGACAGAGAGCTCCTGAAGAGAGTTCTGTGCAGGGCCACAAAGATGATGGAGTGGGGCATCTCACTTCTGATGAAAGGCTGAGGGAGCTGCGGCTCTTTAGCTTGGAGGAGACTGAGAGGTGACCTCATTAATGTTTACAAATACATAAAGGGTGAGTGTCAGGAGGATGGAGCCAGGCAATTCTCAATGATGCCAAATGACAGGGCAAGAGGCAATGGGTACAAGCTGGAACATCAGAGGTTCCAAAGAAACACAGGGAAAAAATTCTTCCCTGTGAGGGAGAGGAAGCACTGGAACAGGCTGCCCAGGCGGGTTGTGGAGTCTCCTTCACTGGAGTCATTCAAACCCAGCTGGATGCCTTCCTGTGACCTACTCTAGGTGATCCTGCTCTGGCAGGAGGGTTGGACTGGATGAGCTTTCCAGGTCCCTTCCAACCCTTGAGATTCTGTGATCTTTACTGCTGTTGAAATAGATTACATTGCAGGGACCCAGGAAAGCAAATCTATGCCTCATTTCAAGATCAGCCTTGACTATTAATCAGATAGTCATCTCAGACCCTATCTTAACAATGAGACTAGACTATTCAATTTGCTAAAACTGTACTTTTTTTACTCACAAAGTACCTTCATCTGAAACTTCCTCGTCTCTATGGAATTACCTGGAAAAAGAGCAGTTGGTATTGTGTTTCCTGACAGATGCTCCTTAGCATGTCTTGCCAACCATCCTTGGGAGATCACATTGTAAACAGAGCACAGCTTTTCCCACACTAACACAACCACAGCCTTCAAGCTACTTATAAGGCAAATGCCTAGCAACAGCAAAAAGAAACCAAACAGAAAACAAAGCCCCCCACTTGAACTTACCTAGACAATAAACAGTGCTTTAAAACTCTTTTTCAACTTCAGTTGGGTTTTTTACATCACTTGGATAACGTTAGATGCATTTAAATATTGTAGTACACTTGCCTTTGCAGACACAGAAGGATTGCCTTCTCTTAAGCAGCATGTTTAACCAGGGTACCGGTATGAAACATCCCAGCAACACTAACAAAAATCAAGACACAGAACTACAAAAAAAATTAAGAAAATTTAATGATCAAATGAGCTATATACATTGGTGGCACATGACTTGCAGTTAGCTCCCTTCTATATAGCTAGAAGTGGACTGATACAAAAATATCAATAGTGCCTCACTGGATGAGAAAAAACAAACAAAAGCCATCTGCTGTTAAAGTGCATTATTTGATGCAAGGTACAGCTAACTAAAGTCCAGGGGTATCAAAGGATTTCAACTCAGGGAGAATATTGTACAGGAATATCCCAAATTAAAGAGCACAGGAAACTCAAGATTTTAAATAATAACTGATATTTTATGTCAGATACCCTTGCATCTCTTTCCATCAAACAATTCTGCAAGACAGAACAAATTCTGCCATTCTCAAGAGAGATACTCTGATAGAAGTTCATTTAACTCACTCAGAACAGCAGGGTTTTTTTAGGTACTTACTCTTTCTTCTGCTTACTTCCTTTTTCCCTCTCAAACTCAGCTATTTGATTGAATATGTTAACTAAGTTCTGGGGCAGGTTTCTTTTAACACCACTTTCTGTTTGTGCTGTACAATCTGAAGACGTTTCCTCATCTGGTTCCTTTGTTTTACTTGTCTCCTCATTTCTTTTCCTAGTCTCACTTTCATTTTTATGACTTACCATACACCTGTCACTATCGTAACTGCTGTCACCTTCACGTACACAGGTGCTAGAATAGGACCTGTATTTTCCCACTGGCTTGCCAGAGTAGTCAGATCCTGATGGAGACATATAATACCTATCTTGACCCCAGCCATGTTTTCTGAAGTGCTCTCTTCTCCCCTCTATGTCCCTTTCAAATTTCCTAAAATAATGCATCCTGGGTTTCTCATCAAACTTATGATATGAACCTGAACAACCCCGTCGATTGGAGAAAAACCTATCTGCTTTACCGTATTTGTCAGTTCTGCTACTACTTGGCAGAGTTCTGGAGCTACTGTAAGAATCTCTTGAATCTTCAGACCTACCTCCAAAAGTGTCTTCTTCATCACCCGAAGTCCTTGAAAAAGAACAGTGTCTGTCTTTTTCTTTTACCTCTGTTTTTGGACATACTAAGCCTTCCTGCCTTTCCAGCAGTTTTTCCACCTCAAAATTTTGGTTAAGAAAAGAAGCAGAGGTATCAGCTGGAGGCGAATACCACTCCTCTTTCCTCATCTGATCTTTATAATGGGAAGAAGCTCTAGATGAGCCTTTTTTGGAGCTGCGAGAAGACTCAGATCTATTCCGACGCTTTTTCCTACGTTTCTTGTGATCAGAGGAAGAAGAGGAAGAAGAAATAGATACATCTGATGAAGAATCACTTGATGAGGAAGAAGAGGAGGAGGAAGATGAAGTTGATATTTTCCTTTTCTTCTTTAACCTAAAAAACGTAATTAAGCCGTGAGACAATCATCAGTATCAGGCAAAACAAAAAGTGTATGAAGAAAGCAAATCTGTACTCCCCAGAGTTTGGCTGAGATTGGACTGCAAGGCATGAATGGAAACAGCCTGACCTGGCACAACTGTTTCAAATATCATTTTTCAAAAAAATTGTGATGAAGCGTACTGAACTGTTTGTTAGAAAAGGCCTTTTTCCCACTTTAATAGGAAAAATGTCACAAAGAAAAGTGTTTTTTAAACAATTTTTCTTCCAGCAGATCTGCATTAAAGGTTATGTGCGTGAAAGGACACTATCCACAACAAGATCTGGAGGAAAAGCAGCTTACCTAGGTAGAAGTTCTACCTAGCTTACTACTGGGTAACCTGTTTGGAAATGGACTGCTCATAGCCTTATCTGCACTTATCACCCCATAATCAGGAGATAACAAAGTTACCTTTTTTCTTCTTTTAAGAGCTTACGCAATTTTTCTGCACTTGTTTCTACTTTCTTTTCTTTCTGTCTCTCTTCTTTGGCAGCTTGTTTCTCCCTCATTTCCAAAGATTTCTTTTTTAGAACCCAGGCATCATAAAAGCATTACATTAGAAGTGTTAGCACAGGTATTTTTTTTCCCCCCCATGTCCCCAACCCCATTCAAATGTTTATTACACCAGGGATGTTTTACCAGTATTCCCAGACCAAGAATTAATATTGTTCAGGAGTTTGGCATTGGCCATTGTGATAATCAGGTTTGCATTAAGGACCATATTGCAGTTGTTATTCCATTAAAAAAAACAAATGTATTTGACCAGCCATTGCAGTGGTACCCGTGATCCAGCAAACGTGAAGCATGGGGCCCAAAAAGGTGGAGACAGCATTTGCAAGAAAAAGCATTACCAACATGGGGAAAAAAAAAAGAAGAAAAACAGAGAAAGGTTTGAGGGAAGGTGTCGTTGTTGTAGTTTAAAAGTAAACCATGGCAGAACCCATTTTATAAGATATCCAAGTTGGCCATGTTTGAATACAAACCGTTTTGTAACAATTTCACAGACCAGTTTGATGCATAGTTTACGTAAGAAATCATGTTCCAAGGGTTTGTGGGTGATGAGCAGCACCAGATGTCAGATACAGCAACAACGGTCCAATTCAGAAGAATATGCATTGGAGAAAAACACATAATCAGTATTACAGGAAAACACACTTCAGTGTTGTTTCAGCCATTCTAGCACAACAGCAGCAGTATCAGACTTAGGTTTGTAAACACAGATAATGCAGAACATCCCACCAGCTGACTAATCCTTAAATTACTCAAGTCTATCAGAGATCGGACTTCTGCCTTCTACAGCCCTAAACAGCGGGTCAGGTGCAGTGTGAGCAGCAAGTCCCATTATCGTTTTCAAATCTTTCCAACTGTCTTAACAAATGTAATAATGGAAATCCTGAACTGCAGTTGAGGCTATGCAAACCAACAATAGTTAGCACTAGGGGCTTTATCTGCTGCACCAGTGACGCCTTATAGCAAGAAAGCGCTGAAGGACAGTAAAATTTATCTTCTGCTTTGACAGATTCATCATTTTAACTGAGACTGACGCCTCTTTCTAAAGCAGCCCAATGTGGATAGTGCTCAAATACCATACAAGTGTTTAACTATGATGTCGTTCAGTTTTATTAAAGAGATTGTCATATCTCCTCTTCCCCCTTCTTTCAACACAACCCGTCAGCATTATGGCTCCACCAACTGAAGAAGTGTCGATTAGGGCCATCTACCCCAGTCTATGTACTTCCTTATAGGCAGAAGCAAAGAAGAAAACAAGCCTGTTCCTCAGTGCTCTATTTTACTCTTTAATCCTCTCTGAAAGACAACATAAGTAAAAGAAGGAAATAAAAGCAAAAAAGACAACTCAGGTTAGTACAGAGACCCACCAGGGCTCACTTGGGAAACACGCTGCATGCATGAGGAGAGAAATAAACAGGCAACAGAGAAGAACACTAAGATATTCAAGTCTGTCTGCTCACCCACCTTTACCTCCTACTACTTTCTTCTAAATTACCTCTTAATCTCCCCTCTCATGCGATCTTCCTGTGAGTTAGCTTTCACTCCTCTCTTTTTGTAATTACTCCAGACAACAAGGATCTAGCTGCTATGGTGGTGTGCCCTTTGCATGTCTGTATTCACAGAATGTTTTAATTTCATGTTATTCATCATGCCTGTGTGATGTACTATCGTGATCCTTGCTCTAGTTGACAGGGTTAACAGGCTTTGCTCTTCCCCTGTCTCCATGATTTGGCTTTTCTTTACTACCCTATTAAAAACGGTGGACTCATCAAGAGGTACCTTTCTTCTGGTAGGTACAGCCATAATGCTCACTATAAAAGATTTACTGTGGAGAAGGGAAGCAGAGAATAAGACAAACCATCAGCTTAAAACTCTCCTTGTACAAAAGATTTCTTAGGTTTTGTTTAATGCCACTGAAAGCATTGTGTGAAGAGAAAGTAAAGAATCACCTGCATGTGCTTACGGAGCTTCGTTAACGCCTCTTCTGCTTCCTCAAAAGTCTCATCCAAACTTAAGGCTTTTTTGTAGTAACTCTCAGCATTTAGAAGTTTGTCTTCCTCTTCCAACCTACAGTTCCAGTGATAATGCACATGGAGTTGAGACACAGAATTTGACTTTCTTATTTGCACTATGACCCTACCACTGCATCCCTCTATGACCTGATCCATCATCTTAACCCACCTTAGTAAAGTAAAAGAGTGTTTCTGACATGTTACTATCTCCTCCTCATCATCAATAACATTGTCTTTTGAAATTTCAATTCTAGTTTCAAATACACTGTCTCTTTTCTTTACATAGGGCTTAAAAACTATCTATTCCCTGAATATTCAAAACCAAAACCGTGCATTACAGGGGTTAACCAACATTTCAGTAGAGTATCAGAACAGAACTTACTAACAATTTCTTTAAAGAACTCAAGCAAACCACAACCCATTGGAATATAGTCAAACATTTCACAGAACTTTCTGCAAGCCTGGTATCCTACCAGTAAAAGGATAGCAAGGATTAAACCTCAAATATTTTGTCAAGATTTTAACTGGGACAGAGGAGAAAGTGTAAACCAACTGCACAAGGAAGTGTTTTTTTCCAACAAAGACCTGAAAAAAACCAAACCAAACTCATATGGCCAGGAAGGCAAGATGCCATTCTGTGTCCTAACTAGAATGGTACTACAAAAATATTATGAGAAGAAACTGTTAACAACCAAATAAAAGCACAACGCCGAGACTTACTGCCCGCCTCTCTCCACAAGTGTCTGACAGAGGTATTTTCTTGCATTTCTGTGGGTTGGACAGTTTTCTAAAGCAATTTCAAAATCACTTATAGCTTTGTTCAAACTTCCTTTTGTTGCATACCTAGAGCAACAGAAAAGTTGCAAGGACTTCAGTGATGTTTCTGTTTCACAAAGTAGAAAACTCAATGGCACAAGCAGACTTACAGCGCTCCACGAGCTACCAAAGCTTCAACGTTCTGTGGGTCGATTTCCAAAGCCTTGTTGTACTCATTCATGGCTTCCACATGGCGCCCGACCTTAAAATAATCAACCCCAGCCTTCACACTGGAGAAAAACATGGAGGAAAATGCAGTTTGCCAGTGCAGATCTTATACTGTTAATTACTCACAAGTTATTGTTCCCAGCAAGTGCCAGGTAATAAAACTTTACCTCCTTATCATGTACTTCACACTGGCATCTCAAATAACACGTTAGTGACGTAATAGCACAACAATTTATTGCCTTCAGTCCAAAAATCTTAAGGCAACAGAGTGTTTCTGGAGGCAGTGCTAATGTGTTACTTCTCACCTACAGAATGAATATTTCACTACTACTGTGCAAAAAGCTGACTGACCTACTCGCCATTAAACTGGAACTGGGTTCATTATAACCAAAGCTAAATATCACCAATTAGACATGAGGTGAGCTGGCCAGATGGTAAACACTGAAAGCAGCCTGTCTCACCTTAGGATACAGGCTGCCCAGGGAGGGTGTGGAGTCTCCTTCTCTGAAGGTTTCCAAACCTGCCTGGACATGTTCCTGTGTGACCTGATGAAGGGGAACCCCATGCTTTAGCAGGGGGTTGGGGGGATGATCTCTAGAGTTCCCTTCCAACCCTCACTATTCTGTGATATGTTGAAGTTTGAACTTCTCTTCTATATTTGCCGAGAGATTACCTTATTAGAAGATAACTGGTGTGTGCTGAATGTCAGAAGCTTTCATTACAGACTTTAAGAAACTAAAATCTTTATTTACCATTGCAAACAACTTGTTCTGCAATTACTCACAGCTGTGAAACATTAGTTTTATGAAAAACACTGCTTTGTTAGCACAGAAACCAGAAATTCTGAAGCGTTAGATTTTTTTTTTGGTAGATTCAAGAGTTTTCCCCCTTCCCCCACTAAAAATGACATTTTAGGAGAAAAGTCTGTCTTCTGCCTCCTCCAGTCTAAAATGTGCCCAAACAAACTGCACAGTGTCAAAGCAGTGGCATCTATCCAGAGCTGCTTTTCCCTGTCTGCATTTGGAACCACATTTAACCTCTCAAAGCCAGGAGGAGCACTTGTTAAATCTACAGTTTGGTACCTCAACAGCACAAAGAGCATTCTTAAGTCACTCAACACCCAACTATAAAATAGTAAAATGTGTACTTGGTATCGCCACAAATCTTGCTCTCGTGTTCAACAGGCCAGCATATTGTAAGTAGCCTCAGAAGGCTTCCCTTAAACCTGATACTTATTTTGGAACAGAATCTCCAGACTTCACCTATCACATACCCACTTGGCAGTCAGGGTTACTTTCAAGGAGATCTTCCTGGTTACTTCAGTACAGGAAGTGGAAAAACTCGTTCAACGTGTACTTTCTTCAAGAGAAATAACATGTAAGCTAACCTAACAGTAAGCTCTGACAAGAAGTACTGCATACCATTTCAAAGCCCAGGATGCAGATTGCTTCTTCCTCAGTGCAGGGGCAAAATCTTCTTCACTGAAATTTTTACTTTAAGAAAAAAAAAACAACAAAAAACCCCATTAATTTGTCCCTCAGTCCACAAAAGCTTACAATATGTAATGAAGTTTAGAGAAACTGAAATGTTATACAATGCCTTGTTACTCTCCTTCAGCCAGAAATATTCTTTCTTATTTCTAAACCCATTTTTTTTCCAACCCCTTCTAAAAGTGCTAAATTGAACAAATATAGATGAAACACATTTAACACAAATATAACATATTCACACATGCTTTAGGGCCTAATAAATATAAGGCTCCCAAGATCAGTCATTGCATATGTTTGAGCTAAACCCATTAAAGAGCTCAGATCTATTACTCAGACAAGTACATAAGGGTCTGCCAGAAAACATTAAAACATGTAACATCCTGTATTTCAATCCAAACATGCTGACAAGGTCTAAGCAGTAAAATCCTGAAGTATTTGGTATCAAACATTTTGTGTGACAAGGTGTCTGGCTTATTCAGAGCAACAGAATTTCAAATGTAACTTTCTTACCCTAGAGGAAGCTGCTTTTAAACATTTAAGGACATGTCAGCTGCAGTCATGCAAATCAAAATGAAAAAGGTCTAGGACACACAAGTCCAATTTAATGGATTAATCTCTACAAAGATATAGGATAGGAACAACGTAAAAATCACTTACATTTGAAGACTTCTCATCAAAGACGGTGGCTTGGATTCATTTAGTCCTAGTTTTTCTGCTAAATATTCGACTAAGAACGGATTAGCAAATCCTGGAGAACGGTGCAAAACCTCTTCAAATGTCTCTCCTGTATTAGCAACTTCCAGGCTTCTCCTAAAAAAAACACAAACCCACACCAGTGTACACAAGCACCACCTCACAGACACTATACTCAATTCTAGGGTGTTTATATTTAGAATAGAAATACCTATAATTGATATTATTAGGGCTCACAAACTGTTCTCTTTTACAGGCATGTTTCCCTACTACTTAGTCTTGTGCTCTTTAGCCTAGGCAAGCTTTTGAAACCTATTTTGGCGCTTACCTGGGTGTCTCCAGAACACACACACCATTAAAAACATTGCAGAAACAGCTGCACCCCTCTGTCTTTAGGGTAATTTTGAAGTTTTAAGAATGGAACATTCCAGATTCCTAAGGTTTTTATGCCTTGTTTGGGATTTTCTGTGGTTTGTTTCTTTTTCTGGGTTTCTTCCTGTTTATTTGGGTTTTTTTGTTTGTGGATGGGGATTTTTGTTAATACAGCCCCCCCAGCTGCAGATACCTCAATCTGCTTTTTGCTTTCCTTATGTTTTGGGAAAGATGCTAAAAGACCAACCACACCTAACGTACCCAGAAAAGCACAGTGAAGAGATAAACAGCAAAAATTATGTTAACCATCTCATTAAATCAGAAACACCATCAACAAGTTGGAAGAACAGTCTGTCACAGATGGTCTTCAGACACCCTGAATACACCTTGGAAGTATGGCTAAAGAGCATGCGCTTACCTATAATGTAATGGGAAGTCATCAGAAGTAATAACACCCAGTTTTGTGCTGGAAAGGTTTGGGGGAAGCACTGAGCTGTAAAGAGACACTGTGAGCTTCTCATGGTAACGATCAACATCCTTGATTGCAGCTACAGAAGCAATAAAAGTTAAGATGAAATCACAGAAACATCTAAGCACCAAAACAGATTCCTGGCAACTTTCGCAGCTACTTGCCTCGAATAAGGTCTCCTGTTTGATAATAAGATAACGGATCTCCATGGTTGCTTTGAGGAGGCACATCTCTCAGAGGACAAAGAGCCTGCAAGACATGAAAGTGGCACTATCACAAATAAAGCTACAAGTTTGTGCATTTCTTCTCCCCAAGAGTAAGTCAGAAGACTCATTTCATCTTTATGCACATCAGAGTGTGATAATTAAAAGCATGCCTTGGTTCAATAACCATTTATGCATCCATAAATGATATATTTTTCAATGAATAAAAAATATTAAGTACAGCTCCTCCAAAGAAGCATTTGTTGTCTCAGCAAAGCATCATAAGCTGTCTACAAATGCAGGTACCATCCACCATCCCCGGATTCAGTTTCATACCATTCCATTCAGAGATGCAAGAGGCAAATAACACATTTTAAAAATCACCCCGTATCATGAATAAAGTTCTGATCAAAGCCACGTCTTACCGTGAGCTCTAAATCTGAAATCTCCCGTATGATACCACTTCCCAGACAAATCAACACCATGAAAAAGCCAAATTCCCGGATAGAAGTGATCCTCCCAATCACAATATCACCACGTTCGATGTCTCGAAAGAATAGTTCTCTCCTGTCTTCCCTGGGAACCTCCATGAACCGTTCCAGGGGAGGCATAACAGCGTAATATTCTGCAACACAGGAGACATTCAGTTACAAAACGAACAAGCCCGAAACCAAAATACTTCGGGGCAGCAAAAGACGACTGAAGTCTGATTTATCTGGTAGTTTGTGCACCGCCTATAAAAAGCAGCAGTGAAAACGTTCACCCTGCTTTTAGGAACTCTGCTAAGTGTAGCGCGGGGCCCTTACAGCGCCCGGCCGGGCCTTACACAGGGGCACCTCGCCAGAAACCGACCTTCATTCTCCTCGATCGTCTCGCAGAGGGGTCCGTTGGGTTTCCAGGAGTGAGCAAACAGGAGATCAGCCTTCTTGGCGATGAAGCGCTTGATCTCGGTGTCAATGCTCGCCGACTCCTTCCTGTGGGTGACAGGGACAGGGTGAGAAAAGGCCCCGGCGGCCCCTCACGGCTCCCCCC
>WBNH01010587.1:183196-278483 GCA_013401255.1 Urocolius indicus | reverse complement strand
CCCCACACCCCCCCCACCCCAGGGCCGTCCCTCACCAGCCGGGCGGCGGCTGCGGGGCCCCGCGATGCGGCTCGAACACGGTTCCCGGCGGCGGCAGCAGCCCGCGGAAGTCGGGGTTGTCGTGCTGCTCGGCGCGGAGCAGCGACAGCAGCGCGGGGCCGTGGTAGCTCAGCGCCTGCCGCAGCAGCTCCCGGTCCATCCCCCTCCCCCCGCCGCCGCCGCGCCCGGAACAGGAACCGCCACACGGCGCCCGGGGCCCAGGCGTGCGGCCGGGCTGCCGCAGCGCCCCCTGCGGGGCTGGAGGAGCGCGGGGCCGCCGCTGCGTGCGCGGCGCCCGGCTGCAGGTGCCGCTAGAGGCAGAGAGGCAGAGGCAGAGGCTCGCGGGCGCCCCCTGCGGGCTGCAGCGCGCAGTGCGGGGCGCATCCCGCCCGCCGTGCTCGTGTCGGAGGGCACAGATTCGTGTTCAGTTCTCAGACGGTTCTTAAACGTTGGCACTGAGGCACGGCAAAGAGAATGAAAGGAACGAGCATCGCAGACACCAGCGCCCCGCGGGTCCGAGCTTCCCCGGGAGGGGACGGGGAGTCGCGGTGGAAGGGTCCCTTTCAGAAACAAGCACGACTCCAGCGAACAAGCGTCAGAGTGACGGCAGCGAAACAAAGGGGGGAAATGGGCAATTATCTCGGCGAAAGACAGTGCGCCGAGATTATCGCTGAGCCATTAAAACGGGCCTCATGCAGGATTCCGTGCTTTGGTTTACCGGCTCCAGCTTTAAAACGCTAAAGACACTGAGCTCAGGAGGCTCTTCAGCGCTAATCACCTCTTCTCGCTAATGGAGAAAGGTGCTTAAAACCAGCTGGAATTAATCCAAGTCTATTAGAAAGATCACAGCTCTTCAGGCCCCGAGAATAATTCGTCCCTGTCATCGCATTTAATAATTAATTTTAAAAGGGGGAGGAAGGAAAAGAAAAGCCACTGTGAACAGCATAGTGTCACTCCTACGCTCAGTACAATGTTGAAGAAAAAAATAGCAATGTGGCTGTCAGCAGATCGGTGACACAAACTCCTCTAGGAAGCAGCGTGACAGAGGGCAAGGATCATATCAAAGACGCTGGTCTCAGAAGCTCAGTTCAAAGCCAGTAGGGATATCACTGGTGTAGCAGGCTCGGGGAAGACACTACAAGGGCAAATTTATATTTTATTTTCACTTTGTGTCCCCCTGTTTTAATAGAACAAAAGATAAAGGAGGTGTAACACTTGAACAGCTGTTAGGGTTTTTGATTTAAAGTCTTCCTTCTCTATGTAAGACCAGGTGTGTACTTAGATTTCTGGTTACCGTGGTGGAAAAAACCCATGAGCACTAGGTGGAAATTTCTAGATGTTAAGACTGATTAGAGATGGATTGATACGGAGAGGTTCATGCACCTGCAAAGATCTGGCGCAGAAAGGGAGCTTTTCCTGGATGAATCGCACTGCAACTGCAATGTCCAAAACCTCTGTTACCTGCTAGCAAACAATGGCAGTTTTGTTTGGAGGAGAGGTAATTTGTGTTGCTTAGAAAATACAAAGAGCTAGCAATAAAAAAAAAGTTGTGTGAAGCACAAACTCTGCTTGTGTAAGCATTTGTCCAGCCTAATATTCAGATACACACACACACACATACAACTTATGGGAAGACATTATTAATGAATACTTGAAATATGGCTTCTAGACTTAACATACCAGCAAAAAATCCTGGCGAAGCTGAACCACCTTTAATTATGGACTCCTCTTACAGACATTTTCTGGTAGAAATCAATTGCAATTTAGGAAATTCGGTAATTTATATAACGCTTAGAATGTAGATGAATTTCCCCTGAACAGGAGGGTTAACTTCATATTTTGAGTGACTCTTTTCTTTAAATAGGCCCAAGAAATTCTGAAGTTATCTTAATCAAACAAACTGAAATACTCCAAATAATTCCATCTTCAGAAATAGCTTTGCTAGAGCTGGGTGTGTGAGCATGAACTTGTAATTTTGTTTCCTATTTTTCAAGTTATAGGACTGAACACAGAAACAAAGACTATGGCATATTGTGCATATTCCACCTGACTCAGAGCACACACAAGTCTTTGCCATCCTTTTCTCTCATGGATATTTCTGCCTGGATATCCACTGTGCTTTTAAAAAATATCTCTGCATGTTTTCAGTGGTGGATGTTTTTTCCCTCTCATTTTAGTTTTTACTTGTTTTACTTCAGTTACTCAACATGATACATTTTTGATAAAAGGATGTAACAGCCACCACAGTTCAGGCAGGCATCATACTTAATGGAACAGTATGGAATAAACCCAGGGGTATATATATAGCTTAAGAGACCCCAGGCCTGAGGAGAGGGCATGCTCCATATGCTACAGTATCATTAATTCTCTGTTCCACTGATTTAGGAACTGTGTGGATGAATAGTGCTTCATCCCATATGCTAAATAAACCAAGAGGGTGGGCAGAAGTGTCCTGATTCTGCAGGAGAAGATGATACAAGTCAACACATCGCCCTACTCAAAGAAGAGCATTGCAGATCCTCTGAAACCAGACATAACTGCATGAGTTTGTTGTAACTTCTGACAGTTTAGGTCAGTACATGATAAAAGGCAGCTCCTAAAATCCATCATGTAGCCTGTAAGTCCCACAATACAAAGCTTATCAATTTACACCAAGCTAGCTTTCAACCCAGGGTCAAACTCACAACAGGGTCCCTGAACAACCCCTAATCTGATAGACATGACGGAATTTCAAAGTGGATATGTGAAATACCAAGCAGATTTTCATCAAACTTCAGTAAGCTCAGTTTGAATGCAACAAGATCAAGCTGCTTTTCAAATGTTCCCAAGTATCCAATATCAGTGGTAAAGCCTACAAGAATGCATGGAGGAAAGGATTTTGTGTCGAGCCACATTATGTCACTGACAAAAAAGACTAGATCTTCCAAGATCACACTTGTCAAAGTATTATTTTCTGCAAAGTCTGGGCAGATTTGAGATAAATTTTAGTCTATTGCAAATGAGAGTGAAGTGTTCAACTAAATACGTTCTTTAGGCAAGGAAAAATGAAACTAATGGTACTAATGAGAATTAACATGAAGAGCTCTACTTCCAGCTGTGTTGTTGGATTTTTGGCTAATTCTGCCAAAAGCAATCCTGCTGCCCAGACTTTCTGTTCATTTCTGAAGCAGCAAAGGGATTGTTTAAAGATGACATGATATCCAAGATATTATTTCAGCTCAAGTGATGAAGGGAAGTTCAGCACAAAATAATTGCTAGTTAGTAGCTCTACTTTGAGGAAAATGTTACGTCTGTAGGCATAATCACCAAATATGATGGAAGGAGTGTGAAAAAAAAAAAACACCTGAGTAATGGAACAACCCAAGGGTCAAGCGTTTCCCTTTTTGAACAAGTTGATCATTATGATAAGTCCAGCTTTGGCATGATCTGTGAGAGACAATACAGCCTCAGTGACATGTAGACTCACCTGGAGATGTGCTGAGCTCCTGTTTAAGATGGATGTCATGAGCATTTGCACTTCTCAGATTTCTGTAAAGTGTAGACAAAGAACAGTTGTTTGCACGTAATAAATATGCAAAGACAGACTGTGGAAGCCACCCGGGCTCTGAATCAACGATTGGACCCTGTTGGAATACAACAGAAATAATAGTTAAGAAATGTCAACTGAGAACCCCCTCTGACTTTTGGTGATTTCTGTCAAACTGCAGGCAGTGGCACTGCTGAGCCTTTGTATGGCTGTAAGAATTACTGCTTGTGCACTTAGTGAAGCATTTTGTGCCTGCAGATTAGTGACAAGTGCTTGAAGGTTTCTGTTGAGACTGAAAATGTAATTGAAGGAAACATTGGCATTGACTTTTTTTTTTACCTACATATGAAAAGACAGGCTGTCGTGAATGAAGGTTTGCTTGTTTGACAGGAACACCAGTCAGGCAACTTAGTGGTAATCATGACACAGACAATATGTATACACCCACCTGTACAGCTTGCAACATATCTGGAAGTACTGCCTACAAAGCAAAATCCTATAACACATGAGGGACTCAGCAGAAGGTATGCTGAGGTTTTTTTTGTGGGTATTTTAATGACTTTTCCAGCATCTAACACTCCATAAACTGACAGTACCTACTGCTTTATAGAAAGGGAGAATCATCCTGGTTTCTGAAGTTTACAGTAAGTCATTGCAATTTACAGTCAGCAATCACAACTTTCCATTTAGCAGAGTGTTTCATTAATTGCAACCTAAAATTATATTTCCAGCTGATAGCAAAATGCAGTAGGCTGTTTGATCTCAAGTCTGGTAGCAGTACAAGGAGACCTTTAAGCATTCAACTGCTTTCAATTATTAAGTCTCTCATCCGTCCAGAACAGTATTCTTGTTTTCATTGTAAAGTTCTTTCTCCAATAATTACAGTAATTATCTTCTTTCTAAATTGTCCTGTCACATCTGTGAATTTTCCAAAGGTGTTCAAAGAAGCCTCTAAAGAATTTTGTAGATCTCAACTAGTTTAAGTCCTTCTGTTTCTAGTAAACCAGCTTATTTATTTTTGCATCTCATTGTCAGTTGCTCTAAAGTTCCATGTGTGCAACATACATAGTAAATGCTGGCTGAAGAGCAATTAACAAAGATCACAAGTTGTTTTCTTAATTGTTCTCAATGAACCAGTCATGTAGCCATTGTCACAAACTAATTAGCAGCCTCTTAACTTGTTTAAAATTTGTCCTTATTTACACTACACTGAAATTAAACAGTTGAAACCATTTTATTTAACTTGTTAAGAGTTAAACAGTTGGAAATTTTACAATACAGATTAATTATCTCCGTGTTTGCTTTCATTTAACACTGGAGCATACCTTTATTTAAAGCAAATAACATGCACCAAACCCTGAGTTTTTTCCTAGGCAGGTGGAACGCTCCACCTTAAAGTTGATAAGCTGAGTTGGTATGATAAGATTTCCAGTTAACTTCTATCTCAATAAGAATTGTCTAGAAACATAGTGATTAACAAATGGTTTAATTCTAAACAGCCATAGTTAGCAACCCTCACATGCAGACATTCATTAGTCTCTAATCAGGTTTGTTTGTCCAATCAACGGCCAAAAGCAGAGGCCAATGGAATAGTGAAATGCCAAACTGATGTATGTGTATTGTATTTGTTTGTTTAAACATTTGGTGAATTCCTCACAGTGTTAAATCCATAATAAATTAACATGCAAATAAATTAACAAACCAGGAAAAAGGAATTTTAAAAACCTGCTCTGAAGATCATAATTATCCTTAGATTTATAATGTGTTATTAGAAGTTTCCAATTTGTATCATAAAACTCCTAATTGTATCATAAAACTCCTAAAACCTGTAAGTAAAATCTTTTGCTTGGTGTTCCAGTTTTGGGGTTTTTTTTTGACTCAGTGAACAAGTTACAACAGCTGACACAGAAACAACTGCTACTGTTTGTAATGGGAAGTTCAGTGCCTCTGATGGAGTTTGGATGAAGACTTTGAGGGTTCCCATTGAATTCAGGAGGTTTCAGGTCAAGCATGAAAGTCAGAAATCAGTCATTAAACATTCGGTGCTTACACTGCTGTTTACAATTAGGAAAGCATTAATCACAACACATCAGTGTAATCAAGTGTCAAAGTCCAGACACTGTTTGGCTGGGGCTGTTGAAATGTAAGTAATGTACATCTGTCGATTTTTCTCTTGATTCTTGTCTTACTAAGGCAGTTGAACTCAAATACATAATCACAGGGAACAGCAGCTCTGAAACAAGTGAAAACCTAAAGCAGAAACATGAAAAGGTAGTTTGAAAGGTGAAAAAAATAATACTTCTGTGAAAGATGTGTCTGTATGCAGGTAACAATCATGGATTTAGAGCAAAAATGAGTGACTCATGGCAAAAGCACAGCAAGACCCAGAATTTCTCTCTTAAAAAACAAAAACAAACCCACCACTAAACACCTCTAATACTGTGTCCCAGATCAATGCAGAGATTAAATGAAAATAATGCATCTCATTCATCTCTCTTTTGTGGCATATTCTGTGACACTGACACAAAATTCTGTTTTTAAACGTATTGGCAGCTAAAGTCATAGAGTAGTGCCTAAGAAGGTTTCAAAATCTTACTTAATAGTAGATTAGGCATGTAAAGACCTTTGCAAATTTTGCCCTAAGAAAGAATGATAATTAGTACCACAAATGAATCCTTACATATGCAAATAGAATTGCTTGATGTCACAACTAATTACAGATATTAGTCTGTGCTGTGATTGTGAGTGAGGAACATATAAATTTAAAACCTGTGTGTTTAAAACTTCCCTCTGGTAATTGTGGTTGTCTGATCCTCCTAAAACCAGCAATATATATACATGAGGGACAGTGTGTACATGTGTAGGAGAACAGTAAGTGGGAGAAAGAAATCTAAATTTTTTGCATCTGTAGAAAATGTCAACACACTGTCTATATAAAAAGCTGTCAACAAAATCCTTGTAAGCACAATTTGGTGTAGTCGAGTTCTAACCTGTGCCTTCAATGACAGTGAGCACCAAAGCTCCAATACAATGTTTCCTCAAGTTAAAAAGTTGTAAGAAAATGATGCAGCACTTTCAGAAATGCTGTAAGGCTTGGTTAGTGCTAGATAGCATGCATAAAATCAAAAGTTTAAACAGAAGGTTAATAATCCAGAAGGCTCGTCCTGAAAAGTAGCACTTCAAGCCCATGTGGTTGAACTGTCTTGTGGGCTCCCATTGCCAGAAGATGCCTCTGAGAAATTTAAATGACAGCTGGGGAAATAGATGATTGTCAGGTCCTGAAATGCACTGTTCCATTATTTTTTATCTTTCACTTCTCTACCTTGGTTTTTAATCTCATGATGCAAATTTAGTGCTTTGCTTCTCTAAACCTGAAAAGGTCTGCCTTGTGCTAGGAGTGATCACAAAGTACATCTGAAAAATACAAGGAATTCTTCAAAACCAGTTAATTCAAAAAATGTACAGCATTCAAACAGCACTTTGGGCCCTGCAAGCCAGAAATTTCCAAACGTGAGAAGCGTTTCTCCCTAGACTGCATGGGCCATTTTCACACTAAGTGCCAAAGTAAATTAAAAGCCTTTCTAAACAGAGCCTTTCTGTAAGTCATGGGCAGTAGAGAAACAATTTACAGTACCAAGTGGTCATAAACTATCTAGAGGCTTTGACAAATCAGTTGTTGCAAAGTGTTGTCAAAAAACCCCAATGCAACAAGTAAAGGGAGGATACAGGACAGGAAAATTACAGGGGAAAAGTAGCTTAAGATACATAGTATCTTCAGTAGGGGTAACAAAGGCTATAATGAGTAGTCTAAGATAGTGTAATTACAGATTCTGAGCAGTAGTGGGTTCCTGTTGGTATCTAAAATGGGCCATAATCCTCTGTTTTCTACTTCAGAAATTCTATCTCACACAGCTGGGAGATGCAGCAGTCATTTGTTCCCTTGAAGAGCCATGTTGGAAGCCAGAAACAGCAGGAGAAAGTGGCAGCTTGGCTAGTGAGCTATAGATTTTTTTTTTTTCACAGAGAAAACATCTTATTGCCTTCAAGCTTCAAAATAATGATCATAGAGAAGAAAAGATATATTGTAAAGTAAGATAAGAGTATGAGAGCTGTTTAGCTTCACTGATAGCAGAATGGAAATGCAGGTACCTTTTTGCAATTTAGCTGGAAAAAAGGAAAACCATTACTAGCAAAAATCTGTAGATTCCTTAGGTAGAAAAATATACAGTTTGCATTTTCAGTGGGGAGCATCCTTTGGTGCATCAAGCTGTCACGCAGTTTAGCAGCATGACACATCTTAGTGATTAAATGCCAGCTCCCTGGCAAAACCTAAACCCCAAAATAAATTAATTTTGCAGCAGAGAAAGCCACTATTCTTCTGTCTTGTACAGTGGCCCTCACAGCTGAAAAGACACAGCAGCAGGATGGTAGAAATTACAGTCTATCAGCAGGTGACCTGTAGTTTGAACATATCAGTTCACAGGGTATCTCTGTCTACCTTCAGTCCCACTCATCTATTTGGGGAAAATACACCATTATGTAAAAATTTGACTTGAATTGTTGACTGTGAAACATGCTGGACCTTGGAAAACAATTGTTATGGAAGTCCATATGTTCTGTTTTGGAATGAAGCAGAGTTAACTCAGTGATCAGGGTCAGACACAGCCTAGTGATTGCCCAGTGAATTCTCAGTGATGAGGCAGTTCTGAGTCAGGAAGCCCAGAGAGTGGGTCTGGCTCCACATCTAAGTTTGGTCAAGAGCCTGGCACAGACACAGCTGCAAGACGGCTGCAAAGTAACACAGGGAAAGTGACAGTAAACTTTAGCTTAAAGTGACTCCCAAGGGAAAGTAGGGGCAGGCCCTCACTTCTAGATTTCTTGGCAGTGATTTTTGTCAGTGAAGGAGCTGATCTTGAGATCAACCCACTAAGCGCCTTAACTTAGCCAACTAAACTCCAGAAGGGCATCTACTTAAGGCCCTGGCACAAACTTGGGCCTTGCACTTTGAGCAATGCAAAAGCAGTTCTGGCATACGGTACAGATCCATTTAATCTTGCAGGCACCTTGTATGTGACTCAGCAGCCAGTCTGAAAGCAGAATTAGCTGCATTTGTTGAGTTCACACTTTGTTATGCCTCAGCTTGTTCACTATTAATGGTCTCACCAGTATGTTGCCATCAGAAAAGACAGCTTCAGTTTAATTCACGTGGTACGAGAAAAGTATTATTTTTCAGGTGATCTTGTAGTGTTTGTCTACCTTTGTTTTCTTTATGCTGTTTGCAGTTCCAAAGGGGTCACGTTCAGCAGCTGACCATGAGAAATATTCTCCTTGGATCAAAGAAAGCTACTGGGAGTTCAGTGGAGGAGCCGCAGTCACATGGAGGCTGATGAAATGCAAGCACTGACACTTTGACAGGATAGCGATTATCCTGTAGTTTAATAATAACATGTTAATCATCTTAGAGTCATTATTCGCTCCCAAGCACACACTGTACTCCCATATTGACATTAAAAAAAACCCCAACAAACACTTCAGGGGACATGTCCACAGGATGAAATGCACTTGAAAACTAAAAGGATCCCGTTAGTAAAAAGTCTCTTCATCTGTCCTAGAACACAGGATCAATGTAAAGGAAGTGTATATTCGTGCTACTTCATGCTACTCACCTCAAATGGTTTGGGATATAATTGCACAGAATTTTATTTTATTTGCTGAATTTAATAATAATCTGAATGTAAAGGTCTAACCTAAGCTTGGCATCATATGAACACACTGTGGTCACATCAGCAAAAACCTCCCCCACACCAGTGTCTTTGATTCATCTGTATGTGACACACCTGTGACTTCCAACAGAGTTTTCAGTGCTAGGTGCAGCTGCAGCTTTTAGTATTTTTTTATCTGGATTATCTGTGATTTGAGGTTGCAGTTACTGTCACATGTGCTACGAAATTTTTTTCAGAACTACAGGTGGAATGTCAGTACTATGGGAGGTTCCTATGGACAGTAAGCATTTGATTTGTGCCTTCTCAGTCTGCGAGTGTTCCTTAAATGTGTGTCTGAGTTCAATGCACCCACCTAGCCCACAGGAAGGCTACTGCTTCACATGGAAGCAACTGTGCCTGTTTGGTGAAGATGGTACCACTAGCACAATATGGCAAGAGGAGATGAAGAAAATCACAATGAGAAGCTTTGCTGTAGCCCAAGTAAAGACAGTGAGGCACTCAGTGCCACATGAACAAAATTGCCAAGGACCAGAACAGAAATAGAGTTGTCAAAAAGTAAATCTGGAAGTAAAGACACAATCTGCAAATTCACAAATAGCAAAACCAGACATTATCTTTTAAATCTGTGTTCAATTTAGAGTTGGTTATAGGTAAAGAAGTGAATTGCTATAGTTTGTGTTCTAATAAAACCTGACGTAGAAGTTTAAAAGTCTTTTAGGAGTATCCACCCAATGTAGCTCTAAACAGACTCCTCTGGTCCCAGGTCCTGTAATGGGTCTGAACTGCATTTGTTTATGAGTTCACTGTCTCCAAGTCAAGCACTAACAGCCAGCCCAGTCCCTGCTGCCGCTTCATAAGACACATACAACATGCTCTGAAGCTAATGGGAGTTTGTGAGCAGGTCATGTCCTGATGCTAACAGAAAGAAATTATTTGTCAAAATGCATTTAGTCAATGCTTTGTACAAATCGTCAAAAGGCTGGGTTTAAATAAGCTCCCTGAGACAATTTCTGCATCAGAGTTTTTATCTTAGTATCCAGCCTAAATTTTCATTTCTTACTTCTGCAACAGAATATCCTAAATAATAATTCCTCTATTTTCTTGCTGCTTAACCTATTTCTAGACTGTTGGCAGGTTATTTTATTCTCAACCACTTAACCTTCCTTTCACTAGCGTATAAATATTGATCCATTCCAATCTACCTTCTTTTGTCTGTTCAAAAATCTGTTGTAGTTATTTCTGTTGTATACTGAATGACTTTCAATTTGTTAGTTGTAATGAGCTACCTAGAAATGCATGTATTCTGTCAGAGTTTTATGGAGATGAGCAGTTACCTCCTTATTCATGTTTCACTAGCACAGACACTTTGACAATTTCTCAGTCCTTCACATTACTGCTTTCCAGATTTCCCCCTCACAGTAAGTATCTCCAACTTGAATTATTTTTCTTGAGAAAGATTAGCTGGCATTTTTCCAGTTTGAATTGCATTTTTGTTGCATTTCATCAAGATTTTAAGATGTCCAAGAAACAGATTATTTATTTCCCAGTGGTTTTCTATCATTTTTTTTAAGAACTCATCCAGAGTACATCCAAAGCACAGTCAAGAATTGTCATTAACATGTGAGTTACTTCATTTTCTAGGTTATTAGTAACTGTAGGAGCTACCAATGAATGATCTCTACTGTATAATTTGTCACCTTATTCTAACCCAGCATTCGTTCATTTATCAAACTGGATCTTGATGTTACTCTTGACTCCCCATTAGCTTTAGGAAATAACCCACTGTTTGGCATACATTAAAAAGTATCTTATCGATTGAATCATATTCCAGGAATGGAGACAACTGCAATTTTGGTATATATATATATATATATATATACACACAGATATCTTTATGGAAATGAGTATGATTCACTGTACAGATTATAATTTTATATTTCATACTAGAAATTATTTCAATCAGTTTCTAGTAATATAGTAGATACTACAGCAACTGCTGCCTGCACCAATAGCTCATGCAAGCTTGACAGCCTTAGACATTACTATAATACACTATGCACCATAGTATAAACTGCCCTGGGTGGTGAATTGCAATTGTCAAGAACTTTCTGCAAATTCCTAATAACAAATTTTGTCTCAATAGTCACAGATTTACTTCTGTTTAATATCTATATACAAAAGGAGCCCCAAAGTCTGTTTGAGGAAATTATTCTTAGATCAGTTCTCTGTTGAGAAGAAATTCTCATTTTGCATTCCAGACAAAGCAAATAAGATGCCATTGAGCTTTTGGAAGCAGAGCCCATAGCCACCTGCATCTTTCTGGCCTTAGTCTAAGTCCTTTTTTGTATTTCGACAAATAAGACATCATGTAGCAAAATCCCACTGTTCAGAGCTTACAGCACCTGCTAGAAACATCTGGTTATTGCTATTTAGCTAGAGCTCAGAATCGTTTCTTTTCTCTCTCATGTTTTTCCTCAAGCTTGTCCTCACAAAAGGTCACAAAAGAGAAGAAAGCTCTCCCTTTTTGTGACCCTTGTATAATCCTATTGATTTACCCCACATTCAACCCAGTGAAGTTCAATTTGGCCTTTCATGATTTGTTTTCCTCGAAGTTAATAAACCTATGCTAACCATTTTAGTTCCAGCTATTACTTGTTTGTGCCAAACCACAGTGGAGTAAATGAATGGTGATCTCCTCCAAGCAATGCAGCACAGAAATCCCACTGCAGGTGCTGGTGAACTGTACTGCTGTGCCTGGTACATGACCCCACTGAGTGATGCCTGTAGTTTGGTGACATCACTCAGTCCTCTTGGGAACATCTACCCTCTGGCTTGACAGGGGATTCAGCTTAAGCTTGATGAGCTCCTTGGGCTGGCACATAATTCAGCATCTACGCATCAATATAGAGCCTTATCTACAGTAAGTCTTTCAATTTAGTTATGCCTTTTACACAAAAATCCTGCAGGCAGCTTCCTATAGCAATAAGCAAATGACAGGGAGAACTCATCAGTGCTGCTGACCAACACTAAGACATTCAGACAGTGCACACAGCACCGCAGCCTTGACAGCAACGTAGCTGCTTTGGTGTGGTGCCAAAGCTGAGTTAATAACACGAGCTTCACAGGCAGACTCATTAGTTCAGGACCATTATGTTAAAGAAGTTACACTGCTCTCAATTTCATTGTGTGCTGTGGATGCGTCCTTCATGACGCCTGAGCATGGCAAGTTGTCTCCTGGCTGGCACCATCTTCTGCTATTGTACCTCTTTCTGCAAGATGAAACAAGAGAACTTACAGATTGTACCACAGACAAGCAAAAGATTTCAGGAGAGATGAGGATATATGATGATGTAATCTGTAAACCTCTGGATCAGGCATATATTTACATGATATGTTGATATGTATTGTTAAAAAATCGCAACTACGTTCTCCTGTGAGCATCCCTTGAATGTTTTTTGTAGTGTTCAGGGACCTCCTCAAAACATGCTGAAATCTCCATTAATTCTGAAAGCTACATCACACTCCACAAGTTTTCTGAACAATATTGATATGAAAAAGTCATCCTCCCACTGTAGCAAACACCACTGAAATCACAACACTTAGGGCAGCAGTGAAATTAGCCTAAATGCATTAGGCCACAATTGTATCTTTCAAAACATGTACAGAATACTGTACCCTGCCTAATGACATATAATTTGGTGTTCCTTTCTGCATGACCTGAATGTTCTTTCTAAAATCTAGTTCCAGTGGATATCTGTATCATCTATAACTTTTTCAGCTGGCGGTTATTTCAGCTCATCTCTGAATTCAATGCCTGTGGCTTAGAGCAAAAGAAACATTTGAGCAAAGATAATCTCAGAAGTATGATATCAGATGGCAAAGAAATTTATCACACTGTGGCCTCCATGTTACCCTATTTCAGCCAAGACAAACATTTTTCCAAGAAAAAACAATATTTAACTGTAGATCCTGTACCAGTATTATATTAATCAGATTTGCAGCAAAGAGAAAGCACAATATATAATTCCTGACTGACTCAAAATAGCTTCAACTACAAATAATAAGTAACAGGTTAGGGCAGGACATAGTGCCTGGAGAACTTGCCAGGCAGCAAATCAAACACCTGAACCCTTGACAGACTCTGTGTCTTTCCTTTTCCCGCTGTTTCCTGGAACAGTGAATTTGGGAGCCATTTGTGAGTCACTGGCCAGTTCATATTCATATATCATTAATGTCACATCTGAGCTTTCATATGTCACAGTGGAAACAGCTATGATAAAAAAAAAATCCAACTCACAATGTTCCTGTTTCTCAAAGAAGAATTTCATTGTACTTTTGGAAAGGTTTTTGGAATGTGCATTTCAGGTGAGTGACAGGCCTATGTCTGACACAAGTTTGGGTGGAAGAAGATCTATATAAAGGTCCTTAAAATGTGTCTTATTCTTCCACTGAATAAATATATTTTATCGTGATCAAGCATCAAATAACAAAGTGCTATTTCCTGAGTGCTTGCTGAGGGCTTTAAAATATTCTTTTATTGAGAAAATTACAACAGTAGTTGTAATTTCCCACAGGTCCCCAGGATGCATTTTACTCCAGAGAGAAGCACAAGGACCTAAAGCTCTATAGACGTGTATTTTTAAAACATTTTTACTCATTGATTTTGTGCCTTAAAGAGTCCAGAGTTCAAAACAGCCTTTTGTGGGCCATGACAATGATGATAGCAGCCAGTGACATTTATAAATCTGCTCTTACTTGCACATGCCTGGACTCTAACGCATAATGCTTCGAATGACATGTCTGACAAGGTCCAAACTAAAATATGCCAAAGATAAGGAGGAAGAGAAGTCATCATATAGGGACAAAGAGCCTGACGCTCTCCTGGCTGCCAGCTCCCCAAGGCTCCACTGATTGATCAGCAAAACCTAAGGCTAAGAAGGGTTACCTGCAACACCACTGCTGCTATTCTTGTTCTGTCCCCTGTCAGCAGGGCATGATTTATCTCCAAAACAGTCTTGTTAATGCTGGGTCACCTGCTGTGAGAAGCAGGCAAAGATGCAAACAAGAGCTCACCTCTCTCTTGCTCACCAACAAACTCTTAACAGGACCCCAGCTTGGATCTAATTATAGTAAAACAAATCACTCCACTGACTGCAAAGAGGCATGAAGCAAATCTTACCTGACTCAAAGATAGAATTTGACTCAGATTATTGCCTGATGGAGACATAGAATATAATTTTTCTTCTGCTACTTTAATCTCTTACACAGAAAAGACTGATAGAAAACTATCAGTTTTTCTGATAGCCTGCATCTTTAAAAATATTTAAAACATTGCAAATGCTCTGAAATGATAAAAAATGGGCTCTAAGAATATCATTAGATGCTTCTCAGGGCAGCACACAATCTGACCTGTTGCACAAAGCAGTAATTTATAGTTAAGGGAGGTAAGAGCTCTGAAGTCTTCAGGAATACTTAATACACAATAAATTCCAAAAGAAATGTATACATTCATATGGGAAAGAATGATATATGAAAAAAAATCTAATATATCTATAAACTTCCATGATTCATTTAAGTATCTTCTTATTATTTTGAAGTAAACTCAAACTGTTATGATTATCAAGCTGGAGGCATTGCACAAAACAAATTCTCATTAAAATAGTGCTGTTTTCATACAACACTTGCAATCAGTAGGTCTCAAAGTAATTTACAGAAATAGGATCATCCTCAATTTCTAGATGGGGAAATTGTGGTACAAAGAGATTAAGTCACTTGTCTAAAATCCTCTAGTGGATCAGAAATCTCAGTGAAAGGAGCAGATTTCAAAGTCTTTGCAACAGCCTGATGTGTCAAAGAGTTCCAAAGAGAAATTACTGACATTCAGGTCTATTCACAACCTGAAAATTAAATTCAGGTTCTTGAAGCACTGAAATAGTCAAAATGAGCATCTGGCATTGCTACTGAAAGTTATCCTCCTTAACTAGGAAGAGGAACCTAATGTTCCTCTAAGCATGTTATACAAAATTAGTAAATATCAGTGTTTGCCTTGAAGAGATAAAATTATAGTCCCTTTTCTTAATAAAAATTCTTTCTTACATCTTAGGAGTTTCACAATTTTGCCTCTCTTGCTATTAATTACATATTGCTTTCTTGAAGTTTTCAAGAAGCAGCTGCCTCAGAGATCAAAGCTGATGAAAATAACAGGGGGTGCAGAGAAGGAGTTGTATTCTCTTTAGTACATTCCTGTGGTTTTGATCAAAGTATGCAGCGAATCACATTGAGCAGAGACTGAATTTCGTGGGATGCAGCCATATGCAAATACAAAAAGAAACTCTTCTAGTTTATTTGATATATAAGTCTGTCTATCCCCTTTCTGGCTCTCATCTCCATTTTTTCCTACTTGGTCATTATATATGCACAAACTGAATGGGTTCAGAAGTCTTCAAGTGTAGAATCTGGCCCATAAATAGATTAGGGTCACAACTCCTTTTACTTTAGCTTCTCCATTATGTTCTCAATTGCTGAACTCTGTAACCACCAAAGCACAGCCGGAACAGAACAATGATGAGTTGCATCGAAGGTCTTTAGCAAATACTGGAGAGTAGTTATTAATGGATATTGCCTCAGGCTTTGCTTATGTGAACAGAAGTATTACCTCTGGGCATAAATCCACAATTTGAGGGCAGAATATAATGCTTAGATGTGTTGCTTAGGAGAGGGGCCTGAAGACCATTGTATGTTTGAAATGGAAACAACAGCCTTAATATGACTACTCAGATTCACCTCAACAGAAAATTGTCTGCCAAGCAGTTAAAATAACCTTTTTCAAGGCTGTATTATTTTTCAGTGTCAAATATTCAGAGAGAGATCCATCAACAGAAGCAAGGAAAACTTCAGGTTTCTTTAAAGTTTTTGTTGCACATAGGATGATTATATGAAAAAGTAACCTTATAATTTAAACTACAATTTCTACCAGTATGATTACATCTGCACAAAAGATTTTGTATATCCTGTTATTTTAGGAAAAAGACTAAGCTTATTACCAACTAGATTAAAATGTTTCTAACCATTTAACTGAAACAATGAAACCTACGCTTTTCTGTGCTAGGTTAATCATATTAGATTAAACTCATATAGCAATTCTGTGATAAAAAAACATGGGAAAATGAATGGAATACCAATGAAGTGATACAGGTGGTCAAGGGCAAAGAATATGTGTCCATTCAGCTCCAAAGAAACCCTCATCTGTTCCTAAAATTAAACAAACATATTGTCAAAGTCTGTGACAGTTTGATAAAACCTATAAGTCTGAAGACTTCATTATTAGAGAGAAGTCCAATTTTGTGCTATTAGACCAAATCAATAATTTCTTGCAGAAATTGCAGTTTCATAATGAACATGGACACTTCAACACTTCTGGGGAATACCAATTGATTTAAAAAAAAATATAAAAAAAGGAAGAAATTCCTTCAGCATTTTATCAACTGAGAAGCAGCTGACACATCTCTGTGAAACTTTTCAGGACTGAAGTTCTTCAAGAGCTGCTCAGTTTCAGGCCAACCTAGTTTGCTCCCAAGAACACAGAACTCCCTTTCAGCATACAGGACAAGGTGGGGAATGATGTGGGATGTGCCAAGCATCACAGTGTGTGGCACAGGATATGTCCCACCTGCTTAGGGCTACTTAATGCATTGGGATGTGGTGATGATGTGGAGATGGGGGCTAGAGTCCTGCCATAGTGCTGCAGATACCTAAATTGTGTTTTTAGCAGTGGCTTTAATAGAGAATTCTGTATATTGACGCTATGCAGTACAGTTATTAGTTCTGTGTCTAAAACTCAGGGAAAAGACCAGCTAGGCAAGGAGAGATCTAGCCCGGGCAATGCATGATGTGGGATCCAACAGCAGCACCTGGGCAGATGCCCAAGACCAGGTGGGTTTCCCTGCTTGCCTGATTTTTGCAGAGGCATTGCCACAGGACAGTCTGGTCAAACGTTTACGTTTTGACATGATCGGCATTTTCCAAAGCAAAAGTATCCTGACAAAAAAAAATTCCAATGAGCTCAGCACAGCCAAACTACATTTTTCTAATTTCTTTTTATCTATGCAACTAAATTCTCCTTTTTCTTCAGATCTACTCTTCATTCTCCCCTGATCAGTTGTTATACAACACTGCAGTGCTCTTTTGCCCTCTCAAAGGCTTTTGTTAAGTGCTAGTTTATTACTCATTTATAATTAGATAGCTACTCACTTATAATGGGCCTAATTCTGCTTTTACAGTCCCCTTACTTGTGAGACACTGTACAGAAAATACATAAGTGGTGAACAAATGGAGAGAAAGATAAGCCCAAACTGCTGAAGTTCTTTAGAATAAAAAGGAATTATATAAATAGATTATATTTTCTCATTAACAAGAAAGTTTTTTCATTTGCCTTCTGAGGCCTTGAATCTGCTGTTTAAGTCAGAGTGAACTTTTGTTTTCAGTGCCTAACTTTGGCGTTTCTCAAAAGATTTAATAAACAGCCTGCCACCCACTTGCTGGCAAATGGAAGCACTGGGGTTAATGTTAGTGGGCAAGGGATGAAAACATTTCTGAGGCTGATGTGCTTTCTGAAGATGAGCACTTCTGCCTTAATGTCTAATAGATGAATTCTGCTTGCAGATTCCTCAGCATAAATCAAAAGCAACATCATCACAGTTATAGGTATTATAGAGGTAAAAAGCTAATAAACAAGAGGAAAACAAAGTCTAAGGGTGTTTTAAGAAAGTGGATTAGTTTAGGTAATTTTGAGCAACTATTCTCAAGAAAGTGCTAGGAGACAGTTAAGTTTCATCAGGCTGTGGCTTATCCTCGCTATATGTGGCTTTGTTTCTGCCACAAACCTCTTTACCTCTCCTCTCTTGTGTAGTAGTACTGATAAAACACTGAAACTGCTCGCGTTTGACAATGAGGAAGGGAGAGGTAACTGGGCCTTTCTATAAAAGAAGTATGAGTAGAGTCAGCTTCATTGCTTTTGAATTAACTAGAGCTAAACCTGACTGCAAGAGGCAGGGTTGGGTGGGAAGAGATACTTGTCTATATGACCTGATCTGAAGAATGTGCTTTATTTGCTTTAAGTAGCATTGGCAGTGCAGGGGCTGGGATCGTGACTACTTCTTTCATCTAACCATTGTATCTGCCTGGAGATATATCTGATATATTTGCCTGTCTTTTGCACACTACTGGGATGACACTATATTCTTTACAATCTCTTGCTGGGACCTTCATGGAAATGCCGTATTTACCTGCTGAAACCTTCACAGCTATTATCTGCTTGGAGACAACACTACTACAGGAAGAAAAGTTCAGCAAGTGCACAAAGCTTGGGGAGAGGTTTTGGGTTGCTGTGAGATTTTTTTTAAATTATATTTAATTTATTTTAGTTAAATTTTAATCAGGCAGAAAAATGGGAGTCTAACAGCAGTCAGAGTTAATGATATTTTGTGTTTTCTATATTCACCCACATTTTTTTAATGTGGTGTCCTTGATGTGTTGCATTTGTGACAACAATGTGGCAGAATGACTCAATTTCATACATAATTTATTGAAAAATTTTTAAACTCTACATTCCTTGAGTTATTTTCATGTATAATTGAGCTTAACTTGCATTTGCTTTATTCTGAATTAGGAAATCGTGTACTGCATCAGGTCAGATTTAGACATTCTTAGCATGTCAATGAGAAGCCAATTCTAGGTCTTTACTAATTTTAAAAATATCCTTGAATCTCATTAAAATTAAATGAAACTACTGTAATTTGTAATCTAAACTTGAGTTTTGAGTATATGAAGATAGGGTTGTTTTCTTTTACATACTGTTTATATTCCAACTCATGAAACACAGAATTCTCCCCAAGATATTTTTTAATCTATTGTTGAGTTGGAAAAAATTTATGTTAGTTTTAAAGAAACTTCGGGAAAAACAGTACAGAAAACCAGTACATTTCTAGTAAAACAAACATTTCAGGCCTAACTGTAACCCTGATACTATTAGGCACTCTGAAGCATTTGCTGAGGAAATCCATTTAGATGCTTAGGGATTCTACAATACAGAACACTGCATATATATGGATAGCACTTTCTTTTATACCCTTGGAAGGGGCAGCTGGTCTTGCACAAAATGAGACAAAGAGCAAAAAAATGAGTGCATAGAGGATGCTAATTTGAGAAGATGTGAATTTGCCTTCCCAGCTTTATCACACAAACTCTCACAGAAGTCACTGAAGTATCCAAAAATAGGAGCTTGCAGCCCTAACCATAGCCTTGTAAAACAACTAGAAACTTGTAACATCTCTTCTATTAAAAGGATCTTCAGTTTAGAAAGCAGAAAATTTGGTAGAGTTACTTCATACACTTTCAGGAAGTTGGCAGAATATGTCAAAGCACAGCAGAGCTCAGATCTATAACTTGAATTAGAATTCGTCTCAGCTTTTATCACCTCATTGATCTAATTTTGATTTTCATATTGCCACGCAAACAGGAAGCAGAGATGATGGGGAAAGAGAAGGAAGGAGAGAAGGAATACTAATATTTACATCAGCAAACAATTCCAGAAATCACACACTAGTATATGGCATGACCTTATAACATCACAGTGTAAATACGAGGGAAAACAAGAACGTTAAGAACAAAGGCGCCACTTGGGAACGTCACTGTGTTTATACTAGTGTCAGCATTTCTACAGGACATCATTTGCGGTCTTTTTTTGGTTATAATTTGATCTTTACTGCTTTCTCAGTTCTGCAATTTGGAATTTTGGCACCAGCTCAGCAGAAACTTCCCTTAGAAAAATATCTGGAAAGTTAGATCTGTATTGAATAAAGCTCAGCTCTTCAAACCCTGTAAAGCAGTCTTGTCTGATAAGCCTTCATGGCACCTTCTTGTTCAACAAGGCTGCTCTCTGACATGGTTGCTCACCTAAATGCTAAAAGTAAACTTTTGTTCTCCCGTACCTTCTGGAATTCATTCATCTAAGAGGATGAAAATTTGTTTCTTATACTACTCTGTACAACAGCCGAATTACTACATTTTCAGTACTGCCCTTTGTAGGGTCTCCCTGAAGACACTGGGGTTGAATAGGCATAGAAGTCTAAAGAGTTTAGCCTACAGGAATTTTATTCTTTGCAGTAACACATGAAAGCGTATTTAATGAGGATTTTCCCTGACCTATCACTTCATAAATATATGTTTTAAAATGTACAGTGAGGGTATTTGATACAGAAAATGAGCAGGCTAAACAAAGCATCAACAATATTTATTGAGAGCAGAATTATGCTTCAAAGGTCTTTTGTTCTATAACACTGCAACTGTAAAAAAAAAAAAACCAAACCATTTAACTGTAAATATTAGTGTCATAATGTTTATATTCTGAGGTTGTAGATTTCTGTGCAACATGGCTTAACGTTTTTCAGGTTAGAAGTTCGAAATTCCTGGAAAAGACAATGATAGTAAACTTGCAGAATTTGCAAGAATTCAGGATGTTGAGAAAAGAGCACAATCTGGCCATTGATGTCACATGAGAGCTGAAACTTTGAAAACTAGGCCCTGATTTTTGTTGTTTTTTTCTTTACCAAGCATTTATGTACCTAAAGATGAAAAGAAACAGCTATGGAGATTCATAGAAACACCTACACTTTGGTTGGTTGTCATTGAAAAGGAAGCATACAAGCCAGCCAGATGCTTTTGTACATCAGACTAGATGTCCAGCTGCATATTTAAAAATAGAAAACATTTATAAATAAATTCCTTTGAAGCTTGGACAACCTCTCAGCTATTTGGCATTTCACTGTTCAGGGATGTATTGCTGTCAGCCTGGATTCTTATTTTAAAGATGTCCTTTACCTGTATGTTGGACCAATGAAACACAGATGGACAAATAACAACTGAAGCATTCGTTGTGATGTTAGTGATTACTAAATCTATCTTTTTTTGATTGATTTCCACCCCAGGACGAATTATGTGTTGTTTGCCATCACATTCTGGAAAACATATGAAAATATGTTTCTCCTAAGGGTGAGAATATGAGCTCCAATAACTTTTTGTATGTCACTGAAATACAGAGAAGTATTTTGTTTTCAGTTGTTTTGTTCACTGAGATTTTATATTCATGTAAAGCCAGGTAAAAATGACAGTAAGTTGACATTAATTTCTCCATAATTAATGCCATAATTAAAGTCTTTCCTGTTTCAGCTTACTCATGTGTTGTCTAATATAGCCTTGCTAGGAATATACAGGGAGATGGCACATGTTTTGCTTGGAACAAATGCAAACTTGGATCTAAAATGAGAGGTGTGTTTTGTAAGTTGTTACTGGTGACATATGGGCATGACACATTCAGGACAGATTGTCATTTAACACTTCCAAGAACTTTACCCTTCAAGTGAGGCTGGATATGACCCTAACTGATTATATCATTGCCTGCACCCATATTTTTGTGTCATAGTATCATAGAATCTTATTGTTTCAACTCCCTTGGCATTGTGACAAATTCATAAGATCACGCATGTCCTTTAGAAGAATGGCTTTGCTGACCTCTATACTGCTGCAAGTGCCCTTGCTCTTGTGATGCTATGTTGTACCTGCACGTGTACTGTGACGAGGAAAAGGGGAGCACAAGATACTTAGTCCTCTGTGATCCTGAGGTTTATATGAGTGATTCCATCATGGAACACGCTGATGCTGACATTTGATTCCCCAGTATTTAATTCCCAGTTCTATGTGATATAAAGCACACCACACTGCCTTTACACTGCCAAATGATGAAAGGAAACCTCACGTGGGCACTTCTTGGCAGCTTAGAAATGCTGATTAGAGGAACGGCGTTAGGCTTACCTACGAATTTGAAACTTTTTGCTTGATAGACAGTCATCTGTAGGTAACTGTGGATTAATTAATGATGGGAGAGATGGCTGCTTTCCATGTAGCTTTCTGGCTTGTAATCATCTTCTTATTACCTTACCAGCCTAAGCAAATTTCCAGAAGCAACTGTGCTGGCCTGTACTCCAGAGTGACACGAGGAAGACCTATCAAAAGGAAAGGGGAAAAAGAGATCTGCTCCTCAGACAAAGATGCATAGAGAGATGAGCAAAATGTTCTGTGTGTCATCCAGCTACCAGAGGAGGAGACAGAGCAACCTTCTGAGTGTCTGAGCTTGCAGAGGATACCTTGCTCCATGCAACTGCACATTTTGATTTCACATGAGACTAGTCCTAAGGGATCTTCTCAATTTCCATATTAATTCAAGGACTGCAGCCAAAGGTAAAAACTCAAAGTCTCCGGGGAAGAGAAACAAATCGCTTTGACTTCTGAAAGAAATCAATATTAGACAGTGCATTGGTTAAAGTTTGGAAAGCCATGGATCAGTTCCAGATTCTGTTTGAAGAGATCCCTTAGGAATTCTTTGAATAGACCTTAATTATATTCAGCTTAGAAACACTTCGAACAGGAGACAAAGTTCAGCTGGTCAATTCTGCAAGTAACTTGTCTTTTGGCTTAGAAACCAAAATATATTTTAGTGTAATTTAAAACAGTCTGCTAAAGCTCTGAACTCTGCCAGCAAAAACACCACTCTGCCTACACAATCTCCTACCTGGGAAAATAATGAGCAAAAGAGCAAACCCAAAAATAAAAAAAATCCCCTTTCTCAATGAAAGGTTATAAGGCACCTGGATACTAGATGTCAGGAGAATTCACATAAAATAAGATACAAGATGACCATCTTCAATCACGTTCCAACTTAAAAAGCTGGATCCTAGAAGTCCACTCTGTGGCTTTATAAAGTGAATTAGAAGCAAATTCACAGGTGAGTTACAGGAATATGCACTTTAAGTAGATAGAAGATACTATTGTTTTAACCACTCTTAAACAGTAAAAGAACATTCTCTTCTGTTTACAGCCATGCCAGTGCAATATGCTGCCAACTCTCAATCTAATCCTTGCTGCAAATCATCAAATTTCCTGCAGTGGAAATGCCACCTCAGATCTGCTGATGCTTAGGCTGCTCAGGTGTCTTTTCCGTAGTCTGTATCAATCTAAATGAGGCACATTAGTTGAAATGCTTTAGAAGCACTTTATTTTTTTTTTTCTACTAATCTATCTAATTTTGAATAAAATGGGTTAGGGAGCACATGCACAAGCACTCATCACTGGCAGGTTTGAGGGGGCTGTTACCTTCAGCACAGGAATGGTAAGTAGGTGGTGGAGACAGTTGAACTTGCAACAGCTCGACAGAACAGTTTGCAAAATGAACCTTACATTTCACCCTTCTTCAATTATCTCTTTTGTCTTTCAGTTTCACTGAAATCTTAATGCTCTGGGCAGTCAGGAAAGTTAAGCCTAATGGTGGAGAAACAAAACCAGAAAAGAGAAAAAAAAAAAAAAACAACCTAAGGACTGTAGTAAAATCTTGCTTTGTGCAGTCTCACTCTCAAAGACTCAGCTGCTCCCATTTAATTAGTAACATCAAAATATCCTTTTTACAAGATAGTGTTGATTTTGGAAATCAGTCAGCAAACTAAAATTTCAAGAATTTCCAAAATCTTTAGAGAGCCAGTAAAATCCATATCATCATCATGACACATGGCTTCATAATCAAACACTTACTAAAACCTAAAAGCACACAGACACACTCTCAAAGTCAAAAAGCATACAGAATCCATGCCACACTCCATTTATACAAAAGCCTGGTTAAAAAAGGAGCAAGTCACCATCTGCTGAGCCATCTGCTTCATCCAAGTCCTGTTCTTCATTTACGGTCACTGGGATAGGAGCTTCCACAGGAAAAATGTTCAGTATCATCAGAATCCCCAAATAAATACTTAATACCTTCTAATACCACCCTCAGCTTAGTCACAATAGCAGTTTCAGGACAAAATTTTGGCTCAGGACAGAGCTTTGACTTAGCTGGCTATGTAGTTGAGGATTTGAGGACATGTTTTTAAACAGTGGTTTAAGTGTGAGTGAATTGATCTAAGAGGTTCTACTATTTGTGCTTTCATGGTTGCTATGGGATGCATGGACCATAACCTTGGCAGAGAGATTTTATGTGAAAAGACTGTGTTGTTCAAGCCCGTGGCATTGTGGCCATTTGCAAAAAATTGTGAGCTGTTGCTTTTTGATCCTGATACACTTTCAGTTTAGGAATGAGAGGAAGTGAGACTTGCAAGCCATATACTTCTTGCCGTATAACCTGGCAGCTACATAATAATTATTTTAATCTAAGCCTACCTTAATGATTAGCTTACCAAAGTATCTGAGCACTCAGAAAAAGAAATTACTTTCCTACTCTTCTCCAAGAAACAAGCCTCCTGTAGAACTATATCTCTGAATGTGATGTGAGCAGAGAAGGGTAGCGGTTTTCTTTGACATTTAAATATTTCTTCATCAGTTCACTCTTGCTTGTGTTTTAGAAGCCTCCCCAGGCAGGCAGAAAACCAGGCTTTATACTTTTATGCATTGGGAACACCTGTGTATGTAGGGGATGGCTGTATGCCTCTGTTATTTATGGTGCAAAGAGCAGAAGATGGAGCAGACAACTGTTCCAGTACTTTTTGTCTATGAACAGTTTGGTAAACATTTAATCCAAACAGTCCTGTTTGATGCTGACCAAAAATGGTGCATTCCCTAATTCCTGGATGCAGATGTTACTACAGCGATCAGAATGTAGTGGAGATGGAAACAGGCTTTATAAAGGGCTTGTGACTATGGTGGCAGAGAAATGTATTTTTGTTAATGTCTCAGAAGCAGTTACCACTCCTAGCTCTGTGCTTCACTCTTCTTGGATGTTACTACAGCAAAGCAGCAAGATGGATCAGATAAGCATTCTTTATCTGCCTCAATGCAAAGCAGGTGAGTTAGTTTTAAAATCCCAGTCCAACCTCTCTGCTCTGACATGCCACGTTACTTCATTTGTCAGAGGGCATCTAGGCACAGCAAAGTGGCTTTCTGCTGCTCATAGCATATCCTGTACAGACTTTATTTTCCTGTCCAAATGATGTTTTCTTCACTTCAGAATTTTTCCATTTCTTTAACTAAACTTGCTTTCAAATTCTGGAGAAAACAAAAGATGTATGAAAACTCCCTAAATTAAAAAATGCCCCTTTACCCCTCCAACTCTTCTTCTTCCTTTTGACCCATTTCAGTGGATTCTCCCAACAGGGATTAATTGCAACAGCCTATCAGCCCAGTTACCATTTTCCAAGTTAGTGTATTTGTTACATGATTGAAAATGACACTTGAACAAAAGGGAATCTTGGGTCCTTTCACCAGCTTGCTGTAGCAACTCTGAACTCCAAGCTGCACTCAAGCAGGAACAGCTTAGGGTAAAAGGGCCAAAAATCTTTAGCACTTTGACTTCCATCTTCAGCTTGAGATTGGCGAGGTTTCATGGCACAAAGCCATCTAATCGAGGTTGCTCTGGTGCATCACATCATGGGCTGGCACAGCCCCAAAAGGGATATTCTTGCAGAAAAAGATATGCTGTGGCCGATAGGCATTTCCCTGATGGTGTTTCAAAGGCAGGAGCTAGAAGGCAAATAATATGCTGCCATTTTGTCACTCTCCAACATCAAAGGTCCACTTATGGAGAAGAAATTCTTGGACGTATCAGTATTTTGGTAAGTTTAGTCCCTAGGATGGCAGAATGGAGACTGAAAGGGTCATTGTCTAACTCAGTGGGCTTTCTTTTCCATTGTTCCCTAAACAGCTCCCTAGAACAGTGCAAGGCAAAGATAATGTGGCTGGAAGCTTTTAAAAGCCATATTCCATAAACATAAATGATAATACAGTGTGTAATGCATAAACTAACAGATTTTAAGTTCATGCTAATAATCTGTTCTTCAGTACAAAAGGAAATAAGTTGCATAATTGCATTAGCCACTGTGTATATAAATATGATATAAATTTATCACAAACTCCCAGTCTTGAGGAAGGATGAACTATGATAGCTATTATTGCTAAACAATTCTCAAGGTATTCATTTACTAGAAAGACAATCAAGACCTAAAATGAGCAAAATGTTGTATCTAGAAGGGGAGCCTGGAGCAGCATGCTCATTTAAACCAGGAAGGGTGAGTACTAATTGCAGCTAATAGCCAAAGCAGTCTCACTTAACACAGCAAAATGATTTAGTGCTTCTATTAGAATTTCCACAAAGCTTGAAAGCAAGACTGAGAAAAGTAGCATCAAGCTGTGCACCGGTATAGGAAACATACAGCTTTGCTTTGAGCTTAGGGACCTGCAGAGGTAATGATAAGTGAATAATGGACAGGATTAGCACAAAAACTCACTGCCTCACAGATACAGTTCAGAGCCATAGTTTATTCCATTCTTGAAGGAGAGAGGAGGCATTCAGGACAATATACCTGACCTGGAGAACGTACCATAATCTCCAAAAAGAGATTATGAGGCTTTCTCTGACTATCCTTTCTTAAGGGTGAAACTCTGCAGTGGCAAAAATGTTACTGTTCACTTCTGTAGTGACTGGCACATTTGTGATCCTTTTGTGCTGGAACATAAATATCCCATTTCCAGTCAATTGGAGATGGGATATTTACCTTTCCACCCTGCAGAAACATTCATATATTTTTTTGCTTCACAGTGCTGAGGCTTGCTTGATTTTATCACCATTTTAGTGATGCTGAGGTAAGACTCCATGATAATAAGGAATAATCGGGCCATAAAAATGGACCATGCTCCTCTCTGGCTCTTTAAATCCCTGACAGAAAAAGCAAACATGATCCTTATTTCCTGATCATTTGATAGCTGTATCTCTCAGTCTTGGCTTCTTGTGAAAGCACATTACTTTGCCCAGCCAAGAGGGTTGCACATATCCTAGTTTCTGTACTTGTTTGATAAGGATAATAAGGATATTTGGAGACAGCAGTTTAGGGGAGCAATCGGAAAGCTCTGCATTTCGCAACATTTCCACAAAAGCATGACTGAGAAGCTATTTTATCCTCCCTTGTGCCTATTTCCAGCAATACAGCAATATACAGCCCCATAGGTAACCAGCCTTGTTATAAGTTTATCATTGTTTGCTTGAGATATTACTAAGTACCCTCATATTTAAATGACACCAAAATAAATTAATGACAATCTACTCTAAAATTAGATAACTAAAAATGTTAATTTTACACATTAAGTAATTTTAATACTGGTTTTCCAGATTGCAGCTTGTTTGTGCTAGTCACAAAACCAAAGAGTCGCAGTGGAAGGACAGGGAGCAGACTGCTCTTCCAATTTTTGCTTCTCCACCAGATTTGTCTCCTGAATTTAAGCTATTTGTTTTGCATTGGCAATAAAGTAATCCCAAAGGTATCAGAACTGTCTGGGCTGTAGCATTACTATTACCTACAATAATGATGAAGAAATCTGAGTCAGGTTCACTGGCAACACTGAAACACTGCGGTGTAGCTACATTTGGCTGGGGTGAAGAAAAAACACATTTAGATGAAGTTCGAAGTGTATTCCTTCTGCAAAATAAAAGAAGATTAAACCTGTGTCCCTAAGGCTTCATCTCTTTGTTAGGAATGTAATAAAATGTCTTATCTTTTAACCAATCTCATTGCAGAGCTGGTTCTCGCATGAGGAGTCTTACTTTTGAAAAGCAAGGTCCCTTGTGAAGATTAAAATAAACATTTTAACTAAGTCATTAGAAAGAATTTCTGATTCCTTTTCACACTTATTCAACCACTACATTCATTAATTTTTGAAAATTCTGTGGTAAAGGTCGTGACTCTTGGTGGAATTAAGGGCTAAAGAACTTCATAGCACACTGCACTCCATCATAAATCATGCCAGGCTACATGGCCAGCCTCATTTTCCATCATTAGCAGAAGTGATATTGCTTCCTATACGATGAAGCTATTTTGACAAAATCAAAAACTCTATGTCACCAATCCTGCAAATTTGTCATAATCTGAACCAGAAGGATCCTTATGTAAAAGGCCTGTTTCTTTTACTTTTCAAATGTAACCTAGCAGAGGGCTTGAACTGGATGACTCAATAAGTTCTTACCATCACTTACTGCTGTGATTCTATTTAGCAGCTGCCTTACAAAAGCCTTACAAAAGAAACAGAACTGCAGCCTGGAAAAAGATTTCAAACTTGTAGTGGAAAAAACATATAGGTTTGATTTTGGGAGATGTTCTGAAGAATAAATTACTGAATAACATAGCATATAAGGAATAGATTTTAGGTTTTGTCCTCTCAGTGAAAAACAAGTGAATAGCACTGAATGGTAGCTGTCTTCTACACTGAAAAATCAGGACTGGCTCAGTGTTGGAAATACAGATGATGAAAATGTTTTAATAATAAAACATTTTAGAAATTAAAAAAATCTGTTTTATGTAAAAGTACATCTGTCAAAACAATATCTATTTATCAAAACAGAGGTCATATCAATAGAGATCTTCTGGAAGCTGCTGGGCTTCCCAAAAGTTTTTCTGAGTGGTTTCTCACAGAGTCCTGGCTTACCAGATGGCACAGGTGTGAAGGCTGTGATTCCAGGTCACCTTTGCATTATAGATAACCCAGGGCCTCAGCACATTTCAGGGTTTTCTGGAGTCCTAATTCAGAAGGTTAGGCATAGTGATGCTGCTGCTGCTGTGAGATTTGCAGTTTCCATCAGAATCCACCCATTTCCAGGATGACAGCTGTTTCAGATTTCTATAGAATGCAGTTGTACTGGACTTGGAGCTCAGGCAAGATGCAGAGATACTGAAATAAGTGATTGCAGTTACTTCACTTGTCAGTGAAATACATACAGCTGTGGGTGAGATCCTCTGGCAGCACACAGCACTGTATCACAGCTAAAGCAACAGAGCTCATGCAAGTGAAAGTGCCAAGAGAATTTATAAAACAATCCTATAGCACAAGGGATCAGCTTTTTCATCGTTGCAAGAAATTTTATGGAATCCTTATTGACTTGAAAACAACCTGTGCTTTGGTATGTACTAAGCATTCTAACTTTACTAAGGTATCAGAATCCTTTATCTGTATCCTTACAGAGAATTTCTTGGTGTCTTTGCTGAGGATGAACTGTCCATATCTAGTCTGAGAAAGAAAGAAAATTTCTTTCTGCATGGACTCAGAATGTGTCCATGTTAACTCCAAAGCTGCAATTGACTATGGCCCCAGAATTATTAGTCTGTAAAAGCTGTAATGTAGATTTTGCCTCCTCCCGTCTTGCCTTTTTCACACCACAACCAACTGTATGATGGTGGTGCTTAAGAAAATCCTTGAAGAGACCACTGATAAAATATCTTATTCATGCCAAATATCATGCTTGCAAAACATACAAACTCTGTTCTTACCATTGCTTGCACAATTGCTACCATGAGCTGGATATTACAGATATGAAGTCTGTAAGTCTCAGTGTGGGCTCTTGTAAAACTTATTGAAGTTTTCTTGGAGTTCTCAATCCAAATACTAGCCATGCCTGCCACCTTCAATTTGAGAAGTCTCAGATTTCATAAATGACAGTGTCATGATTCAGACTACTTTCTACAAACCTTCCTGCATGTTGATGTTACAGTAAATGCCAAGAGAAAATGACTTTTTCAATCCTCAGTTATTGCTGCTGTTATCTGTCACTGTTACTGAACTAGAGCAGTGCCTAGATCCCAAATTTAGATCAAGGTTTTAAAGCACAAAGCAAAATACTCAGAAATCTAGGGGGGAAAAAACCTCACCCTGACAAATAGCTGAAGTAGACAAAACCAAAATGGGATAAAAATGAAATATAGATGCCTGGAAATTTGGAGCAATCCTTCTGCCCAAGACTGTAAAGCAAGAGTGGCAAAGGAGGAAATAGAGTCAGTGCTTCTGAGCAGCTACATTATGCTTCAATAATAAATATATCACTTTTTTATTACTATATGACTGATATTCCCTGTTGAACAGACACTCAGTAGAGACTCACAATAAAGTTGAAGAGTATTCCATAATACCTGTCTCTAGCTAGCAAAAGTGTTTCTAGTGTCATAAGCATTAAATACAAAGAGAAGTTATATATATAGGAGTTAAAATAGAGAGAAAAGGGAAGGGATAAATCTTTTTTTGCAGAGTTAGAGTATATTAGAAAGACCATATATGGACTACCCGCACAGAAAAGTAATAAATCACACAGCATCTGTCTTCAACTCCTGCATGCTGCTGAACTGTAGTGATGGAAAGGGTTTATCTTATATCTTTCATTTCCAGTGATGCTGTTGTTCTCCCTTCCTCCCTGGTGATTCTTTCAATTAATAGCTTTTAAGTGTTCCTTTCCTGTAGAGACTTCATCTTTCCATGGATTTTCCTGCAGTATTTACACCGTATGTGAAACTAGCAGAGATTACAAGTGAAGCCTGCAATTCAAAGTACTAAACTCCCCTTACATTAATGTCACTTAATAGTATTCTAACAACAAAAGGGACATAAAGAAAGGGAAATTAATTTGCTGAAGTGTCAGCACAAGGACTCCTCTTTTACACGCAGAAAACTGGAACAGACTGCTCGCAGTGACGGAGGCTATGGCCAAACTCCACTGTGCTGCGTGTTTCCTCCATCTCCCAAGACTCACAAGGATCTTGGGGTGAAAAACTAAATTGCTGCACCTCCAAATCAGATCAATACAGGACAGATATCAAGCTTTCCTTCTGCCTTTCACTTGTATAAGGTCTCAGGGGTGAGATCAGTTTTGTAACTGTGTAAATCCATTGACTTCTATGGATTTGTTTCTACTTACAAGTGAAAATTGCGTTTAAGAACTCAGGTTTGACAGAAAAGTGTCTTAAACTATTATAGAAGACCAACTCTGCATTTCCTGGCAATGCTTTTGATGGAATTTTGCATGTACATACAAAAGCGAGTTTAGAAGTTAGTGAGATTTGAGCTTAAATATAAAGCATCTGATTTAACATTACACACTCCCATGAGTTTTGTTTATGTGCATAAACAGAATTCAATGACTGCCTGTTAACATATTACTCAAAACATAAAAATCAATTAAAATCATTTTCTACAATTCACTCATAGCCAACTGCTGACACAGTTTAAACTGTCTTGCTACCTCTCTCAAAAGCAATGGAAAAACCAGGCTAAAGATGAATATGGATTTAGCCACTTTAATAAAAAACTTTAAGTGTTTTTCCTCCCACGTTACAAAGTAACTGAAGAATAATGAATAATTAAAAAGATTGGTCAGCTTTTAAATAAGCTTTGCTCATACTTGCTTTAGATTAAATAAAGCTATTGTGATGATTTAAATAAAATCAATTCTATTTTTAGAGGATTTAGTAGAAATGAATGTAGCTGGTAATTAAGGAAATAGCAGCTCTAGCACTTGCTCTTTCTTGTATTTTCTTGCAGGCAAAGGATGTACAATTTCTTACAGTCTAAGCCCTACAGATCTTCCTGGTATGAAAAAAGTATCTGTAACTAGCAAAACCCTGTCACTGCAGCTACAAAGAAACTTGCTGGTAGGATAAACCACAGGGGATATCAGAGTCCACACAGGCCTCAGGTTTTCATGGAGATAGCTGCATTTCCCAGGGATCCTAATAATTTTTACTGAATGTGACATTTGCTGGAGTTTGTACTTTGTGTTTCCCCCTTCTTCGTGGACTAAGAGCATCCTCCTTAATTCACCTCTTCCCTGATGGACAAGAGATCCGTCTGCTCCAGTCACAGCAGAATTTAGGCCTGTGCACTAGGTGTGGTGAGGTAAGACTAAGCCAGGACTCAGACTTCAAGATTAAGACTTATTTGTTACCGTTCTGATAGGACATGCTTTGTTCCTCCATTTGTTAGGGAGACAGATCTTTAAAAACACTGAAGTCACCACTGATCCTGCATTCAAAATCCAATGAGAGCCCATTATTAAGTAGGAATTAACATTCAGTAGGAAAATAATTTTCCTTTTCATGACTTGACTAGTTATTTAAAGTTGGGAGCAACTTATTTCGATAATCAAGAGAAATTAAGCGGTGAGAACACAATGGCTAATTTTCAAAGGCATTTTGTTAACAACAGGAGTTAAGCACTTCTGTACCTTTATAAATCTGCCCTACAGTATACTTCCTACTAATAAAAGAACTATAATAATATTAATCTGTGGTGGAAATGGGAAGCAGTGCTATGTTTCCATGATCAGCAAGCCCCAGGAAAGGAGTTGGGCTATAAATGAGACAAATTGTTTCTATAGAGGAGAGTTGCTCTCTTTCCAGCTTCTGCTCTGTAGACCTAACCTCATCTCAGAGCTATTATACTGTTTTCTTGCAGACTTCAAGCACTCATTCATTTTCACTATTTTCCCCTCTCAGGTTATCGTTTGAGACAAGAGTTTTATTCAGACATCCTTCGTTTATCGCCTTATATTGTCTGCCACACTTCTCCTGTATCCCTGACATATGTTCCAGCCATCTCCATCATTCCTGACCTTCTGAAAAAATGAAGCACTACTGAACAGTGGCAGAGCTTTGTATGCCTAATAAACTAATTTAGTATCTCATATTTTTCTTGATCGTTAACTCTTTGGTGGTTTGTTTACTTAAAAATACTCAAAGAAATTCCCGAGCACGAAGAGGTTTACTTCCAAAGCAGCTGCACATGAGCAGAGGTACTGTTAGTACATTATATAGCTAATATTCAGCCATAAATATTCTAGGCAATTTTGTAACTCAAACTTCACTAAAATTTTACGTCAACTTCTTATGCACTGAGCTTGTATATTAGCTAAACTTGAACACACTTAAAATGAATTGGTCTTTATGTTTTCTGTTGTCTACCTGACTATGACTCTTTCTGCCCTTGGACTATGATTTGCATCACTATACCCAAGCTAGAAGGGATTAGTCTGTAGTACTTCTAAAGTCTGAAGTTATCATTTCACATTAATAAGCAGATTGCTAAAGGCTGCTTGAGCAGGGCTTACCCCATCTTTAACCCCCATCTGCACCCACTTATGCCAGCACAGATATTTTTGCAGTTGTACAATACTCCACAGGGAACGTGTGCTTGAGGAGGTGATTTTTCATTTCCATGCTCTGTTTCGCCATGTAGCTAACACAGAGAGAGACTGATTGATGCTGGTGTGGGTACAAATCACCAAGGGCAGATCGTATCCACTGAGAAGTCCATATGGGAAGACAGTCTCCGCTAATCTGAACTTTTCTACTTGTTTTTTTTAACCTGGTTGTTATAGTGAAATGAGATTTTATAGCTTGCCAGAAATCCTTGGCAGGTTTTCGATTCTGGCTGAAAACATCATGCTCTTCCCTATGAATTATATTTATCCAGACTCCTACTTTTTATACATCCTTGTCACTCACTGCATATCAATGAAGCAATAACAATATGCAACAAGTTAATAAATGTCCCCCTTAACGTCAAAGGCAAGGAGAGATTTAAGCAACAGCTTATCTTTAGCTGCACACTTATTCATGAAAGGCAACAGGACTAAAGAACATGTGTAGGTGTTTTGCTCAAGCATGGCTCAACAGAAAGTCAGAGCTGAGCTTCCTCTGTCAAAACTCTCTGAAGTTACACAGATTAAAACGCAGTACAAGAGCTTAGGCAGAACCTGTAAAAAAGCAAGTAGCAAAATACCATGTTACGGGTTTTCATCTTTTTTTTTCAGCGTGGAATTGGCTTAACCAATTTCCATGCTTTTGGTAGAACTCACTGAACAATCCCATTAGAGACACAGAAATTGAATGGGCAGCCAATCGTAAAAATAATTGGTCAACTTTTATCCTTTCCAGCTGATTTTTGAGACTCTGAACTCAAGAGATGTCCTTATGCTAAGAATTAATTTATCTGTCTAAAATCAAATTAATTTAATTTGGGAACAATCATGTCTGAAGTCAAAATGTTGCGTGACCTAAATTTACTGTTTTGATCTCTGATTTCTGTGCAAGTGCAATTAAAAAATGAAATACCTGTATTTTGAGGATGATTATGTCTACACATGAGACTGCTATTTTTTTATAACACCATCAGCAGGAGCAGACTGTTTGCTACAAAGATCTGTAGACTGGCAGCTTTAATATGAAAGCAAGACGCAGAACTCTCAGAGCTCCATTTTCTTCTCAGATACTAAGATGCATAACCTTTCTATATTTGATTTTGACATAGTAGGAAGAAATATACTGACAAACCCAGCTGACAGCCATACTTTCACCTATATTATTAATTTACATATTTGGAAAAAGAATTTTACTAAGAAAGCTATAATTTGAAAGGGTCCAAAATGCATACAGATACATTAATAGTAGAGATTATCTGTAAGCTCATTTATGCATCAGAAAACATCACAAGATTATCTAGGTCTTTTAAGTGTCTCGTAGGAAATAACAGTAGGAGAGTTAAAAGGAGAAAGCGTATTCCAGAAGCTGACATGAATTTATCTACAGGACCTCAGATGTGCCAGTTAACATTTTTGAACTAGGTAAAAGTGCTAAACTCTGCAAGATAACAGTGAAATGGTGTGATTCTAAAGCCACCATTCAGGCAACTTTTACAGTTAAAAGTGCTAGATTCTAATTTGTAGAAGGGCTAAGAATTTGCTGTTTCCAAAACTTGCCCTAGAAAACCAAGGATGCTTAGCAACTTGGAATTCTTGTCTGAGTCTGGCCAGAGAAAGATTGCAGAATTATACCATATATTAACATGTAACCATAGCGTGTCATTTCTTTTTTTAATCTCAGGCAAACAGTAATAAGAAAAGAACTGGATTTCTTCTGTCATTTCACCTGTTAGTCGAGCCTGGCCATTTCCTCTGATTTGCACTACAGCAACACTCAGGATCCCAGTATTGAAGCCCCACTGACATACAATTTGTACACATATACTGATTTCTGACAGGCCTGCGTGCTCTGTGGTTGTTCAGATGCACACAAGTGCATCTTATGCATCCTTCTTATTTGTTAGCATTGTGACCCTACCTTTCATGTGAACATACACTATAGAAAAGCATTTTTCTTACTGTAGGTCACACACTCTTTCACTATCCAGAAAGACATCAAGGTATTGACACTATCCAAAAAGCAACAAACTCCTTTTAATTTCTGGCAGCATGGTCTAGCTCACTGTTGGTACAGTTATTCAGTGCTAAAGGCAATTAAATCTAGTTAGTGGATAGTGCAAAAAAAGCCACTTGCCAGAGACACAGGAGAGTTATATAAAGTTTCATGAGCTAAAATCTTTGAGCCATCCTTGTATAAACTTTCTCAGCAGCTACATAAAGTTTCCAAAGGGAGAGCTTCTTCCAGGGGGATTCACGCAATACTTCTTGTACACATTCTGTAATGGTAAATCTTTCCTCTGTAACAAATGTTTAAACTCCCTAGGCCTATTCTGTCTTTTTATTCACGGTTTGGACTTCATTTTGCAAAAGAAAGTTGTTCTATTAGAAACAATAATTGCAAAGTCCATCCACTTTTTCTTAAGTCATTGTATGTGTGGAAGCCTTAAAGGACTTTTTAAGGTAATTCTTCATTACCATGCAAAGGAAGTAGACCTTCTTCAAGAAAGAAATGTAGCCTTAAGTAGAAATATAAAGTGGATAAAGATTGACAGACAGGTTCATAATTCTTACTGAAACGATCAGACACAATTAATTCTTGCAACTGTTAACTGAAACCATGATAAATAATTAATCAATGGAACCTAAGCATACATTTTGATTACTTTACTGACAGAGGACAAACTAAGAACCTGGAAAATGTGTTGCTAGTTTGGGACCTTACAGGATACTAAATGAAACCCCTTAGTACTTGTCTCAGTGGTTCAGAACTAGATAAAGAAGATTTTAGAATCATCAAACTCCTTAAGATACAATAACAGTTCCTTTTTTTCAAGTCTAGTTAAAATATATATGTGTACTTCAAGCTCTTCCCTATCTCCTGCTAGCCTTTAGCCTTTTTTTAATGAACTCTTTACTAATCAGGAAAGGTGCTTTCCGATTTGTGACATGGCTTTGGATTGCTCAACAGATACAATCATCAAGTCACTTTATCTCTGAATTGAGCATTTTCCTGCTCCTGCTCTCTTCCAGCATTTAATGAATTAATGCTTATTAATGCCTTCAGGCCATTATTAAAGTTTGTCCTTTAATCTGGATGCTTTAATTGATGGTCCCCCGAATCTACAAAACACATTGTCTGTGAACTCAGGGGAGTGAATGAGAGAACAGGAAGGGTGGTCGGCCTGGAAAAGATAGTAAAATACACAGAAAAGGACTAATTCACTGAGCAGAAATCTCGTCACTAAGCTGAACTAAAGACCAACATAGTGTTTGAGGAGAAGGTGACATTCACACCTCCCATTCAAGAATACAGTGGGTATCTCAGGCCCTTCCCAGCATCATTGACAGACCTGAGCCTTCAGTGCTACGTCATCCTGGAAGGAGGCTCTGAATCAGCTTTTGAGAATATACATAAATAACCACAGAAAGGGAATATGCAGTGCAGACTAAGTTCTATAAAACTCCAGAACTACCATCTCTATGTGCAAAGCGATAACTTATTTATTAGTTTACTGGCTTACTCTTAGTTTACACACAAAACAACCAGTGGCAGGAATAAGAAGCAGTCTGATACACCAGGGAAGATATAGAGATACCTTGATATATAGAACATTCTGTATCTGAAGACAGGTGAATGCTCCTTGGTTAGCTAAGTATGAATGAACAAAAATAATTCAGCTCAATGATCCTCACCAAACAACATAGGGTGGTTTTTATTTGCATAGCTTGAACATCCTGTTCCATTCTCAGATCACTGGCTCTAGTATTCCTTTTTACCTTAGCACAGGAGTCTATGTTTTTGTCTGAAAACTATGTTTTTGTCTGAAGTGAAACTAAGAAAGCAACAGTGAATTAAGTGAATTTTAGAGATCATTTCTTCCACCACTCTTTTGATTTTTGCTTTTAGTCATAGTCTGTGTCTCAATGGATAATAATACTAAAAGCTGTATGGCTCCCACACACAGCATGCCAAGTCTGACACACTAAAGATTATTCAAGGAGCAGAGACTCCCTTCTGAACTCTGAACAGCCACATCTGTTTCAGTCCTTTGGGCTTTTTCCTTCTCACTCAGCATTTATTTCCTCTCTTTGTATCCATCAGTTTGTATGAGTGCAGAAACCCATCCTCTCCCACAAAGCTACTCAGACAGCTGCCTGGCTAGAGATGAAAGAAACCTGCAGTACTGGAACTGCAGCAATGTCAGAGCTTGCATTGAGAGAAAAATGTGCTACTCAAGTGTAGTCACATCCCCTGGCCTGGGCCAGCCTTGGCTAAGGTACTGTGGCTTATTTGAATCTGAAGTGGATGTGTCAAAATTAAGCTGGCCAATATCTTACCTCACCACATACTTCAGCAACTGGATTTTTCTGTTGAAATGGGGAATTTTACCATCCACTTCAGTTCACAGACCGTGCTCACGTCGCCTCAAGGGTCAAGCAGAGTACATGCCAATCTGTCCTCCTTGTTCAAAGCAGATATATTAAAAGGTAAAGTCTTGCTGACTGACAAGTTACTTGCTGTGTCTTTCATTGTACATCAGACACTTTCTGCCTTCTTCTTTTGTTCAAATTTGGCTGAAGCTCCATTCACAAAGAAAGTTTGAAAATGTACTTGGAAAAATACCTCTTTCCTCTTCCAGCACCACACTCGCTGCTGCCAGCTTTTATGATTTGACTGAACAACAAACCAAAGCTCAAAAAAGAGAAGGCTAAACCCTCAAAGCTGTTATTTTTACATTTCATAATTCTTACACTATTTTCGGGGTTCCCCAAAAGCTGGCAGACATTTTCAACATCTGATGTTGGCAACACTGCATATTGCTGCAGCTGAGCTCACATGATCCTTCTCTAAAGAAGCTGATTTCAAAGCATATTCAGTAAAGCAGTCATCTAGAGACTGACTTTTGTGACCTCCCCGATAAAAAACCGTGTTCACAATCAGGCCAAAGCTAACCACTTCATTTTAGTTGGCTTTAAAGAGGAGAGCAACTTACCAAGAGTTAATATTCAGAAGGAAGGAAAATTGAATGAGAGAACAGCTGGAGGAAAATGTGCTGATGGATGAATGACTAGTTTACTTTGACTATTTCTTTTTAACATTAAGCAAGAACATTAAGCAAGAGAATAGATCAGTAAGACACATTACAAAATAGAAGAAATGGGCAATAAAAAGTAATAATAATCTCTTCAATAGTTCCTATCATTGATTCTAAACTTTTCTATCTAAACAGGAAAACCTTTATGAGCTCACAAGGTATTTGTTCAATCCCTACAGCCTGATGTCTTTCCCTGTACAGCAAGATACTTTAAATTTAAATGCTGTCTTACTTAGCTCTTGGAATCTTGGTGGTATATTCATTCTAATTACTTTCAAAACCAGCTTTTGTCTGTGCAGCAAGAGATAGCTGGCATGTTAGAATAACACTGCAATGTTCCATTACTGCCTTTTTGTGCTGAAAGAGAAGTCAGTTATGGCATACTGCGCTATAAGTCAGTGACGGTGTGCTGCAATATTCCCACTATTTTTAAAATGAGCAAAAATCTATTTCTGCCATTTTATAATAGACTGAAAGATTCTTCTCAGCTCTGATTGATATGATTTTGGATAGTAGTTCTGGTTCTGAACAGAAGCTTCTGTAAGGAAACAACAGACAATTCCCAGCAAAAGATTTCTTTCTCTGTCTCTACTACTGCTTGGTTTACTCGATGCACGAGGCAGAATGCAAACTTTATATGTATTTCAGTGTCTTAATGCCACATAATCAAATATTGGTTAGTCAGTGTCAAAGAGCTGTAGAAATGAAACCAGCAGAACCAGAATGAAACTAGGCATGAAACTAGGCATCCTTTTTATAAGTTTTCACAGCTCCTTCACACTGATGAGATTTGGGGATCAAGCATTCAATGCAGACTGCACTTCTCCCTGGTTTTAGGTACTGTGCACTGCTCTGGGGCATGTAAAGGTGCTTGTAGTCAGGTTAGCTATATGCAGCAGAGTCATTTGTCAGGTGGAGTGACCCATAGCAACTCAATAGCCAACAAAAAGTTCTTTTGCAGCTGGTCAAATGACCTAGCCTAAAAAAAAAAAAAAAGGGAGACATAGAGAAAATGACCATTGCTTTCATGTCTCTGCGTTTTGTATCTCTCCAGTTGGTGTACCAGCATCTTACAGTTCCTTACGCTTAAAAATATTGCAGCCATTGTACCACTACATTTTTTCTACAAGCTTAGAACCCTTTGGAAAAGAAGCAACTATGCAACTAACTTTTGCAAATGTGCATACATATCTCCTATGAAGTATAATGACTTTTCCAGAAATGGATACACAGATAAAGTCTACAGTTAAATTAGAACTGTACAAATAATTTACTGTGGTGGTTTGAATGATGTATTATGCTCCTTCACAATTGCAAATAATGTTAGGAGAGATTGTTAGGTTTTTTTTAATATTCCCCAGACAACTTTCACACATAATTCTTAATTTGCAAGTGCAGTTTCTTGGATGATGTTCAGTATTCAAAGTCTGATGTGAATTGATTGGAAATTCCAGTCATACAAAATAGACCTTTGTATTCTAAATAATGAAATTCTAATCTAGGGTTTTGGTACCATATTTTATTAATTTAAAACATATTCTGTAGAGACTCTTTCAATATTTTGATTTATACTTGTTTTATACTTGTTGTTTTTGTCAGGGAAATGATTTCTTAGAATATCTGTGGAAATGGAGCATACAAATATAAGCATTGTTTAAAAAATTCAAGTTCATGTCTCTGCTTCCAGATTCACAATGCTCACTTATTTTTAATGCTCATTAAATTTTAGTAGTATGACACAAATATGAGAAGTCTTCTAAGTTATTTTATAGAGAACCTAGAATAACATCAGTGTAGCTATTGATTGTAAAACAATGTTCAAAGGTTCTCAGAAAGCACAGACTTTAAGAAGATACAAGAAGATGTACACATAGTATGAGAAACAACTAAAAATCAGTGTTTGCAGTGCTGAGAGGCATATATGGATTGCCCTGCCCTTGGAAGAAGTCATCTTTTTGTATAGACGCTGCAGACTTGACTTTTATCGTGCTTCAGAAAACATTCTAAAGCACAAAACTGGTTTGCCTGAAAGGGCATCACATGACATTTGCAGTTTTTCCCTAGGGTAGAGCAAGGCAAGGGCTTACCTCAGAGGACTATTTGAAGAGCTAACAATTCATTGATTGCTCAGTGCTGTAAAGACAGAAGTGTTATGTTAGTGCTTAATGATTCTCACAATTTTTAAATGATAATTTATGCCACCTCCACCTCTGCTGTGCCTCGGGTCTTGCAGAGGAATGCTCCTTTTAGAGATGCTCCAGGGCACAGACTTATTAAGAGCTAGGTACTGGATTCAGCTTTCAGGGCACGTGATGGGACTGCCATTTGTAGCTACATTTGGACAGTACTTTCTCCCATTATCTATTTATTCTTGCTGCAACTTGACTGTATCAGTGTGTAAGCCTCTTGATTTTTGATAAAAATATAATTTGTTTGTGCTTGTATAAACCAAACACCGTAGACATAGAGAGACTATGCATCTGGCTGTTAACATATTACCTAGAAGGTCAGGAAAGCAGAGATAATCCTCAGAGCCCTATAGGCAGACAGACTCTGGATGTGGATCCCAGGAAAGGCTTATGTGCTTTCAGGATTTTAACTGCAGGGAACTTTTCCATATTCTGCACAATGCAGAGGAGGCTTTACATGGCAAGTCATGCCTGCACTTGGAGACCTGGATACACAAATGCATCCAAGAAGAAAAAAGCCTTGGCTAAGGATTTTAGCCATAAGCTTTCAAGTAGCAACAGAAAAAGTTGTACAATGAGGTTTTTTAATCATTGTGAAAATGTTTTAATGCTTTTTGAAACCACTAATAAATGCACTTGCTGGATTTCCATACAGCTTCCATTTTTCACTGACAATATATCTTAAGTTGGCAAAGCTTTGTATATTTGGTAGCTTTTTTGTATTTAGTTAATTTATCAGTTGTTTTGAATTTCAATATGATGAACAAATTAAATTGTTTTGAGTCTCTAAATTCAGAAAGTTTTGTAAATGCAGCATTAAAGCCTCTATACCTCCTGCCACTAGCTCTTTGGGATTACTTCACAGCTCTTTGAGATTATCTTTTTTTGTAAGTGGAAAATCAGGGGCTGAATTCTGTTTACCTGTCCAGTGCTATAATACTGGAAATTCAAAATGGTTTCAACCTTGAGCATGGCCACATACAGCACAGGAGAGGCTTCCATTTTACTGGAAGTAAAACAAAAAAAAAATCTTGAACAATATTACATAATGGACAGAGAGCAGTGACAAGTGGTTTTTGAAAGGGGCAAAGACTCTAGATAGTAATGAAGCCAGAGGACTTAAATTAAACTAAGGAAAGTGAGAAAATGGTAACAGAGAGAAGAGAAACAGAAATGAAAGAGGACAGAATAGTTTGGGGGATGCAGCTACTGCTATGCTAGCCAGCACAGAACAAGTGTTTCATCTATCTTACACAATAGATGAAGGCAACAGAGACAGTAGGGAGCAGGGAGATGAAAGAGGCAAACTTGGCAGGAAGATGTCTGTACACGGAGGTATGGAACTGGCTGAGAAAAGCTGAGCCTGGACTCCTCTGGGCTTGGAATCATCGCTCTCTGCTCTTCCTTGCATGCTGTACTTGTAGTGTGGCACGGCTGACTGTATAAACAGTTAAGACAAAGGCTGTATGATTTTAGAGCCCTTGCACATTGAAATGCTTCTGTACACTGTAAGCAGTCTTTCCTGGAAAAGAAAAGCAAGCTAAGCTTGAAATCAAAAAGACCTGAAAGAAGCTGAAATATTGTATTTCGAAAAAAGCACAACAAAACATTTCCATTATCATCCAGAAAATAATCTCCTTCTTCTGTTACCTGGAATTATAATAAATCAGCACTTTAATTATACTAAGAATGTCTTTTTGTAGAGCAAACTACTTGCTGAACATCATCCAGCTTCATCTGTTACCTATTACTGTAGTGCTGAAGAAATGAGAGGTCAGCATATCCCAGCAAATACTGAACAGAGAAGATTCATTAGATAGGGCTCAGAGGTTTGTGACATAGGTCTTTAGATTTGTAGGAATAAAAACCATATTACCTTAAATTGTTATCATGCATAGAAGAGAAAGCTAGAAGAGATTTCCTGATACTTTCTGCATTGGACTTCTGAGAAAAACAAACACAATTCCACCAAAGGTTAAAATTCCTCCTGATTACAGAGGTTTATTAATGGGCCCAGACACAAGAAGAACAAAGGAGAGAAAGGAAAATAACCTAGTGGTGAATGGAAACCCCTATTATCATGCTCCAGGAGGGATCTTCTAAAGCTGGAAGGACAAGAAACAAAGCAGGAGCTCTGTACACATCAAGTGTGCAGTGGTTATGGCATGTCTGAAGATCTTTCTTGTAAAGTTAGTGTCCAGAAGGGAATTAAATCCAGTTCAGTAGCTCTCCAGATGTTTCCTCAGAATAGTACTGTTCATGACAGTCACTGTGTATCTACCAAACAGGCTACAGTGGGTGTTCAGATTCAACAGCCAGCTTTCAAAGGCAGGTAACCAAACCAATGGGAACACAACTCACAAAATTGTAGCCCAAAATATGAAGTTACAAGCCAGATGTGTTCAGCAGAACAGTGCTGGATACCAAAATAGTCACACCTGGTATCAGCAGTTATTTTAGGGTAAGTGAAAATTCACTATGTGCTGCAACAAGCCATTGAAAGGATACATGTACCTAATATTTCTTAACCACTTGTTCTTAATATTTATTTATAGTGATGCATCAATGTAGGTTTGAATTGTATATACTTCTGGCTAAAACTTAAAGGAACATTATGTTCATGAAGAGCTTAACAGAGCTGCAGTTTCAAAACAACATTTTAGGTATACTTTTCATGTTTGTAAGTTGTAAAAGTTCCTGGTTTAAAAAAATATAGTTTAGTAAGATACAGCAAATAAATAATAGATGCTTAGCACAGAAGATGACTGCTTTTCCCTTCTCAAACATGCTGGCCAAATACAGAAAAGTAAACCCTAAGGAGACTGGGTCACAGTTAATTTGGAAGAATATTAAATGACAAAATCATATTTTCACCTCCATAAAAGATGCAGGAAGAATATTTACTTTGCACATATAAATAACACATTTTATTTTTCTATTTTAACATTTCTTTTCCTCAGACCATGTCCAAGAAGGTTCCCATAGAAACCTAAGAAGAAAAGCAAAGAGGAACGTAATTTTTGCTCAGTTTATATTGACTGCAAACACCACTACACTTACATGAGCAATATGTCATCTGCAGACATTTTTATCAGCTGAAAATCTAAGTGCTACAGTTGATTAAAATAGCAATTTAGATTTAACACAGTTATCAAAAACACTATTTGCAGTTCAGTCTATCACCTACCCAAGTTATGGCATTGTAGGATATCAAAGACAAACAATTTTTTAAGCAACTGTAATACGCTCTATCAAGATGAAAACAGCTTTGGAACTGTTACAGTCCTGCATTCTCTCCTTTCTTCCCTGGTGCTGATTTAATATAGACAATATATTAATGTTTAAATAGGCTTCAGATAACAATCTCGTCTTAAACGGTCTTGTATTGGTGATTGACCTAATGATTTCTCCAGAGAGCTTGACCTCCATCCCTTCTGAGAGATGGGACTTGGCTACTTGCTGAGGGCAATGAAAGCACTGGGCCACATGCTTTTTGAATCTTTAATGTCTTGATTTCTTTACTTGGATTTTTATTTATTGCACACTGCTTTGCTTTATACCTCTCACTTTTAAAAATCTTTTTACCAAATCCAGAAAAAATGGAAAAGTAAATAAATAACTCATTTTAAATGATTCCCAAAGGCTTCAAGGATGCAGTCCCTTTCCTGCATTCAGTTATGTATTACTGTTGTTCACTTCTGACTCATTTATACATGCCTGAAACCATTTCAGGAGAACCAATTCAACAACAACTGAATATTGTATTCTGAGAAGAAGCCTCATGCTGAGATGCCTGGAAGATTACATGGCTGAGCTTACAGGAACACATAGGTAGCTTCATGCAGAGATCCAATTCTCTTTTGTCAAGGAACCTGCAAATCAGCAAACCCTTTTAGTATCTTCTAGGTCACAAAGAGCTGAAACCTGATGACCTCCCACCCTGTTCATCCTAAATGCCAGTTGCTGGAAGTCAAAGCTGTCTCAGTGCATTGGATACAGCTTTTACTATTGCGCAGTTCTAGCTTTGCTGTTCACAAAAACAGAATACAAAGAAACTTGTTGTAATACTAGGCTAAAAGAATAAATTAAATCAGTTTTGTTGTCTAGGATCCATTATTTCCACTGTCTTATCAGTTCTGGATGAGGGAGTAATATTTATGCAAATACAGCTACACAAAGATGAAACTGTATGTTCCCTTTCTATTTGAGAGTGACCAGTAAGGCGACCTGTGAATTAAGGTTTTTGTTCTCAATGTATTTTTTTATCATAGTCACTTTAAGGACAGCAGATTTTTTTCTTATTCTATTCTGCTTTCATCATAAAGTTTTTTTTTTCCTAGATATCCAGAGGATGATAGAACCCTCGCTGAAAACAAAACACAGGGAACTAAACCTTGACTCCATTCTGTACTTGCAAGATACAGGCAACAATACAGAACAAAGAGCAACATAAGCAGCCACAATAGTATTTCCTGGGGACTTTCAAGCTTGATATCTAAATTATCACCCCATTCTAAGACCATATGCCACACCACTTTCATAGTGGATGGTTTCAGATTTCCTGTGTATGTTTATTTTTAGGTCAGGTCTGCTAACGAGCTCAAAATAAGTGAAAAAAATCCTCCTGATGAACTGATAGAACAAGTATGAGCTCTGAATGTCTGCCCAACAATGGTTAACAATGTTGACTCTTGAATGATGGCCAGAACAGGCTGAATTTCTGTTCCTGCCATTTTTTAAAAAGGAACACATTGGCCTATCTTCCCTCATTCTCCGATAGTGAAATGTAAAAATAGAACTATGCACTCTGGAGGGCTCCGAGGGCTCCTTTCATTAATGTGAAAAATCCATCATTTATAGCTCTGCAGCATGAATAGGTTTGGAAGACATTTAATCACTAGTGAAAATGCCACAACCCCAAACCCACTCCCGCAGAAGTATATATAGCTCACAGCTATTCATCTGGGCTTGGTGGGAACTGCTTGAGTGTTCCATGTACTTTCCATAGTGAATGAGAGCAAAGGAATGTGTAGTGAGAACTGCTAATCCAAAATACAACTTACACTGAAAATACCAAAATAAACATTCTGAAGGGCAGGTAAATGGTATTGGTTACTTTCTAAATATAATCCATTTTGCCTAAGTACTTCCAATGAGGATCAAATCTCACTTTTCATCTCTGTCACACTTGGCTTGGTGTGAGGCAAATGGGAAAGCAGCTATCAGAGAATCTTTCTTGTTATTAAGGACAAGAAGGTTTCCACATGTTACCTAATGGACCATAATTAAATTAATCTACCTTTTTGTCTGGATACATACATATAGGGATCTCCTTTTGTTATAAAACAGTTTAAATTGCTAAAATATTTCCACAAGTCTATTGTCTCTTTACACTGTAATTTAAAGGTGGGTCTAGATCCTAGTGACGTCTACATGATTGTCTTCATTTGCAGCAGTGTTTTCAGTTCCAAGGCCTCACAGACTCTCAAGACCTGCTTCCTTTTAAGATCTTTATGAAAATCAAAGTTGTGTTTTAAAGATCTGTGTCACTGAAACGCTAGGTACTGATTCAGAAAATGCTAACTTGTAGTATGAAAAATGTGCTTCTTAAAATTGAGCACAGTATTTAGTGCAAATATTTAAAGTAATAAGCAATATCTTTTATTCCACAACTCATCAAGTCTTCAGCTGATTGCACAAAGTGAAAGAATGCAGCATAGATAGTAGAAAAAAAGCCTCAAAACTAAAATGTGTGGCAGGATTGCAAAGGATATCCTAAATCATTAAATCTAAATCTCACATAACCACATGCTATATTAAACAGAGACTCATTGGACAGACTTTCAATTTTGACAAGACCAGGCAAGGATTATTGTGATGTCTCATTCTGCCTTTTTTCAGATATGAAAATATATAAATCCACCTTTAGACCTCCTATCACTAACCCAGAAACCCTGTCAGTACATGAGAAACAGCAGAGATGGCATCATCTCTTACTGTCTTTTAAAATCAGTTGAAAAAGTCTGTCTAGCTACTGTTGCATTGGCAGGCTCTGTGTTGAATCTGGTATTACTTCTCTGTGGCATTCCAGCTTCATGTGGGTCAGGTACCACCTGTCTTTCAGCAGGCAGTCTGAAAACAGAAAGCCCACATTAGCTCAATGCTGTGTGCTAGTACTAATTTAGTAGAAAAATGCCTATATACAATTTGTACCCAGTTTGCCCTGTTGCATTGTTGTTTGTATTAATAATTGCCACCTTGATTTCAGATGTAGAAAATGGGCCCAGATACTGGCTGGTATACTTTCAGTCCATCTTGTCTTCCCATATTTATTCAATGCAGAGAATTTGAGAACTGAAGGTGCCCTTTTCTGGCAGCTTCATGTTTGCAAGGTGCAACAACACAACAGCCTCAGCTGGGTCTTTATGCACATGCAGTTGAAGAAACACAAATACATCATCTGCAATATGTATCGTTCAGAGCATTTGCAGCTGAGTGTTCACTGACTTCATCAGGGGAGGAAGACAGTGTGTTCCACAGGGTATATTAGAAGTCTGAAAAACCTAGAGGCACGCATAATGAGGAAAGAATCTCACCAAATCTGACAGTCATTCATCCCTTTTCTGGCCCATTGCTATCTCTCAGGTATGTCAAGGACACTCAGGAAAGGAGCTGAATTAACCAAAAGATGTCAATGTAAGGCAAATTATGTAGATCAGCTCTTCTAAATGGATGGACTTTCACTCAGAAATAGAAGTGGCATAACTTGGTTTCTTTAATTCATTTCAAAGTGAATTGAACTAAAGCAAATTGAAGCCATTTAAATTCTGGCTGCGTGTACATAAAATGATTTAATATGGTTTCACTAATACATTTCAAATCTAAATTCATTTAGGTTAATTTTATTGAACATCCCTGAGTAGACAAGACAAGATAAAAATCCAGCTTTAAACATCTGTCCCGGGATTTTTAGATTCGAGCATTCTGTTCTTTTTCATCTTCTTTCTTTTACATATCTAACATTGCTATTTGAATTTCAAGATGAGTATCCCACAGGGTACTAAGAGGTTTTTTTCCTTTCAAAAAGAACCATCTGTAGAAAACCAGCAATATTGCCAACACAAGCATTAAAATTGTGAGTCAGGCTTTAAAAAATCGTGATATTTATTTAAAAGTGTGTATTTCCCCCCCACACACAAATAATGTATTTACATTTTTTACTGTGTCTCCAATGTTTTACACCAGCCACATTTTCAAACAGCAACAGAGGAAAAGCTGGTTTGCCTATATCACCACTGGACTGCAGAAGCCATAGTTTTAGTAAAACTGCCAAATATCAGGAGAGAGACAGTCCTGAGAATTTAAATTGTAAAAGTCAGGAGCCACACCAGTGCTACAATTGTTTTTACTATGGATTAATTCAAACAAATCTGCTTGATAGGAGACAAACAATAGATGAGCAGCTAACATTGTATCTGGCACTTGTTTAGTTCAGATCCCAGTACAGAAATGGCCCATTTTCTGCACAGTGTTTCCATAAAGCTGAAGTCCTGCTTGCTGCAAGGACCTAAATGAAATATAGTGTTTGAGTCTTTTACTGAATTCTGGTCAAGTAACCTTGACTTAATACTCATGTATATCAAACTTGTCTGTCTGATACCTAGATTTTCTCCAAAATACCTATAGCAAAGAGATGCTTTGATCAAGTTTTAACTTAGATGCTTTTATTTCTTAAACCCAGGTCAGAAATAGATGCTCCTCTTTTAAGTTACAGATGATATTAGTAGTGGTGAGCTTGTCTTAGTAACAGAAAATTCACAGTATCAGGCATTCTACAGTCAGATCAATCAAGCCAAAGATTTCCTAAAAGGATTTGTGGAAAAAAACAACTACTACTTAAAATGGTGGCCTGAGCAGTATCAGAGGTTGCCCAGAGGGGCTGTGGAATCTCCATCCTTGGAGATATCTAAAAGCTGACTAGATGTAGCCCAGGGAAATTGATTGTAGATGGCCTTACTTGAGTAAGAGAATTGGACCACATGATCTCCACGTCTGTTCCACCCTCAACCAATTTGCTCCATTCAACAAATGTTAGTAACTCTGTGCATTCACAGATTATGTAGTTGAAGCTTGAGTAGCATGATAGAAATGTTTGTTTATGGGAGCTAAGATCAGAGCTAGAGCTACACAACACTTGTAAGATCTGGATGAAGAGAGATTCTAGGAATCAAATCAAAGTGACTGATACATGTCTACTTCCATTCTTTTTTTTTTCAGGCATAACTATATCATAAACAAAGAGCACTGATTATAAACCAGCTCCCTGGAGAAAATGAAGTTACCTGGGGACTATGAATGATTGCTCTGTCCAGATCCTGTCCCACTGAGATGTAATACTTTCTTCTTACATCACTCATCTTTTTTTCCTGCACCGTTGCTCCTGTATTTTACTGACTCTTTGTAACAACCCACAGCACATAAAGCTCAGTGAACTCCACATCTGTTCTTCACAAGACATGTACAAAATGGACCAGAAATGTCTGTGTGGCATATTTAAAGGTGTTGTCACAGCTGAGAGTTATAAATTTTAAGCCAGACATGTAATCTTTCTTTTCCCCTGTATACCAGACTATACTGCAGACACACTAGGAGCTCTTGTGTTTCCATGAGATTCTTTGTGCGTGATGGATTTTATTTCAATATGAACATTTCTAATGAATTACATGAAAGCAAATGAAGGGAAAGTGTGTTGAATGTGATAACTGTACTGAGCAGATCTGTCTATCTACAAGATTGCATCATGACAGTTAAAGGCTGGAATGATAGAGCAACCATTCATGCTCCAGGCCAGCAGTCCTACATGTACTTTATTTCAATAATCCAAAATGGCCTGCCTCTGTGTAAGCAGTGGAGTACATTACAAAAACCTTGAGTTTCCTTCATATTTATGGTTCCCATGGCCTCCGTGACAAAAATGCAGTGTAAACCTCATACTCCATCAGTATTTACTCAGGGCATTTCAAAGACAGACTAGTTATTGCAAGCACAAGTGCTGTACTCTAGCAGACAGCTATTTGTGCTTCTCTTTCAAACATTCCTGGGACACATCCCCTGAGTCCAGGGATTCTACTGAGAATCTCTGTCCAGTGAAAGTACAGCCATCTGGGAAAGCATTAAAAAAACATAATCAAACAAAAAAAGCCAGCAGTTATAATGGCCATTTACGCAGAGGACTACATAGTCTGAAGATCTAAAATGACAAAGTAACTGTGTCCTGACCGAAGCACCATATACTGCCTCTATATTTTTTCCCTCTAGTTTTGAACACATAGCTGAGGATTTTCCTGTCCTAAACTGTTGTATGGTATCACATTGCACAGCAATTGCTGTGTTCTGCTGCAGCAGAGAATGAAGTCATCCCAGATGGTAAGCAAGGATATACTTGTTTATAATGTGACTCATACTTTGGAATCACATAAATTTGATTTTTTTTTAATAAGCCATGTATTGATGCGGTACATCAAACAATTGCATAGTAAGCTCTGCACTCTCTCTTACATGGGTTGTAGAGGCAGCACCAGACTGGGGGCTCTGTCATTGACATATTAAACCTCTAAATTGTCTTCTGTGGGAAGGAGCAACCCAAGCAACCAACTGCTCTTGGTAGTCTTGCTCCATGCTACTTACTGAAAATGAGAGCTGAGAAATCTGTCCCAAAACTATTGTGCCAAAGTACAGAACAAATTATTTGATTCAAGCTTTGGTTTATACCCTACTCAGCCCCAAACTGGTCAGGTCTTTTAGGATCCTTGAAGAGGAAAAGTAAATGATATGATATGCAATGCAATTAAAGTGAATCTAGTCTAGTATTTAAGATCAAGTATTCAGGAACAGGTATTGACTCGTGTGAGGGAACTGAAGGTGAATTATTCTCCAGAGCTAATTGAAGAGCTTCCTCTAAAGGAAAGGAAACTTGTTTTGATACTTTATTTTGCTAATGAGATGTAACATAAAATGACTTCCTAGTTATTATGCTGCAATATGTCATGCATATTCAAAAATTATCTCTGAGGAACTGAAACAATTTAGACACGATGAGTTACTGAATACATGAAAGGAATTGACTGCACGATCCAGCTAATGATTAAATAGTCTCAGTCGTTAAAAATAATGACTGAACCAAAAAAAACTACAACCACATTGACTGCAACCACTAAAAATTACTGTGAGGTTTCAGACTGAATGGCAATTTAATTTTATTTCAACTGTTTGGATTTCATTTGTCTTTAAAAAAAATCCCAGGAGTCAATGTATGTTCTTTGCACTTATGGAAACTTAGCGTCAGGTTTCTTGGAGTTTTCACAGGACTTAAAATACTGTCAATTATTCATTAAGGTAGTGCAAAAGTGCTTTAACTGTCCAAAGGTTTTGACACTGTAAGGGTGCACATTTACCCACTAAATTTAAGCCAAAATTCAGAAAAAAATGCTATACATATGTCATTGGCTTAACACAACCACACATTGCCTTCCTGCCATTAGTAAAGATTTCGACTGGCTCAAAGTAGAGCTGCCCAGTACTATGTTAGGGTACACAGTAGAACATTCTTACAAACTAAAATCAATAAATTCTCAACTAAGTTACAATTACTTGTAAATTAGCAATATAAAAGAAGTTAACAGTATCTTTATGACTCTATGTTTTCACCATCCTCCATAAGTCACTGTATCCAGCAATCAGCATCCCGATATTAATGTTTAATTCCTTACCAGTTTCTGTGAAGTAGGCTAAAATTTGGTTTAGGTAAAAGAACTTACAATACATAGAACATAACAGAAGTAACAACCAGATCTAAAAAGGCTGGAATCATTGCTCTGTAGGAGCAATGCACTGTTGAATCCAAACAGGTTATGAGATCTCACATATATTCTAGGAGCAAGCTGTACTTATTCCCTCCTTTTTAGTGGCATTGTAAAGTCAGTGATTGAGAATGGCATCATTTCCTCTCACTGGTTCCAGGGAATCCTTTTGAAAAAGGACATACTGCATAATCTCTTCATTCAAAGTTTAACCAAAAATTCACAGCATCCACACCATCAAGAAGGTGCAGCTGAGCAGAAAAGATGAAAGCTGTACTTTGTCTGTGCTACTGCACTCTGGGCCAGGTTGAACCTTCTGGTGACAGGGAAAATTATCCATCCCAAGCACAGATGATTACAGTAAATCCCACATAACCTGGAACAAGCAGAGGAAGGGTCTGTCCACAAAGTCACCCTGAAGTAGTGGGCAGAAGAGGTGTGATGTACTCCAAGATGCTCCGAGACTGTCCAACACATGATTTTTAACTTCTGCTGCTGATAGATATTTGCCTTCAGAGCAAGACTGCAAGGACAGGGGTCGGTGAGTCTGATTCACTTTCAAGCTCTATATTTAATGTCTCAGGATATCTAATCCCTCTCTGTTTACAGAATTAATGTCTGGTTTATTATCTTCTAATACAATATTTAGGTAATTGGCAGTCTGGATACTTTTTATTTAATCTCAAGGCTGTAACTAACTCAAGGCCTTGTCATCCATCCTTCCCCAGGCACCTCATCCGTTGGAGTCACTGGAGCTGTAAATGGGCTTGGGTTTACTCCTACACAGAACCAGTCACAGTATTAGGGCCTTAAATTCCATACATCACACACACTAAATACCCCAAAACAAAGGAGAAATGAAAAAAAAAGGGAAGCAAGAAAAGTCTTCATGTGAGAGCTTCTGAAAAAAATTTTGGCATACTCAGTACACTTCGTATGTACTTACTGTGAAGAGGCTGAAGGAAGAGGGCAGCAGTGCTTGATTGGGACAGGGAGAAATAGGTTCAAGTAAAAAAAGTTTTAATCAGAATTTAGAAAGGACATTTAGAAGCACCTAGCCCCCAGGTAAAGAAAGGCAAAACACCTCCACTCCAGCTTTCCTTATCAAATCAGACAGATTTGCTAAGTATATCGTATTTCTTGCTTAGGGAAACTGATAATTGCACAGATTTCAATTGCAGTAACCTGCTACTGTGCTGACTAGGGCAGTTTAAACATAGAAGTCACCCACAGCAGCCTAAAGCTCCCAGAAAAGTAGGGAAAGTAATTTAGTTCCCAATTTGCTTCAGTAAGGAAAGCTTAGAAAAATCTCTACTTTAAAACTTAAGTTACTGAAACAACATCCTATCTCTATGCTCACTTCAACTTGCTTGGTTGGCCTGTGAATTTTGATGGCTGGAGCTGTTACAGCTAAAAAGACACATCAAATGGCAGAGGCAGCCCTTTCACAACCTATAGAAATGTATGGGGCATCCACTTCCCTGGGCAAACTAGCCACACTGGATGATTTAATGTTTCATAAACCTGATATAGGCTTGTGCTGCTCATTACTGTCATGAATGCAAACAACTAAATGAAAATATATGAGAATCCTGCTCACTTGTGAAAGATGATGCAACGAAAGGTGCACAAAATCAGCCTCTGAATGGCAAATCTGTGATGGGAGCTCTTGTGTTAGGAAAGTGCAAGCTAGAAAAGTCTGACAGCAATACAGCTGCTTTATCAGACAAACTTGGTCCTAATAACTTGTAAGCCTTTAAGTGTCAGTGCTCCAGGTCTGAAATTTGTCACTCTGAACTAAGGTGATCAGCTTTACTACCCGAAATTCGCACTAAATTCACACTGAGCAAAGAGCTTTGTTAAACAACATTGTCATCCTTAATGCATTGCACATTTGTGGCATCTCAGAGGCTAAATGAATTTACTTTTAACATGCAAACTAAAATCTAACCTCTAACATTTTAAACTGAAATGTTAATAATCCAGGTGGATTATTTCACACTCAGTGCTAGTGGTTCAGAATGGAGCCCAACTCATTCACCTGCAGCCACATCATCATCACCATACTACACACACAAAATAGGAATGTATCATTTGGTCACTAAGGTAAATATGTCTGATTAACAGCCACAAATAGCTGGCCTATTAACTAAACCAGCCAATATTTATCTCCCTACTGTCAATTTGTTTTCTTTTTCTTTTATTTCACTAATGTCTTTTACACTGAAAACATCTTTGGATATCTTTTGACAGAAAGCTCTTTTGTTTTTTTCCTAAAAAAGAATCTTTGTAATCACAAAGAACAAGTAATCACTCAAGAGCAGATAGGAGAAATTTAAAGTATTAAACCCATATTTCTCATGTCTGTATCTTTTCAAAGTTAACTGGTTGTGCATACCAAAGATTAAATGTTTTAATTGAAAAAATTCTGAGGTTTATAAACAGATATTTCATTCAATCCACGTATCTCTCATATTACCAAGACTTATTAATATTGGATACAATAGAATACAACAATTTTAAAGGTGATGGCCTTGCTAAAGCTGAATTGGGCAGAGCACTGATATTCTCTCAGCCGGTTGAGAATGTGTAATAAAAATATGAAACTAGGGGGAATTAATTTTCATAGTGGAAGGATGGTATCTTTATTAAAACACAGTGCTATCAGAATCTGCTCTTTTCTTGAGAGGTGCTCATAACTCAGACTAGCTCACATTATACCATTTGTGCATAAAAGCTTGTTAATGAAAATTGAAAATATACAATTGCTGCCAGGCAGTCTCTGCACCTTCAGCACAGTTGTCTGTGCAGAATCAAAACTAAAACTACTGTCCATAAAGTTATTCAGATTAGCACATCAGCCTTTTTACTAACAGGTAAATATTATAAATAAATATTAACAATTTAGTGTAATACAGCTTGATTAATAAAGAATCAAAGTATGATCTCATTATCTCTCTCATCGACCCTGCTTTTCTTTCCCTAACAGCTTGCTTCCTTTTTTCTGGCTGTGTGTCAGTCAAATAAATACAGCAAACAAATCTACATAGAAGGATGAAAAAATGACATTAAGACTCAGTATTATTCACGTGCTTGCTTGCCCACCTCTTGCTCTTCTGTGTAGCAGGAGAATAGCGATCTGGTATTGTTCCTATTCCATTTATGAAGATGAAGTAGCCCACATATAGGGAAGTAATGGGGCTTCCAGCTGTTCCTTAGTCACTTACATAGCAGAGAAGAGTGAAGGCTCATGGCCGAGTATAGCTCTTGCATGACAAAACACTTTCTCTGTTCATTGGAGCTATTCCTTTCTATTCTGCTCATAACCTTGCTTGTTTCTCAGCTACCTCAGTGAGCATCAAGCTCCAGATTACTGTCCAGGGAGTACCTTTGATGATGACAATCCATCACTAGCACCATTTAGCCTCACTAGCACAGGGCTTCAAAGATCAACAGAGATGGAGTCAGACAAACTTTAGGCAGAAGCCTTATAGTTTTCTATATGGATCTATTTTAGATACTGCCTTTACAAAGCCATGAGAAAAGAGGTGAACTACTTTACTCCCAGCATTCTGGAATAAAAGGCTTACTAGCACTGATGTCAAAGTTATAGCTCTGATAGACCTGAAAGTTGTAGGAACTAGAAAATATACGGTGGGTTTCAACTTTAAATGCTGAAAACAAAGAGGTGAATATTCTGTTCATAGTTCTATAGTTTCATGTTAAGTCCATTAAAATATATCTATGTCATGTAGGGTGATTTAAACAACATCACTAGCAGATACAATATCTGAGAAAACTAACTAGCAGCTTCAAAATCATTCACAAAGAAAGTCCAATATGAAAAGCCAGTTAGAGAACTGGATTTAGAACTGAAACTTAAATGCAGCATATTTATCAGTCAAACTGTCAGGATGTCAGGAATGGTTCTCTCCAGTTAACAAGCACTGTACTCACCTGTACTTACAAACACCTGAAATCCCAAATGCTAGTTTGCCTGAATTCAATTCAGAAAGAAGTCAAGGAATAGAAAATTGCCCATAGATAACAGATATGATATTCTTAATCTCCCCTGACTTGAGAAGATAGTTACATTTAAGAAAAAATATCCAAAGAACTTCTGGAAAACACATTTTGTGAAAACAGTCCTAGGGACTATCTTAAAGCAATCCATCAGGATGATATAAATGTACATTACAATTTTGGTTTACATGCTCAGGATGTCCTCTCTGCTTTCACGTGGACCTGAATCTTCTAAACATGAAAGGCATAACTGACTGATCTGTTGAAAATAAAACATGGCAGGCATTGTGAGTCAAGGATTTTGTAAAATTACTGATATAAATTTCTTTATTCTTCAGCAAAAAGCTTTTAAAAAGATGAAGATGGAACTGGCTACCAAAGTTAATGCAATTTAATGATACTTCAGAAGAATGTAAAAAAATGGTTTAATTTGAAAAATATAGTGATTTGACTGATCTCCATTCAGTCCTTAGAGATGTGACAATTCCTACTTGTGACAACTGGCATCTTAAGGGAACACTGGGGCATTTGAAAGCCCTCAAAGGACTGGGATGGAGGAGGCCTCCAGGCTCAGCTGTCCTCCTCAATCCTAGACCATAATCAATTATTTATCTACTCTCACTTTTATTTTTTCCTCACACAGTTTTCTCTAAATATTTGTAGTCTTAGCTGTGACTTTTAAATTTATTCTAATAAATATGTTCAATAAAAATAATACAAAGGCAATAAAGCAAATGAATCAATTGTAGCCAAAGGGGTACAAAACAGCTATCAGAAACAGACTAATAAACCCATGTATATACATGATGGTCATCAATGGGGTCTGTATTTTATATGTTCAGGTTTTTGCATTACATAAGCAGAGCTAGGTTTTGTGGCACTCATGAAAGTTTATGACTGAAACAGTAGCACCAGAAAGGCACTATATTTTCATGACCAACCTATCAAAATCCTGAAAAAATGACTACATCTTTAGTTAAAAAAGATAACACACATTTTGCCTCTTGAAAGTTGTCTACAACTCCCTAAACCAAATAATTTTTTAAAATTTAAATAAATATATTAATGATAAATAAGATAATAGTCTTTGAAAACAGAATCTTGTGGAAGCAGCTGAGTTACTGAACATAGCAGACCGGCTGAGTTTTTCACAACTCAAGAATGAGAAGATATACAAGTTGAGAGAATGACAGGGTTTCCCTCCTCCAGATGCTAACCTGCCTAGGCAGTAATTGATTTTAATCACCGATTTCCTGACAATGTTATTTGCCTAGGAAGGGCTCTGTAGACACTGATGTCTGAAGCTGAAAGAATATGGTGCCTATTTTCAGTCATTTTATGGTCTACTTCCCAGCAATCACAGTAAACTTTCAGTACCATAGTTTACAACATGGTTATCCTCTCTTGTTCTGTACTTTACTGCTTAGTTTCAATTGTAGGTGCACTTTAAACTGAATTTCCTAAAACACCATCTATCTTTTCCGAGCCACTGATTGAGCCATCTGTTTACAGATATATGTCACCTAATCCACTTGGTTTAGCAGGTTACAGTATCATATTTTCTATTCCCTCATGTGTAAGATGCAACCAAAACTCCTTGACCTCAATTTTTATAAATTGGGTTCATAATTCTTGCCAGAAGCTATCACCAAAGTTCAATCCAGTCCATTTAATTCCACTATCACTTTGAAGTCAGCATAATTAATACATTTCTCTCCACATTCCCATCTTTCCCAGTTGGTTTCTGGGATAACTTCTTCCAGTTATTTTTTCATGCCATCAGAACATCAATTTTTCACCTTCACATAAGTATTCCTGGTCATCCCAGAAAGTGATTCAGCCACTCACCATATAATGAATATAGGATCCTTCATATTTTATTCTTTTCATGTTTCTTTCAACTGGTTATTGATCCCATAGAATTTGAAACCTTTGTGTATACTTTAATATAATAATAATCTTCCCCTGAATTCTCTATATGCTTTTCCTGTATTGCCTCTGAAAATAGTCATAGAAGTCCAAGGACTTAAGTCAAAGTTAGTGCTTGAGTTTCTCGGGTTTCAGATTACTTTCCAAACCATGCAATATTGAGAGCATTCTCTGTTTATATCCATCAGAAATTGCTAGATATGAGTCCTAACAATTCTCCTTTAAACAAACTGCTGTAAGGATTAAAATAATCACAATCAACTTCTGATACTCTCCCCTGTTGTATTTCTTACCACACAAAATAGAAAGCGATTAAATTTCTCACAATACCTCAGCATCTCAAGTAAGATCATCTGTATTTCAGAAAGAAGAGATCTAAAATAGATTTGCTACTGGGCCTCTGTGGAGGACTGGAACCACAACTTAAATTCAAATAATTTTCTTTTAAGAATAGATTCAAATTTTGTCAAGGAAGAAACACTCAAATGCACACAGGTAACAAATTCAAGAAGCTCTGTAACCTTCACAGAATAATTGTTCTTGTTTGGGCTTTACAGATGCTACAGCAAACCCCAATAATTTAGTGCATCATGTACTTGAATCACATATATTTTCTTTATTATATTTAGCACTATAAAAAACTATAACTGCACCACAGGCATCTCTCAAATTAAATGCCATCTACAGCTCCTTCACGTGGTTGATGCATTGATGGAGTATTGTATGGAGCCACAGATGTTCTTTACTAGGTTGTGCTGAAATCAATATAATTTTGTGAGATAAATGATGTGATCTGATCTAAGGACTTGATTTTCCAGCATAACAAAAACATCAAAATAAGTGAAGCCTCTTAACACTCAGAGTTCAGACAGATAAGCTAATTTCTCTGTCATGGCTTGTACCTTTTAAACTTGAATTTCAGAATATATATGTTTCATATATATATGAATAATAATAATAATGATATATGAATAATAATATATTTATTTCAGTATATGCAAAGGCAACATCCTTCCTCTGTTTGGGACATGTCTGAAAAATGGGAAAAAAATTATAAGCTACATTAATTTCAATCTTAATTAAGAGTGCAAAACATTGCTTTAATATCAGTGACAAGATATTAGGGGCTGTGGAATCTCAAAAGACGGATCAGTCCAAAAGACTCATCAGTCACAAAGACAAGGACAGTCACACATAGAATTTTTTTAACTGAGTCTAAATATCCTGACTTGACAAGGTACCAAATTTCAAAGCCATCTTATGAGGTATTTGATGTGAGCTGGTGGCTTGCATCTAGTTCTCAGTCAATTGATGTCCTCATCTTACCTACTGCCACTATCCAGCAGTCTCTGTTGTGGAATGAATATTAGAGGGAACTTAGAACATCTTGTCCTTTGCAGAAAAGTAGCAGAAAAAAAATCTGGTGTTGGGAAAACAAAAAAAAAAGGTTGAAATTTTGGAGACCATATCTGGAACCTTTAAATAGAAAGAAAGCTGTTTTGTTAAGATTCTGTGCTGGCTTTCCAAAGATGTGCCTGCACTCTGTGATGCAAGACAGCTCTGAGCAAATTTGTTCTAGCACTGGAAACAGTACAGCTCTGTTTACAGAGTGATCCCTTGGCTAGTTATCCCTACTCAGGAGGAGATTGGATAAGTTCAAAAGGTATGCTGCTCGCATACATCTGTTATTGTCAAGACTATCTCTGCAAGTACTTCTTTCTGAAACATAGAAGCAACCAGTCTCATAAGCCCAATAAACAAGGGTGGATATATGTAAGCCATGTAAAGTCATTATCTCCTTGCTACTTTAAGGACCACAGTATTTCTCAGACTGCCACAGCACTTTGGCTGTGCCATTACAAGTCACTACTGGCGTTAAGCTGCATCCTTGTATACCTCAAACACCTCAAAGCATCACTGTTATATTCTTCCAGGTACCTTTGCAATACCTCTTCTATGGAGTCTTCTCTACCTGAGCATTTAGGGCCCATACGTGTTGGGAAAACATATTGAATAGGAGCTATTTTTCTTAAAGATAAGCACAAGCTGGCAATATTTCTTACCATGATTACAGTAAGTAATTAAAGAAGTTTACCAGCAATGCAAACTAATATATTTATTAAAACAAATTAGTAATACAGTGATTAAAAATCTCATGATTACAACAGTAATACAGACTGTGACTAAAGTATATTCTCCTTTGGTGAGTATAAATGAAGTTTTGAAATGCTTTCACTCTGATGGAAGCACGTGAGCTAGCAGTCCTTGCAGTCTGTTTCATCCAATTAGAAAGACCTTTCTCAAACAAAATAATGGGGTTTTATTTCAGGAAACTTCATGATGTACATTGTGAACATTTAAATTTGATGACTACTGCTACTTTTTTTTTCCACTGTAGTGCATGTAGGTACCACTCAAACCTGGGATCCTGTTGTGCTAGATACCATAAAAACACATGGAGACAGATACTTCCCCCAAATGCAGGGAAGGGTGAGAAAAGCTTACTATTCTTCTCATTCATTAATAAGCTGAAGTACAAGGGATAAAACTGATTTGCTTAAATCATATACAGTTTATGACAGAAAGCCCAGCTCTTCCTAGAACCAACTCTAGTACCGGGACTGGAAAAAGCACATCTTTCCTCTAATGCGCTTATCATACACTATCTTAGGAAGGAAGAAAACACAAGTGATTTTCTGCAGGACTGGAGTTTAACAGCTTCTCACTGTAGTCACATAATTTGGTGCCAAATGCCTATGATTTTTTAACGATTCACTGACTTACTCAGATCACATACACATTAGAGGTGCCTGAGTACCAGGCTGTCTCATTGGAAGTTGTACAAAGTAGTATTCAAACATCCTTCACCACTTCATTAATGAAATAAATTTATCTTCTAATAAAAGAAAAGTCCTTCAGTGTTCCAGACCTACATTTTACATTCAAATATACTCTGTGTCTTGTCTGTTTGCATTAAAAGAAAATCCTTTTGATCAATGCTCTGGCAACAAAATCACACTCCCCTGAATACAGCTCTTCTCTGCCAGCCTGCAGTGTAAATGATGCTTAATAGATAAAGAGACATGCTGTCAAGATCAGCTATGCATGTGTTAAAGCTCAATTGTCTCTAAGGTAGTGAGAAATAAAAGCCTTTCAGATAACACATTACTGTCTACCCTCATCAGTAATACATTTCAATACAAGCAACAGGGCTTCTTTCCTCCTCTTCACTCCACATATTTCACTATGCATAAAGACTCCATCAGGGTAAATATAAAAACTTTTTCTTATAAACTGATTGAGACAAAGGAAATCAAGGTATCTGACCAAGATGATGCTTCCTGTTATAGTTACAAGTGGCACTAGAAATCAGGAATTCACAGATTCCAATCTGTTATGATTCACCAAGGTATGTCCCTTCTCCTGTCATCTGAATGTCAGAAGTTTATTATACAAAAAGATTTACTGGAAGCCTTAATGGCTCCTCCTCATTAGGATTGCCCAGTGAGGAATAAGGCATTTAGTACATGGCAAAGAAATTGCCCCAGTCCCACAGATATCCCTCCATTTATTTGGGTGGTATCTACTTCTAGTCCATTCTCTAATAAGAAACAATCTACAAAATACAGTAACTGAGTCCTGGGAGTCCTTTTGCAAACACAGATTAAGGCTATGTGGTACAAAATACTTCTGTACTGAGGGTGGGTTATGTCACTACTTATTTGGTATTAACGTCAATGTTTATTTGGTATTACAACATGTTGAGATTTAAAACAAAATATACAACTCTACCTTTGCTTTTCCATATTTCCCAATCAGCTACAAAGTTTACAGATTTTTTTTTTACAGTCAGTATTTTCAGTTTAAGTAAAATGCAATAAAAAATTGAACTTCCCCCCTCATCAAGACAAAACACTACCATGGGGCATAAATTAAAGAAAAAATGTTTGAACTGACAAAAAGAAAATTTCAGCCCAGGTAAGAACATGAATCTCTGTCCCTTGCACTGCTGTAGGTTACTTGGTCGTGGTCAGGACTGTGATCAGGACTATTAAGAGTGATGTAGGAAAAAAAGAGAGAAGTATCAATCCAAAGAGAAGACTTTCATATGATTGGCTAGAAAAGGAACTTTGAAGACAACTAAAGTCTTTATCAGACTTCTATTAGAAGAACATACCTGTTTTGACAACACAAGAAGTAGAAGGCAATAAAATTGCATCAGTATCCAGACATATTGCAAACATTCCCAAAACTTAGTGCATAAAGAAAGAGAAAATTGAATTTGTTTGGGAAGTTCTTACGCAGCTACTGACTTTGCCCATAAAAATGATTTCAAAGGACTGTCTTCATCTCCAGCATTGTTTCCAGCTGTGTTTAAATAAATTTGATTTCCTTTGTCATAATCTGCACCTGTATTTCCCTTCTCTTTTGCTTTCTTTTGAAAGCAGTTCACTGTGATAAATTAAAAGAAAATGCAGCTTCGTTCCAAGGGTTTTTCATTTCTTCCTGCTCTGCTGGTTACTGATCACAAGCATATATTTTAAAAAAGAAACTGAGACTGAAATTATACTAAAGGCAAATTAGTTTAATACACACACAAGATCTTAAAAGCACAATATATCCACATCAGGGCATGCATTAACCCTCGTCCTCTCTGCTCATAGGAATGATGTGTACAGAATATGAGAAAATATCAAAATATCCCACAAACACACCTCAAGGTCTCCAATGAACAGCAGGATGAGAGCATAAATGTACATTATCACATGTTAATGCTGTTTTAGAAAATGTTTGTAGACAAGAAGAGGGGAAAGGAAAGACAGCGGTGATTTAATTTGCTGTAATCTCTGTCATTCACTCACACGCATTCACATTCATACATATTAACAGTGCTTAGGGAAAAGGGGGGAGAGAAGAAAAAAAAAGGAGGGGCTTCATAGAAAGCTAAGCTAAAAATAAAAACTCTATGAATCTGGATTACTATGTCTCTTTGTCTAAAATATGTCAAAATCTTGGAGGAAAAAGAGGCGAGAAGTTCATTTTATGTACATTATAACTGATAGTGCAGACTGTAGTGACACAGACCCCAGCTTCATTCATAGATACCTCCAAAAACCTGAATTAAGCTGCTTATTGTCCTAGGACATAATGTGACCAGCTTTACAGACATCAATGTCTGCTCATCAGTTGAGAAATCAATCAGCTAAGCCTCAACAACTGCCAGAGGAGCAACCAAGGGCATACAGCCCTAATACTAAATTTAAGCAGAGATTACAGCACCTGTTTCCCTGGCAAAGTGTTTCTGCATCAGATTACAGCAACTCCCATTCAGAGCTGCAGGCTGAACAAATGCCAGAGAAGAGGAGCAATGAGATGTCACTTGGTGTTGTGAATTATCATATCTAAACAATATAAGTTTTTTCTGTGCTATGTATGCCTCTGTCTTTGGTGAAATACACTCATAGCACCTGACATAGGCACAGAAGAGCTAAGAGTTCTCAGAGCACAGAATGCTTTCATGTCTTTGGTGAAAACATTTAAGACTTGACTTCTTTATATGCTGTAATATGACAAAATCCCCCAATGTGCACAGGCTGTACAGTTACTGATTAAATCTTTTGATATATACCCATAACTAAAGAAAGATAACATTTTAATGATTGCTGACGGGCTTTTAGTGAAAGGCTGAAAGAAAGTGAAAATACTCAGTATGTCCTGCTGAGGTCTGCTTTCTCTCTCTGGAGTTGATTTTGCAACCTGAGGCAGGAGGGAGGAAGAGAGTAAAGAGAAATCCCTAAGAATTCAGCTGGGTGAAATGCATTCTTTCAGAAAAGCAGGAAACCTTGGTTAATGCATAAAGCAACTTTTTGCAAATGGTGTAAAGTCCAGAGCACAGTATTGAGAACTGTCTGAGTTCTTAGCTCTCTCTTTCAGAGTCTGGGCACAAGCTGCTGAACTCATGGGCTTGACCTTGGCAGCTGCATGCGCTGATTACAGTGACTTGTAAACATGGGTCTTCCTAAGTAATTTCGATTCTCTGACAGTTGAAGATTTGAGATTTAGAGATGACCATCTGTGTGCTGCACTGCAGGAAGACACATGCAGGGAAGACACCCTTTTTTGTTCTAATACTCTTCAATCTGCTGTGAGAGTTACTTCTTATTAATTGAGTTAAACAATCTGGTGTGATTTTCTGTTCTTATAAGTTAATGAAGTTTTCAGTTATCTTACTCATCAGCATACAAATCTGACTCCAACATGATTTAGAGAAGAAAAATAAAGGAGACATTAAAGAGAGTTCTGGGCTCCCTAGCTACAGCAGTTTCAAGCTCAGCCATTTACTGTCTTTGCAAAGTGTGTGTATGGATGCAGTGCATATGAGAGATGCTGAGTGGTCATCTGACCCATGCTGAGTCAACAAGTACGAGGTTCTAATATCAGTGAGGACCTCTGAATAAATGTGAGAGCTGAGCCAAAGTTCATGTTACAAGGGACTTTGAGTAGTTTTTATCCACTAATTGCCTGGGTAGAAGTCACATGAGTGATAAAATATGTCTAAGGTTTTTAAACTAGAAATTTATATTCACAGGCTTCCATTTCCCATCCAAAACTACAATACATTTTGAAGTGACACATTGAAGTGCATTGTTCAAGAAAGCATACACAGGAAATACATGAATGATATATCCCTATGACATACTGATCCTAAATATCAGAGTACATGAGAAAAACCAGCGCTCTGCATTGCACAGATACGTCCACAAGACAGATCTTATTTAGAAAATGGATTAAATAACTGCACAGTGCAAGCATTCAAGGCATGCTATCAGTGAAAAAAGTTTAAAGAGGAGATAATATTTACTGTGAACTATTTCTTTCCCTTTGAAGTGAAAAGTGAAGTACTCTGTAGCTAAATGAGAAATGACTCATTTTCAGAACATAAATCGGTGTGTTAACTGAATGGAATTAATTGACATTCGGTATCTTAAGGGGTAAACTGTTAGTAATGTTTCAGGAATATCTAAGTCTGAACGCCTTGTTCATAAAATGAAAGTTCATAAAAGAGAGGTCTTCCTTACTGGTTAAACTCTCTTGATAAAATTGCTTTCGGGAAATATATAGCTCCCATGTTAACAAACAGAATCATTCACAGGGATGCTCAAGGGCCTAGAGTATGACTGTAGAGCAACTCTTTGTGAACCAAAGGTGCAATTAAACCCATTTCATCTATGGAAATAAAACACAGCTTTCTACTGAAACAGAGTCATCAGTAGAATGGGAAAATGAGAACATTTTGTTAATCCTGAAATGGAGTAAATGTTTGGCTTTCAGTTCAATGTTGTGAAGAAACTTAGTTCATGTGAGCATTCCATACAGGTCTACAGAAGAAACATGGGACAGGACCTTGATTCAACTAAAAGTACTGGGAAAATTCTCTGTAATTGTAATGGATCAAGGCTTTTACTCACTGTAACAGCTTGCGCTTTTTTTCTATAATGTGTGTGTATATAGATTAAAAATATACAGTTGCAAATACAAATCTAATTTACTCTTGTGATTCCAGCAGCATGAGTCTGAAATCACAGAAGCAGAACTAAGATAAGAACATGTTCTATTACAAATTATAATATGTAACAATAACAATTTGCAAAGCAAGAGAATAATACCTGGTGACTGGAGACAGAGCTAAGTCATACAGGAAACATTTTCTCTCACAGTCTCTCTCATGATCAACTCAAATCAAAAGCTTGATTCTACTGTTCTTATAGAGCAGCCACATTATTTGCCTCCAAAGAAAGATTTCTGGAATAAAAATAAACATCTTGGGATTAAATTTTGTAATGACAACTCAATGATATTTTCCTCTGGAATTCTCCTCTTCTGAAAGCTTTTCTCCTTCTGTTAGCACAGTTAACTCACTAAACAACTCTTGCTCTACCAGCTGAAGACTAAATACTTTGAAGATTATTTTACTGCACTGTAATTCTGACTTGGGAAGATACTTAGTCACATACCTGGTTTTACATGCTGAGGTAATTCCATTGCAATCAAGTTCCTCACATACTTAAAATATGGTGTTGGCTCAAGAATAATTTGATTTTCTTCATTAATTTTTCAGTGTAAACAGATTTGCACTTTCATGTGTTCCTTTTCCTATTCTGACCCCTTTGAATGGTACTATCTCCATAACTAACTTTCTGTTCATTTTTACATCACCAAAGTAATTGGCGTGGGCTGCTTCAGTCTTCATCTGACATATTTTTACAGCAGCAATGGCTGAGACTACGACATCTCTTCTTCTCTTGTAAATGCATCTTCTACATTCATAACTAGTTTTTTAAATAAATGCCTCTGGCAAGTAGTACACTAGAGTCCCTACAGCTACTGATTAAACCATCTTTGACTGAAAAAAATCCTCTGGCCTGGTCTTTCCTGAATCCTTTCTCAGATTTCAGAAATTGAAATGGTGCAGCCTCTCACAGCTCAACAGAGAGGAAATGAGAGTGGTTTTAAGGCTATTCCTGGGCTGTCCTCTAGCTACCTAAAGCTACAGTAAATACTTCGTACAGCATAGCTTGAGTCACTGAAACACTGTTCTGCATTACCTAGCAGGGACATCTGGACTTAGAATAAAATCACAGAATCTGGCTATTATTAACAAGAGCGTTGTTTCTCCTTTCTGTAACTCAGGACATATAAGACATTTTTCCTTTATACCTAATCCACAATTTCTTTCAAATTGTATTTAAATATTTTGTGTACAGACATGGCTTCATTAAAGTGTGTTTACTTTCCTGCACTCAGATATTTGTGCCTCTAACTAGTCAATCATTTAATTGAATTTGTAAAAACACTTAAGGACAGAATTTTCAAGAAACAAAGTTGGAGTACACAGAATTACATTCTTCTGGTGTTTATTTTTAGTTTGTAGTGTTTGGGAAAATAGTTTGATGTTAATTCACTGGAAATAAAACTAGTTTAATTTATTCATTGGCAATTCTCATGAGAAACTTTAGGATTTTTGTAGGTAGACCTATTAATCTGGAAGTACCTTCTCTATTTTTAATGATCTGCTTTTGCTTTTAGCACACTGCTTCAAGGAACTGAAGATTTTATTTGGACATGTTTGAAAACACAACTTTCTACAGCAAGTTTCATCTGTTCATTTATTATTTGCCTTGAAGCTCTCATCAAAGGTAGACGACAGAATGTTTTTTCAGATAACTGCCCTAAATCCTTTGAAGAGGCTGATTTATGTCATTATTACAGTATAAATGATTGTATTGATATTAATAAGGTTTTGCCATTTGCATCTTTTTCACCTCTTATAACAGGAATTTAAGTGCATACAACTGTCACTTTTTCTCAATTCCAAGAACTAAAAGAAGGTTACTTTCAAGAACCTTTATAATGGAAATTTCACTGCACTGGAAAGGCATTTAGAAATCTGTTTTGTGAGTCTGCATTTGGTGAGGATGGCACTCAAAGCCCTGAGAGCTGGTGAACTATAAAAAGGGCTTCTCAGGTCCATCTGTAGGTATATTTCTACATGAGGTAGCAGTAATCTGTAAGCAACTGCTGAGGGAACAAGGACAGTGGGTTTCACATACCTCCCACAATGAGCAGCCTGAGATCCATTTCCCTGACCACTACACAACCTTAGATCTGCTCCAACTGCTGCACACTCTTCGTGGTGATCTCAGTGTGGACTGTCACAGTCATAATCACTGAGACTAGGTTTTCAGAGAAATCAATTACCATCAAGATCAGTTTTTCAAGTATTCAGCAATCTTCCAATGCACTATTTTTACAGAAGTGCACTAAGAGCTTGGCACACTAAGTACATGAGGTGTTTTCAGCCAGCTTTCTCTAACTAGAATTATCTTTTCTGGCATTAAAGCCAATGCTTTGCTATATTAATCCTAGCAAGAGCTCAACATACAGTTTAGGGTTTGTTTTCACATTTATTAGTGCCAGATCTTGCCCTGGTGATCCATTTCCCTCGATTCAAGGTGCTTGAGCTAATTATTATTGTGGAAAAGGAACCCACCATTTCTTTGCATGATAGGAAGGAATAGATGATAAAAAACTTATGTTTGTGATTTGCCAAATTAAAGTAGTTTTTTTTTTTCTGTGACATAGCAATGCTTTAAAATATTATACAGCTTGAGCAAAGCTATACACTGTGGAGTAATCACTATTCTATGTTTGCTTTATATTTACACATTGTTATCTGACTGCTCATTTAGAAGAAAGAATTAGAACTTATCTAACTATAAATAAGACAGATTTATTCTCTCTGCCAAATTCCTTAATGCCCTTGGCAGAAAAGCTACCATGGCATGAACCTCTTAAATAAAACCTGCACAATGATCTTTCCATCTGTCTACCATAATTAAAGACATCAGCAGCAAAGAGAAGTTTAGGCTTGGTTCTGAAGTATGAATGGCATCTATCATTAATATGACAGGTTTATTTGCTTTCATGTCACCATTTTGATCTTATTTCCTACTAGTACAAGGAGATCTATAGAGGACCAACAAGTCTGGCAAATACATTCTGTTTTCAGCTACACCAGCAGAAAACTGAATGACTTCATTCAGCTGTACCAGTGTTCAAAAAAAAGTAACATTTTACTTATCGGGTGCTGACAAATCTAGAGGTTCTTAGTAAAATATATCTGCCTATGAGAAACACGAGGCAAATAAATGTTATTTTTATATGACATAAGAGTAAAAATTACTTCCATCTCATTTCAGACCAACAGAAACTTAATGGAAGTGATGTTTCTAGGGCTATCATCCCAACTGTGATAATTTGTCACAGGACTACTGAAATAAAAATTGACCTATGACAACTTGCTCCAGTTGCAGGTCTACATACCCATATATTCCATCCAACAGCTTTTAACCTGGCCCTGCTCTTGCTGAAGTTTCCAATCTGCTTTCTGAACTGATTCATTCACTGTACACGTTCTCTCCTTGCCCTGCCTTCTCTCTCACATGTATCTTGTAGCAGATGAAGCAAAACGATAAAACTGTTCTGCTGTTGTGATGCATCACATCAGAAAATATTTGATGCCTTGACTCAAGGAAAGCAAAGAAGAGTCTTCTTTGTAACAGAATCCACCAGGTCTTGTCTGAGGTTCAGATTACACAGATCGTCTGGTCTCTATTAAAAGCATAAATATGTTTATGCCCTTATCTCTGAGGTATTGGAATTTGATACTAAAATTCTGCAGATACGTAACTTATTTATCTTTTTTGTCATTTTTATTCATACACAGTCAATATTATAAATCTTTAAGTAAACATCTTTGTCTCAAAATGTGTTTGATTTGATAGCTTCAGAGATTGGGACATGAGCTTAGATATTAGTTAATATCTATGAAGCACATACAGTTCTGGAAAGATAAGTAATCTGAGGGTGCGGTTCTGTATTGGAGCATCATCTAAGTAGGTTAGTACAGAAGAGTCCTAAGGGAAGGCACTACCTTCTCTGGTTTGAATCTGACACTGAACAGTCTTTCCCTGTTGGTACGAGTTGGCTTGAAGCAGACTGTTGCATGCCAATTTTGCCTACCCTCCTGCAGATGCTCTCAGCCCCTGCTGTCGGTTACTACTGCCAACGGTGTACCTCCCACAGCCATGAAGCAGACAAGTGCAGTCACTGTAAATGTTATGGGTTGCAAAAGCTGGCAGTTCTGATCCTTCTCAAAAACACACAGCTGAGAACTGGCAAACTAATCTTCAGCCTACAGAAAATCTCACACAGGGAAACCTTTTCTCATTGGATACAAACTCTCATTTACTGAGAGTTTTTAACCTAAATCACCTCATTTAATGCATAAAATGGAAGGAAAGTGAACATTTAAGCATGCAGTGTTTAATTTTTCTCTCCTCACACAGGTAGACAGGTAACACCTGCCTCAGAGCTATTTAATAGGTAGTGAAGGAAGATATATTTGTGCAACGGTAGAGAGAAAACTTATATGTGCAAGCGTTCTCAAGTCTCAAAGTATTTGTTCTCAATTTTCTCTCTCTGTCAGATGTTATGGTCAATGAATGGTCCCAATTGGAAAGCCAATAATCAATTTGGAAACAATAACAAGCAAACTCATCAGATCACTCATAAATTCTCATTTATGTTTCCTTTATATTTTTGCAGGGCTTCAGATTGGATAATATAGAAGTCAATCTGCAGTAGCTTCCTCATGTCAGAGATTAAACACTGATTTTCTCTACCGCACCAAACTATTTGTTACTTGTCCTTGTGCAGAGAACCAAGTCCCTTATACCTGCAGCAGTTTCGTAAATGTAAACTATATTGTACCGTTTTCATCCTAATTCAGCACTTTGAACCAGATAAACTGCAAATCTGAGGAGAATCAGGGAGAGGAGAGAGTATATAGTAGAAAAAAGTTCCTCAACAGAGAGCAGAAAGATAAAAATAGAACGTGCACATAGCAGAAAACAGAAAGCCAAATCTCAAGGAAATTGCTGTGATCCTCCAAACATCTCAATTTGGATATGTGTCAGAGCTTTCCCACATATTCCTTGTGCTCCTTTCTCAGTTCTGGCAAAATTTGTCCAAAACCTCCAAGATTATGTATTTCCCTCCTCCTGCAACTTCCTCTGTTCCATTGCCCAAGCCAAGATGCACGTCTGAGGAACATCTATTCCACTCTTTCTGGCTTCTCCATCTGAATAACTTCTCAGTGGCATACAGAAAGACAGGGAAGCCAGAGAACTTGATCAGCTTCCACCCTGATTTTCCACAGCAGCATCTGGCAGCTGGAGCTGCACCTCCTCCAAGAACCACAGTCAGTTGCTTAGGGACTGCTCAGGGATTGAGTCCAGCAGCAAGAACAAAAATCCTTCCTGAAGGCTTCAGCTGCACCGTGGTCTCTCCCACCTTCAGTGACATACCCATTTATTAACTGTAAAAGCATATACATCCTCACTCTGCCTGGCTTTTTTCTTCAAGTACTCTGATCTGGGATTAAATGCACTCCCCACTTGAAGTGTTCATTTCTGCATGTGAAATCCAGACAGGTTGGCTTGGCCAACAAATACCTCCCACTTTAACTGCCTTCTTTTATTATTTCTAGAAATAATAATAATTTTAAAAAAGTGATAAAACAGTTCAGTTCATGTCTTATGGAAGAGAATAAAATGCTTGAACTTCATCTAGAAAGCAAAAATATTTCACATGTAGTTTAACATGCTTTAGAGCCAGGCTGCAGACTGTGGATAAATTACAGCTTTGCTACTCTTTGCTGCAGAGATCGAACCTAGAAGGGTTCTGTTTTTGCAGGTAATCATTTACACTTGATATTGAATTTGTTTTTAACACACACTGTTAGAACATCACCAAGTACATTTATACATTGGTGTCCTCAGATAAGGACATTATCTCCTCAGATAAGCTGGCAATTTAGAATAAAGAATATTTAGGATACAGTTTCAATACCAGGAAACAGCGAAGTCAGTGTTGATGCCTATATTTCCAAAGCTGAAAGGACAAGACTTCAGCCTAAAGCTATAAATTATTCATAGTATATTCCGACACATTGGGGAAAAGGCCTGAATATTCATGTGCCACACAACTGGTAAAGTCCCTATAAATTTGGTAAATTATGAGATTCTGAAAACTTTCCTTATTTTCATTATACAGCCCTTAAGGGACAGGCTGTGCTGCAGGGGATTTCACTAATACAAGACATGCAATCAGAACAGATGAATCTGTGGAAGACTTGAGCCTTGAGAGTTTCTATTTTTCTGGAAGCAATTTTCCCCAGAACAACTGAGGATGCCAGCACGTTGACAACCATATTCTGAAATCACAGTCAGTCATAAGATTATCAATCATATTTCCTTATTTGATGGTCAGTTTGGAAGTTGTTTTCACAATGTGTTCATATTCAGTAACATAAACATATGATTTGTGGTCCTCTGTTGCCTAGATCTTCTTTAGTCATTTATAACTAGACAAAATCAGTGCAAAACATAACTATCAAAATTTGGTGGCAGGTTCCATCTATTGTGCATTAATAAATCTGACTATTTAATGCCCTTGATGATAAAGAATAAGTGTCCAATGATTGCATTCCAATAAAATAACTATTTCTGTAACATCAGTAAGAATGTTTACAGATGCAGTATGTAGAGATGCACCAGCCATGCAGTGGGATATTAAGACTGCAGTGCTCTTTCTCCTTTTGAAAAAGCACTTGATTTAACCAATTAGTTTTCTTGTCACAAACATGTTCTGGGTAGATACCATATACACACTCCTGTCCTCAAGTTTTATGTCTAAGACTAGAAAAAAAGTCCTCTGCTACTTTTCTTGCCCTTTCCATACCCTTAATTGACAACTTTTAATCTGTCTAATACATACTTGTATTATCTGGACATAAGTATTCAAGATACATGCAAAATACAGACAAATTGTGCTTTTATGTTCTTTTTCGGGAGATAAGTTGACCTCAAAATAGTTTTGATACAGAATGAAGAACGAAAATCAAAATGGACACAGCATTTAGAGGACCCAGTTTGCTCTGTAGGTTCTTTACAAATCCTGTTTTACCAAGTGTCAATGGCCAGGATGAGCAGAAAATCATAAAGGAATTAAATATCTGAGTAAGGTTTGTGTCCTTGTGGTGCAGTGATAAGACTCTACATATGCCATATAGTCTTTGTGTTAAAGCATGGCTTGGAACCTAGGCACACGTGAACTCCAGTTCTGGCTCTCCCACAAAGCTTCTGTGTGATCCTAGGCATCTTCTTTAAACCTTGTGCCTCAGTTCCCCTCTGAAATGCAGTCAATACTTCCTTTCCCCATCTTCTGTCCATCTATCTATCTTGAACTCTAAACATTTAAGATATTGACTTACAATGCCTCATCCAAATATGTTCTGTTCTTGTCTGGGGTATCTAGAAATAACAAAAACTCTGCTACTAATATTTAAATAGTAATTTATAATATGAAGAATATTCAGACTCTGTCTCTACTTAATTTCCTTATTATTACTTCTTTATTTCCTGTGATGGGTAATGAAGCAAAGATTAGCTTTGACAGTCCAGTGCCTCTTGGCATACAGTGCCAGGAGAGCACTCAGGATTATTGAGCTCAACTGCTGATAACAAGCACCCCTTTATAAATTATTTGGATGAGATTAAATGATGTGAAGAATAAAACTGATATTTACTGATGGTTGTTGCAAAGAGTATTTTTGGGATATTGTTCCCCATGATGACTTTCAAAGCAACAGGAGAGCAAGTTAGATTGTCTAAGTGTATGGATTAGGTCTATGGTTCAGAGAATCAAAGCTGCCCTAAAAAGAAGAGATACTAAATTTCCATGAATGTTAATAGAAAACAAGTGTTTAGAGTTTCCAAGTTGCCTTTCTTCTAACAGAAAGATTTTTCAGAGCTTTCTCTTTTTTTCCACTTAACTCCAGAAAGGAGGTGTCAGTGTTTGGTTGGTTTTTTTTTCCAGAGCTGTCTGTGAGGCTGTGGTTATGCTTTGGGCATCAGTACAACCTCACGAAGTTGAAAGAACCACTCCTGCTGTGCTTCTGTGCATATTCCTACCATGTCGGTTCTGTAACTTGTCAACAGAACATTACAGAACATCAGAATATGACTCATGTAGCTGCTTATTTGTTTCAGAAGTTGCTGTTCAGTCTTCCGTAAGAAAAAAAAATATATTATTTTATATTATGTCATAAGGTAAAAACTGTTCATCACTAAGACCATCCAGATTCTGTTGGGCTAAAAGCCTAAGGAATAGCCGTCGCAGACTGACAGCTGTTGAACTGAACTGTAGCCATCAGTAACAGTATTTATGTTAGGAACAGTAATTGTTCGCCCTCAGACAATATCTAGTCTTTGTTCATCATTCTGGCTATTCACCAATACAGAAAAGTAAAGTCACCTCCATTAAAAACTGAGGCACAGATGTCTAAGGCCAGTCTAAGTCTAAGACTCTGAGTTTGATGACACCATGTCTTTGGCAGCAACAACAGCATTAAGTATTGCTACCCTAAGCCAAGAGGCATTGTATTTTCCTCTCCATTGCAGCCTAACCATTCCCACTCATCATTAACTGAAGTGCTGAGATCAGAGCTAGATGTTTCCTAACATTTATCAGATATTCATGCATATTATTAGTAATTTGCAGCAAATTTGTCACATATATTGATGTCTTTGAATGCAGACAGAGCAACAAACACTTCAGATATAAATTGTATACTGAGCAGATCATCACCTGGTATCTGACACTGGTCATATATGTGGTGTGTGAACGTCATAGCTTTGTGTCAGACAGGAGATATGACATTTGCATAACTTTAAACAGCTTTAGACCAATGCTAAACCGCCCTTTTATCACTGTTAGAAGTAAGCAGGATTCAGATATATGCTTTAGAGTGAAATGAATTATGAGCTAACTTCAATGTCTGTACTAGTTGAGACTTTACTGGAAGTTAGGATCACTCTTTCAGGTGAATGCACTCAGTAAACTCATGCTGAATGTCTTCTCCAAGATCACACAGCAGCAAATCAGTGACAAGAGCTGTGAACAGAACTTCCTGAATCCTGGCATGATGCCTTTGGTGCTGGATATTATTTTCCTGCTTTTGAAACTCATGTAGAACAAATTTCAACTTTGTCCATGGATACAAAATAAAGCGAAAAAAAAAAAAAGATCCCCTCCACTGAAAAGTCATGTTTGTATGTAACTCTGACTTCTTGTTATTGCATATGATTCTATGATAATTCCCACTGACATGAGCAATAATGTGGCATTTCAGTCTAGTGTACTGGGCACTATGCTGCTAAAGGATTAGAAGCACATAGTCCCTGTGAACCAGCCTCAGGTGGATTTAAATTACTCTTTGCTCTTTCAAAGTGACAGTTTCTGATCTCTGATTTCCATTGGTTACTAAGCTACTAGAAGCAAGCACATTGTACCCGGGTAAACAGTTCTTGTATACAGCTGGGTCACTAGCCAGATTGTAATGCAACCTGCTGTTAGTGATAACGCACTTTGTGCTCCTCTACATGCACATCTACAAGCTGCAGCAGTGCAGCCTTATTGAGATATTCTGATATTCAGCCTCAGAAATGCAGAACAGGTTGTGGATGTTGCTCTGTTGAAAGAAAGAACTAAAAATCTGCAGGATTTCCCCATATTGAAAATTTCTTGGAAAGGTTAGAACCATTCAGCATTTCTTAAGATTCCCATCCTTTCTTGGACATTTCTCCTTGTTTAAGGGTAAATGGTTAGGTGTAAGGAAATGCAGGTGGAGTTTACAAAAGCTTCTCTAAGGACAAAGGAAGATGCATAAAATAGAGTAGGTTTTCACTTGCATTTTTATGCATGCAATCAACTACATACATTCACACCCATGTCATGGTCCATAAGCCAAGATAGCAGGAGCAATCTTTTTGCCTAGACCCCTGAACTACAGCATGCATTCATCCACAGAGATCCTGTAATAGCTATGAAACAGAAAGCATGAAAAATCAGTTCATATTCCAATCAGCTCTGTACAGACCCAGTAACAGAGGGAATACACAGACTGACAGAGCGAAAACGCTAAGCAATTTCTCCTTATGTAACAAATCCTTCCTACAAGTCTGTACAGTAATATAACCTTTTAATTGCTGCACAGGCTGTTAATGATACTCACAACTTGTTTACAAAATAGTGTTCCCTCTTTAATCATTCAGTATTTCTCCTATGTCCTCCTGCATATTAAAATGTTGTGGGCTTTCTAAAATAGAACTTGCTTATATAACACACAGGCACATGTGAAGTGAAGCCTTGACTCTACAGCAGCTCACACAAAGAAATATCTGTCTTCACTGAAAAGTTTATTTCCAATTCATTGTCAAAGTTCAGTGTATTTAATCTTAGGAAGAGTGCATAATGCACCATGCCAAAGGAGTCATCACATACTTTGGCCTAAAACATCGTCAGCAAATAGCTCATTTCTTAAGAAGATCATAAATACAGCTCACATTTCATCATTTTGAGATCTAAAAAATACTTATGTAAACTATTGAGTATATTTTTTAGGTTTATGTTACTGAACTGTGACTGGACTAGCTTTATAGTGAGTGCTCACCAGAAACCCTTTCAGGGTGGAGGCCTGAGCTAGGGTGTGACACCTCAGCAGGCATCAGGACCGGATCCTAGGAAGTGCTGGAGAGGCAAGAGGCTATTAAAGAAAGCTGGAGCAAAACAATATGTTGTTTAGGTGGTTCTAGCTGGGCTGAAGTTACAAGACCACTACATCTTTCAAATACGGCATAGAAAACATTCAGCAAAAGTTTAACAGAAAATTACTAAGATTAGAATTCCTAGCTTTAAATAAAAATACTGATACAAAAGGCACTGCAGAAAGTTGTAGAAGATAATTAGTGGGATGCTGTAAATGCAGTAAACTATAAAGGAAAACCAAGTAGAAGAAATAATTGTGCTATATATTACAGAAAACTCAGTTTCGGATGAGGGGGAAAAGTTAACGATGTCAAAAAGACAGAATCCCTGGGGACTGAAATTGCAAGGTCAAATGGGAAAAGTACAGCTCTAAGACTGTATTAACTATTAACCTGACCACAGGCATGGTAGACTGTAAAATGCTGAAAGGCTATGAGAGCAGGAAACACCATCTAAATGTAGAACATGATGATAGACATGATGTCAAGATTACAAATCTTGATATCACTGACAACTGCTTCCTCGAGTAGCCTCTCACAATGTGCTGGAAGACAAGCAATTCTGAGCTCAATTCTGAGCACTGGCTTGTAATGTCCTTGTAGGTTCACAGGAATTAAACAGGCAAACTGCTTCACCAAGAACAGCCATGCACCAATGCTCATGAAATCAAGTTCTCAGTCTGCCAAGCCTGTCTCTGCAAGCCAGATGAGGTTTCTCATAAAAGAAGAACCCAAAGAGTCCCTTGAATACAGAGCAATTAGTTAATTGTGAGATGTATACAACTATACAAAGTTAGTGTTCTTTGAATTTGGTAGCATTTCAGATCCTTTTATCCATGAGTAAATAGAGAAGCCACAAGAAAAGAATCCAGACCACAACCTCCTCTCATAAACTTGAGATGTACCACATCAAAAGTATGGCCTCTAAAAATGGTAATTTTGTGTAAAAGAAACAACAAACTGCACTGCAGCACATTTCCCTGCTGAAAATAACAAAAAGGTAGAAGGTGCCAACACAGAGTTTAAGTGATTGTCTAACCACTTCCCCTTGCTGTTCAAGATATGTTTCCTTTTTGCAGTTACATGCATTGAAAACATCATACTGTTTTTTTATAGAACTGAATATTCCTTTATCCATATAGCAAGCACAGCCACAAACAAACACCAATACAGTTTATTGCATAGTGTGATGCAGCTGATTTGAATTTGTTCTTGGTAACACTCAAAAAGCTAATAGGTTTTCAAATTAGGCTCTTGAGGTTTGATCATGCTCTCATTAGGGGCATTAATGACACTCTCAGTCATTTTACCAAGGGCTAGGATTTGGTCGTTAGGAAGATAAGAAAACTTAATATTGAAGTGTTGCAATCTTCTTAAGAGATATTGTCACTATTCATTGATTTTCAGAACTAGCACCACATAAGTAGTTGGATCAGTTGTTATGATAAGAAGTTCTGCTGAAATCCTAAGTTTTCTGAGTTTCTTTTAAGTTTGTTTTCTGGTTGGTAGAAAGATAAATACTCAGAGAACAAAAGCAGTTTTAAAGTAAATTTCTTTCATTTTAATTTACAAGTTTTTTTAAGATTGCAGTCATTGTGTGCAATTTCTACCACCACAATAATTTGCATACATTAAGACAGTATGTGTATGTCATCATTGCTTCTGTCTCCCACATAGCTTTTCTATAAGAAAAAATATTCCAATTCAGAATTATGAAAAATAATGTCTATTAAAACTGTGGATAAATTAAATTAATAATACTTTATTTATTCTCTTGAAACATTAATAAATGGGTTTTGTTCAGAACCTCTTTAATTCTGAATATAAGTGAAGACTCACCGGAGCCAGAAAATGCTATAAATTTTAACTCCATTTAACTTGACAAGGAAACTAAGAATTGGAAAGTTTAAGACACTTGCTTTTCAAACTGTCTGCTTTCAGAATAATATAGGTTTTTTAGAAGTCCTCAAACCCAAATACCGTGTTCTTTTTGTCACAAAAGGAGCACAGAGTACTGAGCAGTTTTAAGGTCCTGTTGAGTCCCCTGATGCATAGCTATTGCATGCTCTGGACTGCAGATGAACCTATATTGTGCATATTCACTTGTGGGAAAATATAATGAAGCCAATTGCCTTTATTTAAGGACTAATTACATCAAATAAAGGTAAATCAGACATTTAGAAGGGAATAGTAGTTCTACAGACTGACATACATATGCATCATAAACTTGTAAAAATAGTGTCCAGGTGTCTTTATATGTAGCTCACATCTCTGTATGTGCTGCTTTATGGCTCGGCTGGCAATGCCCCTGAGTTTAGAAAAGGGCAGGTCTTTCATGATGCCTTAATACCGCAAGACCAAGATGAATAGTAGCCCAGAGCAGCTTCACTTATAACCACAGTAATAGTTAACTTCATTTTCATTGTGCAAGCCCTGTTCTTTCATCCTTCTATTGAAAACAAAGATATCTTTTGCCTGGAAGTAATGAGAATTATTCACAATTTTCGATATTAAATGTCTCTAATACCTTCTAATATGACAGTGAAACTTACTTTCACAGTTCCACTGCAAATTTCTTGCCTGACAAACATCTCAGGTTGTTCTTTACTTTGTTTCATGACTGCATCAGACTGATGGCTCACAGTATTTCTCTAAGTCAAAAATTGCAGGTGGCTTCTTCCTCCTCCTGTCATTTTCAAAGAGCTGTCTGGCTTTATTCATATATGTTTCTATTTAAATAGCTGGAGGCTTCACACAGGAGTTATTAAATGAGGTTCTCTAGCTTGTCTTAAACAGGATGTTAGTTTTCTCATGCCTGCTGTCTTGAAAAGCTAATTCTATAAACCTATATAACTCGAGGCCTTAGTCAATCTCTAATGGAGTTGATTAGCAGGGAGACTTGCCTTGATCAAGTTATTCCATAATTAGCCCCTGCAATGTTTCTTAGTCTCTTTTCTAAAGCATCTAGTGTAGCATTTTCAGAGTCACGATATTGGGTTAATATTGATAGAAATAACATTTGCACTTGCTTGAGTGTCTTGCTTATGACACAGGATGGCTCCAATTTGTATGCCTCTGCAGAAACAAGTAAACACTCAGGCAGACTACAAAATAAACTTGCACTTTGGAACTTAATCATTTAAAGTAACAGCTTTGTTATTGTGTTAGGCACATCCTTCACAGAGCAAAGGACTACGAAATCTACTGCAATTTTCATACTGATGCGATCCAGATTTTGTTTAGCTCAGAACCATTACACTATTAGCTAAATTTAGTTATGATTACTTTTCAGCTGTGCTCTCTTGTGTAAGCTGTGCATACTCCAGTAAATCTCTAAGTCTTTTTACTGGGTTTCATGGCTGAACTCTTCTTTTATCTCTCATTGTTCTATTTGCTTGAAATAACAGGTCTAGCCCTTAGATTGGGTTTCGTATTATCATATCACAGAGCAGGATCTTCCCATTAATTACATTCACTCCTCTGCAATTTTAGTCTTTGTTTTGGTTTGAACAACTGTCTAGCTTTTAGTTACTTAGCAGAACTCTTTATACTTTACATTCACAAACATCTTCTGGTATTTGCTTTTAGAAAGCATCTCTATATCGTTGTACATCTTGGAGAAACATATATGAAGCCTTCAAGCTTTGACATTTCAGAAACCTCAGGGACACACCTCATTCCTCTTCCACTGACTGCCTACAAAATAAATTCCTCCCCAAAAAAAGATTTGCTGTTCTATGCAATGGAAAACTAGATCAACTAAAAATATTGACTTTTATCTTTAGTAATTTACTACCTACTTCATAACTGATTTCTGTGCCCCTTCACTGTACGGAAGAGAGAGTTATAAGAATCCAAGTAAACTCCCATGTAACAGATTTTTGGTCTTTTTAGCGAGAACGGTACAAAGTCACCATTGTGATTTAATCTTTTTCTCTCTTATTTTTTATTACTCATTTCCTTAGCAGACCAGTTATCACCCTATCATGGCACATTGGGGACTGGGCCACTGAGTTACATCTATGAGCCTACCAGGACTCACCCTTTAAAGCACAAAATCAGAGAAACACACAAATAAGACAGCCCCACACCTCATCACCAAACTCAAATGTACTTTCTGCCTGGACCATACAAATGACTAATTCAGCTACCAGCTCTAGGGCTGTAAGGTATGAAAAGCAAGCTTGCCTAGGACTGAAACGGCTGTCATAGTGCTTCTTGCTAATTAAGCTTTCTATGATTTACCAGCACATTCAGACAGCTCCTTGCAACTTTCCAACAGTCCAAAACAGCCTCCTATTTCAGTTTTATGGTTTCTCCTGACAGCTTTCTCAACGGTGAGAAGAGCAGTACTCGGTCTCAGTGTTATATGGTTAAAACAGGAAAACTGTCATAGGTGAGAATTGGTCTGCTAATCAGTCACATCACTTTACAGGCCTATTTCCCTGTATGACATTGTTCACGTCTAACATCATATATTCAAGAAAACTGTACTCAAGCACCCTCCTGTCAGGTCTCAGAAGCCACCAAGGTTCTTGAACATTCAAGGAACTGACAATTTCCAACTTCAGTTGAGGAAGACAGTCGGGAGACAGTGAAATCACTAAATGTCTCCCATAATCAAATATTTCAAAGGCAGCAAGAACAGAAGAAAAACTTTTGCCCTGGAATATTGATATAAAAAAGAAAAAACCTGACTCCTCTCTAAAATTTAGCTCTGCTAAAAGAATGTGGAATACCATTTTCTAGACCTCTACAGGTATATGACCGCTTTATTACTTCTTACACATTGCTCCATTAGTCAGCTCTGCTATTTCTGATTCTTAACCCTCAGCAAAGCGTTTTGCAGACTTCTGCTAATTGTTGCCAAAAAATTTAATAGTGCTGAAAATTATTTTGGATCATTGCGATTTCCTATTACCATGAGTAAAGCCATTACCTGGAAGTACTTTTCATGGAACAAAGCAGTTCTCTGTCATTAGTATTGTCTTGTATGAGGAAAGCAGTATAGTGAATTTTCTGGCAATATTATTAGAGCTATTGTTCTAAAATATGCATAAGAAACTTCTAGAGGAAAAAAAAGGATCACTCCACAGATACATTTTTTTAAAATCATCAGGTGCTATGGGGTATCTGCAGCTGGACCACTCTGTGAGTACCAAACAAATATGGGAAACACTGCTGACATATCCCCCATCAAGATTTTATAGGGTAGATTTTCTATAAATAATGTGCTAAAGTTGATCACAAAATTATAATTACCTCCCATGACAATCCCTCTCTCCTTTACCGTTTCACTCCTTTTTTAAGTATATATAGATAGATATACATCCAGGGATGACATCCTTCTATACATGGAATACACGTCACGATTGTGTCTTTGAAAATAGATAAATATATGTAGTGCCAGTTGGATGTAGCAGAACAATAAAACGTTCACAGCTAAAATTGTCTTCCTAGTGTAGAAAATGATAAATAAAAGGATGCATGTGGAGATCACTTGAGATAACTAAGACAGATAGATTAGATGTTACTGACAGAGTAGGCAGCCAAATTCTTACTATTAGGAGCAGGTATGTTATTTTTCTAAAATACAGATAAATAAGGAGTAGAGACATAAGAGTGACACATGAAAGCCTATCAGAGTGATGTCTGCAGTGTTCTGCCTCCTGGGACCACTCAAAGGCTGAAATTCAGAGCTGCCTTTGGGAAAACAAGCTGGATTTGCTGCAGTGAAGGGATTATCTGAGTAATCAGTGATAGAGTTTTTATGACAGTTTCGTAATCTGATCTTGATAATACACATTACCCATAGTATTATACAGTAGCATGGGAAGAACAAAGTGGTTAATGTGACTACACAAAGAGGTAGCATATTTGGAATCTATGGGCAAGATCAGGTCCATCCTTAGGTTATATTACAGATTTACAGGATAGGAGCCTTTGAATTTCATTTTGATATTGCCATAAAAGATACCAGTTCCACAAGGAACTTCGGTCTTTGTGAAGAAAAAGATAAAACCTTCAGAATGTAAGAATGCTTTTATTTTTGAGATTTTTTTAAATAAAACTCCTGAAAGTTATTTCTTCATTTGGAATACATCTTTAACACGTTTCTTACGATTCTGCTCTCTCATAAGATCGACCCACCAGAAAACATATTATAAAGCTCATTTCTTCTTATAAAGTTCATTATAAAACAATAGAAAACTAAACCACAAACCTATGAAAAACATTTGAACTAAACACATCAAATTCTCTTTCTCACTCCATGGCACCCTTGTATCACCAAACTAAAACAGTGATGGCAAACCAACACTTTACTTTCTGGGAAAATGTTTCCTAAATGCATTGAATCAGTGAAGTGCATTTCATCAAGGCAACAGTAAAAAGAAAAAAAGCTTTACGGTAGTGACAGTATTGTGCTTTCACATCCCATAGAAATTCATTAATTTTACTGATAGACCATAAGCAGGCAGAAATCAAGCTTTGTTCTTTGTCAGTTTTTTGTATGTTTTGCATTCAGTTCTTTGTAATTGTTTCTAGTTTTCGCCAAATCCTAAGTGTTTGTACCATATTTTTACCTTTTTTTTGCTAATAACTTTGTATCAGCCCTTCCCTCAGGAGTTAAATCTCCCAAGTTGAGTGATGAATAATGAATTACAGCTCGTTAGGTAACCCTGGTCCTATGGCTGATATTTCTCAATGCATTTCCTCTGTCTTTTTGCAGCATGGTTACTCATGCTTTATTTTTAACCATTATTATTTACAAAGTGCCATGTGTTCCTCATTCTTCACAAAACAGCAAATGTTCCAGATCCCTGCCCATAAAAGCTTCAAATTTATGATGAAAAGGGTATGAACTTTTCTGCTTTGAAATGTTCTTGAACATTACATCACAGAACAACCAGTAGAAATATTAACAGACCATCCTAGTCCACTGCTGGCCAAATAAACCCAAGACAACACTGAGGTCTTGTTTGTTTACTGTAGAGCCCTAATCCACTCCTTTTCCATGATTTCCATTCCATTATTTCAGCACAGTAGAGCTGATGTTTACATCACAATTTGATACACATCTATAATATGTGTTTAGTACTGATCTATCCTTACAGTTTCTCAGTTAAACCTGAATAGATAAAGAACTTGAAGAATAGCTGTGACATACACATGTATTGCAGAGCATGATGGTTGAACAACCTGTTCCATAATGACAGAAATTAAAACCATTAACAGGTTTCTAAACTGTCTTGTCTATTGTGTGTTTTAAGCTGTCAATAAACTGGGGTTTTATAACTTCTCAGAGATGTTACACTGCTTGAGAAAACACAATGTGCTTGAAATTCTCAACTTTAAAACAAACACACAAACAATTCTACAAATTCTTAATAAGTTAATTTAGTTTATATGAGGCCTTCTGAGAGGAGGAGTTTCTAGTTTATAAAGCATGCAAGTGTTGCTTTTGTGAGAGAAAGTTCCCAGTCTCCCTCCATAAACCATTTAGTTCCAGATATCGTGCAATTGCTCCCTTCTTTCTACCTAAAGAAAGAATTAATCTTCTTTCCAAAACCACCAGTCATGATCCTCATGACCTCCTCATATCAGCTGTTAGTTGCACACTACTACTTAAGGCCACATTGCTGCCTTATGTAACCACGTTATTGTATCTTTCTTACTATTCTCCAACAAAGACCATACATATCCCAGTGTGTCAGCTTTGCTTTGTTACTGCAGCAGTACATTGTGGCACCTTGTAGCAGAATCACTAGAAGATGTGAATTATTTGCGGCATGCCAGTACAATGAATAAAGCTGAAATACAGAGCAAAAAAAAAAAAAAAGGGAGAAAATTTGAGCCATGAAAAGAAATTAATGTCATGACAATGTTTTGGCTACACAGTAAGGTTGGAAGAAAACTCCTGTTCTGATAACACAGAAAGTACAGGATACGGTGTCGTCTTCTCAATTCTCCTCTTTACAGTTAAGATTTTAAATGGTGAGGGAAACGGAAGCTGGTGGAGGAATAGACATAATTGACTTGAACTGAAATCTGAATTCAGCTCAGTCAATCCTCTGTTAGGTTCCTGACTGAACAAAGAAAAATAACTTCGGTTGGAAGTGTATTTCTTCTGCCATTCCTTTGGCTTTGAATTTGTGGGCATGGCAAAACCACAAACATTTCCCTCTAGCTTAGGAGACTTAGTTATAGATCAGAAAGCCATTAGGCTAATCTAAGTACAAAAAAATAGGCAAGGGAAAAAAAGGTCTCAGGAGACAACAATACAGATTCAGCCTATCTCTGCTCATGTGTTTACAGTAACCAGGAAACAGCTAATAATCTTTTATTTCTAATAACAGCTTAGTTCCTACAGGATGGCCAAGTGAGAATTGGTTGTAATTACTGACTGCAGGAAATGATTACCCACTTCCCTGGCCTAAAGAAACCCAGCTTCAGCCATAACTAAGATGTTTAGGTATTTCTGGGCTAATAAAAACACTCTTCTGACTCCCTTTGGAAACTGAAAATCTTATTTTGAAAACTATTTAAATGAAAACTGCTTTTATATTTCAGAGAGAAGAAGACTTAAAAGTTGGAGTTTTCAGTACTTCAAAGTTTCCTCTCCAACGCATTTCACTTTCAGTGAAATTCAGTACATTTCTCTGTCAAATGAAGATGATGATAACCCATACAATCATGATATTTTAAGTCTAAAATCATTAAAACTTATTAAATATTTGGCAGTGCTTAGGAGAAAAATGTTACAGAAATTGAAAGCTTTTTTGCTATGCTAATTAGCTGAGGTAAGAGGCCTTTAGAGAACTAAAGTGCACATTTCAGACGGATCACAGGTGTTTTTAAACTAATTTTTTTTAAAGTCTGAACATGTTTTATTCACTGCAATTGAAACACATAAGAAAGCATACTGAGTGCACAGTACCAATAAAGCTCCAAAAAACATTGGCTTGGTTGGCCATAGTTCTTCAAGTTTATACCCAAGATCATAGCCACACTGGGAAGGAGTAACTCATGTGTTGCCTTTTGTCCTAAGAAAATGCTGAGAAAATTAACATGTAGATAATACACAGGAATCATGACTAGAGCTTCATAGCCTGACAGCTCACAGTGACTGCTGAACAGGCTAGAATAGAAATAAAAGATGAGAGTGCTGAGTACAGGGGAAGCAGGTAGAATTAAGGTGGGCAGAAATAATTGTTTAAATTAGAATTTAGACAAGACAGCAGAGTTAACATGCCAGTAATGTAAGAAAACTGAGATGCAGGTACAGTAGATATTTTGATTGCTATTAACCCACTTCACAGTTCCTCTAGGGTGATAGCACAATCTGTTACCATGAAAAGAATTGTGAAGTTCTAATTGAACATATTAAAGTCTGTTTATTACTGGAACAAAAGGTTCAATATTATACAGTCTAGGTGCATTTTCTGAATCTTTAACAAAACATCACTCAGTTTTTTAATCAAAGTTAGCAAAAACAGGGCTTAAGCAGCAATTTTCTGCTTTGATTTATGAAGAGGTATCCAGACTGGAACATTAGCATCCCAGAATCAGCTGTTGGACAGATTTACAGCACATCAGAAACAGACACTGTGTATGCCACAGGGAGCAGGCACACACTGAGCAAGGTTTCCCTAGCAAAGGGAAACAGCAGACAAGCAATAATGCAGACTCAGTTGGAAATCACTCCATATTTCAGAGAAGGACAAGAATTTTGAGATCTTCCAAGGCAGAAAGAGAAAGATAGGACCTAAACTTGCACTTGTTTGCACAGCAAAGCAGGATGATATGTAGTAATGCAAGTAATGTGAGTAAAGAGGAACCCATTACAAAATTAAGCTGTTCCATCTTCCTTGGACCTAACAAGTAGTCTTTTTGCCAAAGTACAAATTCTCTACGTGCCCTCCAGCTTCCAAATGTTAGCAATGTTTTTGCCTTTCATCAGCTAGCCACCTCTCAAATTAATTATTTTGCCATGAAGTTCTCTTAACCAAATGTCCCAGCATGCACTGCATCTTCATCCTTGTCTCACGAAACAGGGACCTCACATACTGCCTATATTCTCCCTCGTATCTGGGTTTACTATACATATGTCTACTACACATGATATCTTAATCACTAGTACTTTCTGAAGAAAAGTTTCAACATCTGCTGTATCTTAATTATAGCATCCCAAGGGACACCAGACGACTTTTGCATTAGTTAGCAAAGCCTTTTCTATTAGGAATTCTTTAGAGGCCAAATCGTTCATCATTATATTGCCACAACACAGCAGGTGAAACACTCCAATGCACCAAAGCAGCACAAGACCTATTTGCCTTCCAAGCCCATCATGTAGGATTTACTTACTGAGCAAACGTGGAGGAGATAAATACCCCTCCGCAAAAAACAAGAATTCCATCTTGAAAGAGGTAGAGTTGTTCAGCAAAGAGCAGGGCTTTGTCAGGTATAAATTATCACAATTCTGTTGTCATGGAGCTATGAGAATTTATCCCAGCTGAGGATCTGCCCCATGATTTTGCAGCTTTTATTGCTGTGTGTGTATTGCAGTAGTGAAAGGTTGTCTATCATGATGAAAGTAAGCATAACATAATGATTTTGTTTGTATTTATAACTGGAGGCTTTTTATATCTATTACTACCTTTTTTTTTTTCCTAAACACATCTGCTTTTGCTAGTTTCTGAATCTGAATCCCCCATTAGGCTGGATCATCGTAAAAGCCTTTATCACTCTCTCCTGGCCCTAGGATATGTGCAGCTAATTACATGCACATACTTCTGCCCCAGTTTACAACCAAGAAAACAGAAGTAGGAAGGCTATGTAGTAACAATTTTAAAAACAGTGCAGGGACAAGATCAGGTGATAGAAGTTCCTGGCCTAAGCCCTGTGTTCACAGGAGCAGCTAACATTCCCTGACAAAGCCAGGAAGTGTTACTTTTTAAAGTGATGCAAAGACACTACTGAGAATCAAGAATTCACCTTAAAAATCAACAAAAAGTGAATAATGAAAACTTGAAATGTAGCAACACTTAGGAATAAGACTTTTTGAAGTGTTCTCCTTTAAAGCTTTATTTTTATGCTTCTTTCATTGCACAACTCCACAGAATCAGAATAACTTTCACATTGTTGTTTGTAATGAGCTGGCTCATTTTGGGGAATGAGAGTTGCAGACGCACCAAGAGATCTCTGAGTAAAAATTCCATGTCTTTCAGTTAGACTTTTGTTAGTTTATCACTCATGCTTCATTTGAATATCATCTAATTTCAATCCAGTGGGGTTTTTGTTCTGTTTCTGCTAGTCAAACTGTCCCAATGCCAAAGTAAAAATACTTTGGGAGCCAGTGCAGCATAGGAAGGCCAAAAGCTGTAATGAAAAAAGGTTCGATGGCTCCAGGGGTGTTGGGGAAAGCACTTTTCTCATCTGATACGGGGTGTATGCAGGAGATTAGCCCTGGCTTCCTAAAAGAGTCTTCCCAGAATGACATCAACTGTCTAGAGGAAAGGGGACTGACATTCAGGTTGGCCACGTGTAGGGTTTCAGTGCTGCTGCACTCACACCACAAAAAAATACACTTTTATAACTGTTTCTGGGCAAGGTATACAGATGGGAAAAAAACTTCGTCTCCCACACTAAGCACGTAAGCAGCATTCACAAGCACAAGTGTGTGTAAAGAAATGTATATTTATAAAACCCCAGCCTTTCTCTTATTTAGAAAGAAGTTGTATGGTACGCAGGATAACACCACAGCTTAGGAATCAATAAAAGCAGGTATTATCCAAACTTCTGCCGTGTCCTACTAGGGAGCCTTGAGTAAAGCCATTTAGAGATTAAAAAGCCAGTAATTACAATGATTGCTACTATAACACAGCTACAGGTGTACTCTAAATTAATGTTTATTTTTTTTAATAACTGCTATATTTCAAAGTTTTCCTGTATCGTATTCTGTGCTTTATATAGATACAATTTGGGAAAAATCATCTTGGCTTAACTAAAGAGGTTCAAGCCCTTGAGAATCTTGCCACCCAGAAAGTTCAATCCCTCAATCATTCTCTAAGCCTTCACTGACTCTTTATTCCTTTTTAAACCATGCCTCAAGAAAGTCCATTACATCAGCACTACAACATTCATCTACCAAACCTCATACATCAGAAGAAAGCTATTGAGTTAGTCTGACAAGATATATTTTCCATAAACCAATGAGAACTGCCATAAATTACATTATTCCTGATTATTACTTTATTAATAATGTCCTGTATCACTCTTCCATTATATTGTCAGGGATTGGCACCAGGCTAAAAGGCCTGTAATTACTACGCCATTCCATTTAAAATTCTGGCACAGTATTTGCCTTCCCAGTGCTGTATCAATTAATAAAAAACAACATTAACAGTCCAGAGACATTTTTAAGCAGTTCCTTGAATACTCCCTCATGAACCCTATTGGAGCTGCTGATCACAAAATGTCTTAGCTTGAACAGCAGCTGTTTAACAACCTTCACAGTCAGTGGTCAAATGATATCTCCCAATCCCTATGTCTACCTGTACAAAATGCAGATAACAGCACTTACTCCCAAAGTGCTTTGAGATCAGGAGTTTCAAAACAATTCATAGGAGCTAGGTATTTGAGTTTTAAACTCCTCTGTATTGCAGCACCTTTCCAGTTCTTAAGAATACTCATACTTCAACAAAAAACCAAAACAAGCCAACTCTTTCTTTTTGTATGGAATAGGATGTGAGGTAGAAAGTATTCCTGTATTTTTTTTTCAAGCTGGCTACCTAGACTTTATATGGCAACACTAAACCTTTTGCTGCCAAGCAATCCCTTATGTAACTGTGTGGAGTCACTCTAGATGGATGCTTCACTGAATCCAGTAATTTTTCAAGGTTTTTCAAGTACAAAAAACAGTGAAGCAGTTAATAGAGTAAAATGAGTATTTAATCTATATTATCAGTAATCACAAGTGAATAAAATACAATTAAAGAGCAAAAATCTTAATTTTGAGATCTGTAAAGCAATTTTTTTAGCCAAAAAAAAAAAAGATCAAAAGAAAATCTAGCACGTTTAACTTACTGGTACTATGTACACAGCAATACTAAAGCACTTAAACTACATTTTCCTTAACTCTATAAGCAAGTACTCTATATAAGTAATTTTTCCTAGCTTCAAGGTAAATTGAAGCTCTCACTGATGTAATAGTAGTGTATTGCAGATGTATCAAAGACAGCTGTAAATCAAAGCCAGGCTGGATACTGACATCCATCGGGCCACAGATATCAGGAGCCTGGAATAGGTAAATGTCTGCATATCTCTGCAGCTTCTAAAACATATTTTGTAACCTCCAGTAAGGTGTATGCTGTTAACATATCACTAGTGTCTGAAAAATCCTAAATTTAAATTATCTAAGATGGACAGCTGTGATCGGACCCAACACCAGTGACAGAAAAACACAGGCTTGAAAGTATTTAGGCAAGGTAGCTGTTTGCAGAACAACTACATCTGATTGAATTCTCAGATACTCTTAGCGTAGATTGAAGTAATTTCAGAAGCATTAAACAGAACCTGTAAAGAGGTACAAAAAGAATGCTTAGAATTAAAATTAGGGAAAAGAAAAGCCAGAAAGCTTATTTCTAATTACAGCAGAAATACTATACCAATAAATCAAACAAACAACTTCAGTATCTCGAAGACTTTAAGGGGACGAGTAACCAGCAACACAGATTGTTTTCTCTGCACAACAGGGTAACAGGCATTACAGACAAGTCAAAAAGACTACATATTTTTGGTAAGAATATTGTGATTTGTCATAAACAGCTCAGGGAAACATGATCTAGAAACATCAATTAGATGGCTGCTTACTTATACCCAGAAAACAGTCTTGGATGACTCACTCTCAAACTGGAGAGGCTTACCGAGTGACATTCCATCCAACAGCGGATAATTCAGTATTTTGATTAATGATTTGGGTAAAGGAATAGAAAGTATATTTATTGAATTTGCAGGCAACATGGAGCTGGAAAAGCATATGAGTACAAGACAAGGATGTAATCAGAATTTTAAAAGTCTACATGAAGTAAGGAAATGGTTTTGAATAAGCAGGACAGAAATCAATAAGTAGAGTGGCACAATTCTACAGTTAGGTAGGCCTAAACAATCACAAAAAAAAAGTAAATGATTCAGGAATATCAACAAAAGTAACAGTAAATCACAAGCTAGACATGACTCAACAGCATCATGGTGTTGCAACATCATATAGGGGGATGTATAAAGAAATACTGGGTGTACTACACATGAAGAAATGTGTCTGGTCCACTGAACAAAATAGACTAGAGAACTTTTCCAGTTTTGGACGTCACTGAACTAAATCAGTCTAAAGAAAGTACTAAGAAAGATAATGGGATCTAGAAACCCCTCTTTCTTTCTTTGTCTAAATAGGCAGAAAATCCTTTTTGTACAAAGCATTTCTGTGTGGAGAAGTGTTGCTACACATCAAAAACATCCACTCTGCAAAGAAAGTCTTCTCTGCTAGGAAACTGAATATATGGGTGAACAAACAACAGTAACTATTGTGCTAACAAGCACAACCATGCTGGATCTACTAGAAGGCTATTAATCATGACTTGTATCCTCACTCAAACAAGCAACACTTTGCAGCACTAACTGCTGCTAAACTCAATACAAGTATATCTGAAGAGCCCACTCAGAGCTCAGCTTTCCTAGGAAGGTACAATTTCTCCACAGAACTTGTTTCAGATACAGGCCTGAGTGGCACACGTGACATAGTAGCAGTAACCTTGCCCCACCACATACCACCACCTGTCAAATGTGTAAGGCAGTGCTAAAAGGGACACAGAAGAAAGCTCTCTTCTCTGCCCACTCACAGCACTTAAACTGGGATAACAATGGGCATACTACACATAAATTAGAGTAACAATAATGGAAGCTTCAACTGCAACAGTTTGTAATTATGCTGGTTATAATCTGGAATAATGCAGTATTTTTCTTCATTCTTTTGCTAAGTTCTGGGCTGCTGTTTACTGACAGTTACAGAGCTACAGGTGAAAAAAAAATATCACTGTGATTCCAACATAACGAAGAATTACCCTGTTAATATTCTACTCAAGTTTTACAATCTAATTGCTATCTGTTCCTGTGACCGGTGGTTTCTACACCGAGTCTCGCTAATTGTTTTATAAGCATCATTAGCAAAACTTTTAACTTTTTAAAATTAATTTGGAATTGTGTGTTGCTCAAAATTATTGCTCATTGAAGTATGTAAAGCATTTCAAACACCTTCCTAAACACATATAAATCACGCTAGCATATAAAAGCAATGTGTAAATACACATAATGTAATTAGCGCTTCCAGTGATGTGTGGTTGTGCCACTTGTGCCTTACAACTGCAACTAGAAAACAAAGTTGAAAGTGTAATTAGAATCTGTCAGAATGAACAATATTAAAAATCCTTAATTCTATGCTATTAGTAAGATTTAAGACTTAACACGCTAACAACTGAATTTCATTTTCGCAGCTTTTGCCCCTCACTTGAGACTAAGAACAAACTACATTATTTTCAGTAGTTAATTTTTAATCAGCTCCATGTTTTCACAAATAAGGCCAATTATTCTCAGTTAGCAGAAAATATTATTCATTGAAAGTATTTATTAGCATTAATGTTAGTAAAGATCTATTTCTTAATAAAATGCAGGCATTAGGCCTAAATGAAACCAAAGTTTCCACGTACGCAAATCACTTGTAATCTCCATGGTTACATGAGCTAATAGACTGATGTTTTATATAAGGTAGATGCACCAGAACATTCATCTACTTTTGAACAAAGCAGCAAATCTGTGTCTTTATAATCAAACATATGCTGTCGTTGGATGCTAGCAACACAATCTGTTGTCATACATGAGAAACACCAAGAGATTCAGAGAGATCTGAGGAGCACCACAGAGCGTTGGATACAACAACTTGCCGTGCACACAGAGGGCTGGGTCCTTCAAAGTGCCCTCTCCAAGTCTTGCTTCTGAAGCTGCAGGAATACCACACATCACAGGCAACGGCTGCGTCTGATCATCACTCTCAATTTGCATGTAAAACTCTTTTGTTGAACCCTTTGTTGCACACAACTTAGAGCTATGGAAACTCATTTACCTTCAAGTTACCTTCAGAAACATGTCTCTATTAAGAAAGAACACTTAACTACACGTCTCACATAGAGTATTTACTCACTTTTCTGACTTGGAATGTGCAGGTCTACGTATCATTGTATGACTTCCCTAATGAAAACCACGTGTGGTGCCGTGTGGTTTTTTGGTGTAGAAACCGCAGACTTCACCGTGCCAGTCACTTTGTTAATGAAGAATACTGTGTTAAATGCTGATAACTTGGGCTGTTTATGCATTGTCATGTGCAGTTTGAGAGTCATCACTTAAAACTGTTAAATTTGCAGGATGACATAAACATTAGTAAGACCTAAATGAATTAAGTATCTAACACCCCTCAGGGTGAGGTAAATGTCAGGATTGTGACACTGAGTAGCTGCCAAATTCCCCAAAACCACCTTGTGCACTTTGTATATCTGAAAATGCCCCTGCACTCCCATTACTATCTCTAGGCTTCCTAATGGTCCTAATTGCCCTTTGAAAACAAATTCCAAGCACTTATTTGTAAAATAAAGGATTTTTATTTGACTTTTTTTCAACATTTCCCCTGGCAATTTAATATTAATTAAAATCTGTTGAGCCATATGGTGACTCTTCTCTTTCTTAACAAACATTATGACTTTCATATTTTCTACCACGACTTTTTCCTACTTTTGCCATAACAAACAACAAAGCTTCAAGAGCTCACAGCGCACAGACATCACTGGTTCCAATACTACTGCAGCCACACAGACAAAACAAAAGGGACCACAATGTTTTTAAAGCATTTTAAGCAAAAAAATCTTGTACAATAAATACTGTAAAAAAAACCCTCAACCTTTGCGTTCACAAATAGAGCAGAGTCACAAACAGCTCAGGTCATGGCACTCACCTTTTTCTAAGCTGTAAAGAACTTGCCTTTATAATTATATTTATGCTACAGAACTGAAAAATATTGCTTTCCCACCCACTATGGAAATTTTGAAATTGTACTATAACTGAGCAATAAATATCATGCATTGATTCCAGATTACAGATAAATGGAGAGAGAAACAATCTCACTGAAGCTTCGTCTACTGAAGAGCTAGAGCAGAGGCAGAGTTTACACTTGTGGAAGCATAGCAGTGTGTGTTCATGTGAGTGTGCTTGTACTAAAAGATATTTAAAAGAATGGGTCCTTAAGAAGAAACCAGCATTTATGTGTACATCTCCCTCTCTCCCTTCACTGCACTGACTACTGCCAAGTGATTTAGCCTCCTGCTAAAGAAAAAGGTAAAAGTTGGATCTACCTGAATTTATTTGATTGTCTAGATCCTGCCAAAATGTGGGATCAGTATGCCACTGCATCAACAAATTGCAGATGAAAGCACTTGCTTCTGATTAAGAAAAATATCTATTCCAAAATATATTATACCCCAAAATCTCACAGCTAGCATTTAGATCTTGCCAAATCCTGGCAATGTTTGTCCCTCACTCACAAATAATGCGACATGAATAATCATTCTTGAATTATTTCTTTTACTATAAGTGTACCATTTCCTACCCTATAGGAAAAAAATTTAAAACATGATGAAAAACAGCTTTAGAAAAAAGAAATATTGCTACATGCTGGCAAAAAAAAAAAAATATCCCAGCTTCTTCCCCTTGTACTTAAAAAGAAGAAAAAAAAATCACATGCCTTAAAAACCATCAGCTACTATAGAACACTTGCACACTAACCTGGGAAAGGATCATCTGGACCTACTGCAGCCAGACTGCTAAAAACTTAACAGTCTAATACACCTCTGTTCAACAACCAGCAAAAACACCAAAGCTCCAAGTTTCAACAGGAGTTGCTTTTTTTTTTATCCACAGATAAATGTTCTTCTAAATCGAGCACAAAGGCAGTCAGATATTTCTATCTGAAAAATTTGTATTCCACATTCTAGATTTTAAGTGAAACCACCATAATTCAAATCTGATTTTTTTTTAAATCTCTGTAAGTGTGAGCACCTTTTGCATTACACTGGGAAGTTTTAAAGTAATGTATGTCTAACATGTATGGATAACCCCAAAGAAGTATTTTAAGCTCATCAACTCTTAATTGAGGTTTTCCAAGAGGCTTAAGGGATTTAGACAAAAAGTATTCATTTCTTATTTCATCACCAATCCATGCATAAACTCCTAGACTGCTCTGAAAATCTCAGTGAGAGAGATACATATTCATTGGATATAAGAGAACTGTCACTTTTGCTATCTAAGAGTCTTAAGTGAAAAACAGAATTGCCTAGATTTTGCTTGTGCCATCACTGACAACTTTACAAACTTGTGTTCTGCAAAACCCCATATTTCTAGCTGAATAGGAACACTTCAAAAAGGCATATTTCGTCAGATGAAATGAGAGCTATGATGATACAAATGTGTTGATTTCGTGAATATGAAATTCCTTGTGTGTTGCTCTGCTACTAGAATGTGCTTCAGTTTAAATTATTCTGGTCAGTCAAAAGTATCATAAAGTTCTGTGTAGTTTAATAGTAAAATCTGAGAGTTCAGAGCCAAGAAATTATACCATATGGCAAATTCCAGGCAGTGGATGTTTTCTGTGCTACTGAATATAGATACACTGGGTGGGACAGAATTTTGGAATTAAACCGAAGCTCCTCTTTATATAAGGTTTGAGGTAAGGGAGAGGAGAAAAAAAAGCTGGAACTAAGATGATGCAGGTGTTGCTTGCAAGATTTATGAGGCCTGTAGCACCAGTTTACAAGGCTGGAATTTTGCCTGCACAGGCCACGTATTTTTCTACACAACAGTATCTTTGGTAAGCATTGAAAAACATTACCAACCAATACAACCAAGCCAGAGTCATACTGTCTTGATTATTTTCTCCTAATCACGAAAGATCATGTTTATTCTTCATGCTCAAAGTACAAGGTAGGGCCTGGCCCAAGCCTATCACTCAAATTCAGCTGAACTCTGACTGCTGCCTGTGCATCCCTTCTCGCTCTGCCACGCCAAACTTTCTCGGTGCTGGAAGCAGCAGCCGTCTTCCAGCTGCAGCAGCGGTGAGGACGGGCTGCATGCGGCGCACAGCCATCCCCAGGTCTGCAGACGACCATCCCCCGGGACGCGCCCGCGCTCGGGCCCCTTTCCCTTCGCGCCCCCTTCTCCTGCCACGCCAGGCGGCAAAACTCGCGGAGGCTCCATGTGCTAGATCTAGGACGCTCCGGTTGTTTTTCCTTGTGTTACTCTTGCTGTTTGTGCTTGTTTTTTTAACTCGCCGCGGTAGCAGCCGCCAGCCCCTGCAGCCGGTGGGGCTGGGGAGCGCGCCTGCCCCCGGGACCCCGGCGCGGCTCCGCCCGGCTGCCGCTGCTCTCCGCGGGGCTCCGCGCGTTCCCCGGATGCCGCGCGCTCCCTCTGCGGCCGGAGGGAGGAGGGAGGGAGAGAGGGAGGAGGGAAGAAGGAGGGACGGAGGAGAGAAGGGGGAGGG
>WBNH01010587.1:0-183139 GCA_013401255.1 Urocolius indicus | reverse complement strand
AGCGGTGCGGCGGGCGAGGCCCGGCAGCGGGCGGCCCCGCTCCGCCCCACGGCGCTCCCCGCCCGGCGGCCCCGCAGCCGTCGCTGCCTGGGTCCGGCCCGCCTCCCCCCAGCACCCCGCGAGGAACAGCTCCTGGGCACTTGCAGCATCGCATTAAAAAGGGAGACAGAGGCAGAGAGAGGCAGAGAAGAGGGAAGCAAGCACCCAGATCACTGGGTTACTGAAAGCAGCAAAGGAGCTGCCAGGACAAAAAATAGCTCTTGCAGGGTTAGGCTTTTTTTATTTTTTTTTCCCTTTCTTTTTTTAGTCGAGTGCACAGCAGAAGTGCCCCCAGCCCAGCAGACACCCAACCTGTCAGCCTGAGGGGCACCTGAACCAGCCAAAGCAGAATGTACCAGGGACACATGCAGGTAAGAGGCTGCAAGCAGGCTGGAGAGGAGAAGCCCTTGAACGGGCTCAGCTGAAACGTGATTCTGTGAAGTTTCCGTGGGTTGAGCGGAGGGGAGATGCCACCTTGGCACTGTGCAACAAGTGAGCTGGTGCGATATGACCCAACTCGGGACTGAAGGGGAGAGAGCATCTGGGGCTAGCTCTGCTCAAGGGGGAGGATGGAAAAGGGGTTCTGTCAACTTTATAACTAAGTGAAGTTTTGTATATGTTTATCCATTTGCTACGTCTGCTTGTTCAAACAGATTCAAGGGAGCAGTCTAGGGCAAACATTGTTATGGCATGCTTTAAATGACACATGTCTTCCGCTATCCTCTTGATGCATCTCCTCCTGTATGTCAAGTGAAGGACAAACAATGAGGGAAAAGTCAGAGCACTTGCTTTGCAAAATCTGCAAGGATTTCATGCCACACTAAAGCCGTCAATTTGCAGTGTGTTGTGTGTAAAGGTGATGGATTTCTATTCTTCCCTCCCACCAAGGGATGAGGATCAATTTTGCTAAGCCCTGGAATGACTTTGTAGAATGAATTCAAACACATGTCTAAGTGACTTCAACATTTTAGGCAGAAATCTTGTCTCATGATCCTATTGATCCCCATCGCTATAGCAGAAATTGTCTCTCCCTGATAAAAACATACTAGTGCCTTGGACGTGACGACTTTAACCTTGACTCCCGCTTTCCTGGCTCTTCCTTGGAAAGCCAAGTCTGTTTTGGAGGAGGAAGAAATGCCAAAGTGGAGTAAAGGTTTACACTGATCTCCCAAATTCATTTCTTTGCTTTTGGACCCAATCTGGGATTGTGTTCTTTCCCAGGAATGATCAAATGGTTTTATCACGTACAGTGCCATCAGCCTTGCATGTCGTGTTGTTAGTACTAAGGCTGTTTACAGAGAAACTGCAGTTTGAGTAAGCATAAGCTGATTGCTTCTCTTTGGTGTGATTCTGTACAGCATTTAAAAATCTGCTGAATGGTCAATGTCAAACACAGGGTTGTGTACGATATATGGGAGTGAATTGAGGACTCTGATTCAGCACTCTGCTTTCCAGCACAGAATGACAGCAGTTACTCTGTCATGTTTACGTTATCTGATTTCAACAGTGATACAGAACAGGTCATAATATTGCTTGTGATAGGACAGCAAACAGGTTTTAACGTGAAATGTAATCAATGGAAGGAGTAGATGTGTCGCTATTTATTTCTGATATTAAAGCATGCATTATTCTACTGTAACACAAAAGCAATCCTATAACTAATGATACTGAATTGGACAATGGCAAACAGCTATTTATATCCTTAAGAAAGAAGTTATTTGCTATGAGTAATGCATCGCAAGGTTTCAACAAACATTTTTTGTTACTTTCTAAAAGGAAATGTAATAGAATACTGAAGTGTCCAGCGGCATGGTAAATCTTTTTGAGTCATTAGAAGGTTGAAATCAAATTAGCAATAGAAAAACCATGTCAAAACATACAAATATGTTGTGACAGATGCCTTTTAGATTTTTCTTTCAAAAAATATTACATTTTCATGCCCAAATGTAATGAAATTCTAACCAATTCTCTTTAAAAGTTTGCTGAATTAAAAATACTGTTCCTACTGAGTACACTTGTCATTGTTAAAAATAAAAACCCACCTGAGTTCATCAGCCAAACTTTTTAGAACATTTCTGTCCTGCCAGGAAGCATTCCTGTTTTTCATAGAACACCTAATAAAGCCTAGAGCACAAGAAGATAGTTTTATGTTTACTATATCTTTAATTAGAACCTTTCAGTGAGTGGAATGTTTATTAGACTAAGTTGGAACACAAACTATCAAAGTTACCATATCAGTACAGGATCAAACCACGCACCTACAAAACTGTAGGCACATTCTAAGCGTTATAGGTCCTTTTATGCTCTCTCCAAATAAAGACTAGTAAGACTTGTACTAAATTAAGGAAAACTATTTGCGTTTACATGACAATTTACAATAAAATGAACCATCATACTATCCAAACTTGAGTGGATAAAGTGAGGCATCTAAATCAGTATCTGGACTTCTAAACAAAAATAAACTTTTTTTTGTTTGAAAGACACTGAGCACTGTCAGAACTTCCACTTCTTTAAGTGAAATTGGACCATTTCCTTTAAATGAAATTGGAGTGTTTTGCTGGACCCTTCCTTGAGTGCTTAAGCATCCAAATTCAAAATGATGTGCCAATATGTAATGCCTGATCCTACACTGTTTAAGGCAAATGCTCTTCTGAAGTTATAGTGATCAAATGTAGAATGTGATTTAGAATGCTAGGCATTATTTATCTTTTCCTTAGTGTTTTGTTCTCAGATGTAAAAGTAAAATTCACATAAATAAATCCATAGGCCAATGACTTTAAAAGATGTTTGCAGACCCAATGTTTTACTAATAACTTGCTGTAACTCAGCTGATTTTTTTGAAGACTTCTAAAGGATGAGAACATTAACAACTGTAACAATGTAATAAGCACAATTACAGAGACTGAGGATTTATGCATCTTGAAGAGGCATCGAGCATTATCAGCTTCAGTGGGGAATTTCTGACTAAACTCAGCAAATTCTGCAAGTGTAGATTAAATATACTTTGCTTTTAAACACTGCTGAAATCCAGCAAACACCTGAAATACTTTACTACATTAGGCCACAATATGTGTAGCTGCTCTTGATTTTTAGTTTATAATACATATTAAGTTTCCTTTTTTATGAAAATCACTTAGTTTATTGCAAAGATCTAGCCTTAGATTTCACTTACTGTTCTATACACCAATCCTCACAATGCAGAAATACTACAGAGGCTTTAAGCTAAAATTCCAAAGATAGAAAAAAGAGAAGTAGACATATAAAATGAAGTATGTTACTGGTTCAAACCACTATCTTTACATTTCCAGGTGCCTTTCTATAGGGCTACCTTTTGTGATACTTCTGCACATAAAATGCTAGGAAAGGTGAAGCAGCCTTCCACAGAGGCAGCACCACAAACAGAATTAGAATCACAGAATCATGTTGGTTGGAAAAGACCTTGAAGATCGAGTCCAACCACTAACCTAATACTGCCAGACACAGAGAAGTACAATGCCATGGGAGTTCTTTCAGAGCAATTTCACTCTGATAGTAAGCACAAACATTTGATTTAGCTGTATTTACCATCGTGTTCAATTTACACAGTAACTATAACATAACAGGGACTGGCACAGGTTCTAAGGCACATAGCTACCTCCTGAAGCCTCAGCATTTAAGGTGAGGGTTTTGCATGCAAAAGAGAACTTCAGATGAGATGCACCTGCAGACTGTTTGCCCACAAACATAGTGACTCGGATATCTAAGAAGTCTTGTTTAATTCAGTAAACTTCATCTCTGACAGGGTAAAACCTGCTGGTTGTAGGAGCACATACTGGGATTACACGAACATGGCAAAAGAACCGAGTCTAAATGCTAAACTGTGCAGGTCAAAGAAAAGGTATTTCTCTTTTAGGGCAATGTGTGCAGCCAATGTGTGTTGTTTTCCATCTTCAAGGAAACGGTAGCAGACCAGATAGAAGCAGAACATAAGCTGGGTTTATCCCACAGTCCCTCTTTAAAAACGTCTACCACTTTAACAACCAACAATGAGATGTTCAGAAGTTTTTACAGGATATTACATGCCCGGTACCAGTCCCTCCCATTGACTTTTATCAGTGATATAAATGGATGGAGGGTTGATGACAATCATAGAATGGGATTTTGGCAGCATTTGGCTTCCTAGGAAATGAAAAATAAATATTTTCAAATCTTTTTGCCATGATGCTGTATATAGTCAACTTTCTCCAGCACAAATGCTTGAACAGGAGAAGTGTTTTGCCAAATATTGGCATGAGATTTCATGTATGGCATTGCTATGTTTCAAGATGATTTAACTTACACAAAACAGAAATCTTGACCCCACATGGCTATCAGAGTTCCTCCGGCACTTTTTCTGCAAGAGCAGGCTTGTTACTCACAATGCTTGGCCATGTTCCAGATAGAATTATAGATGAGATAGTTAGTGTCCTAAACTTTTAATTGCATAGGCAATCAACTTCATGCTCTGAAGTGTTGTGTTGTGTTCTGTATTTTTAAAGATACTTAGCATTCTACATTGGCATTTCATATTTATATGAAATGATCCATGTTAATTATTCCCATTTCGGTATGATTTCAGCAAGATTTCAGCCATCAAACATGTAACTATATGATCGTGATGTGTCCACAGAAAAATAACTATGTACACATGAACATTCTTGCAAGATGAAACCTCATATGTTTCAGATGTTTTACTGGGCCTGAAAAGTATTGCTAAATATTTTAGAAGTTACAAAAAAACATCTTTACACTGTCTTCCCAACACTTAAGGCACAGCTACCTCACCAGGACAAGTGAAGCAGAATTGTGTCAAGATTAGCTGCAGATACCAGTCCCACCTTTGCTTATTTAGCAACCTATTACAAACACTGATGTGGCAGTGTCACCAACACTATTACAAATAAACAAACCCCAAGCTGTTAATCAATTATGAATAAAGAAAGAAATTGCTTGGCTATGCGTTTTGTACATTAACAAACAGTCCACAAAAATATGCACAAGATAAAATTGGATTCAATGTTAAATTGAATCTTTGTTCAGCTGTTTAGATCAACATAATAACTTTAAGCCACAAAATTCTAAAGACCTGGGCAAATATCTGGGATGCTGATCCTTAGTGATGTCAATGAACAGTAACTCTTAGCCTAGCTGAAATTCCATTATCATAAACTGGTATCTTTCACTATTACAAGCCTTTTGTAAACGTGCTCCAGATAGTAGGGCAGTGTTTATGGTAGCATGTTTTCTATTTTGGCTTGATTTTTTTTTTCTTAATTATTCACTAACAGCTTGTCAAGTTTTGAACAGCAGACTGTGAACTGCTGATAAATGAAACCAGGTAAAAACAGTGATCCCACCTTCATTGAAGGGAAGTAGGCGAGATACTGTTTTTGGCTAAGACACACACTGAAACTGTGCAAGTTGTAAGTATTTGTAATGCCAGTATAGAGAAGTGTTCTTTGAAGCTGGTAGGGAGTTTAACAACAACCTAGCAGAAAAATCTTACAAAAGCACACAGCACACAGCGTATTTTTGCTGGATGGAAATTAAGAGGAACTCTTACTAACTAAATAAGGGTCCATCCCTCCATTCTGGAATTAAATTCATTCAAAACCTAGAAAAACAACATTCTCTAGCATAGTTATTTGTATAAATCTGCTCTAAATCCAGTATGTAGCTTTCATAAAAGAGGCACTATTTACTGAAGAAATCATGTGATATATTTTTTACACATACCACTATTATCACAATTGATGACAGCATGATGCAGTTGCTAGTTCTTTAAACTACACATCCTGAAATGTGGCTTTTACATCAAACTTCATCACATAGGTTCAACAAGCCCAGCCACCCTTCCACACATCCATTTTGCCCTACCTCTATTGTCTGCTCTGATGACCCAGCACGGACACTAAGCTTGAATAGCGGTTACTCTATTTTGAGGTCATGGTTTCAAATATCCTAAAATGCACCTGTGTAACTACTAAAATGAAGGACTGTTGATCAATAACAAACCACTGAGCTGCATGAAGAGCTGGAAATAGAGTTTGCTTCAATTACTTAGCTTATACTTGTGTGAGAGTTTAGGCATACATGTACTTGAAAACGAACTAGTTTAATGAGACCAACTCTTAATATACCAGAGAAAGAAAAAAAAAACCTCAGAGTGGAAGAATGTGGATGAAGCTGCTCTGCAAAGGAGAAAGCCAAAAAGTTGGGAAAAAGCCCAAAAACTAGATTAGGGAAATACCAAAGTAGGACAAGTTGAATAAAAGTATGGGAAAGATAACCACATAAATGAAATTTAGAATTCCCTTTAGGAAACACAATCTCATAAACATTCATCTGTAGAAGACAATTCTTAATTTACAATAATCTTGTTTCTAAGTAAGATGATTCTCCAAAAACTTTTTAAAAAGGGGTTTAATGTCTGAACTAGGTCTACTTAAAACCATCTATCTAGTTTAATTTGCTACCCTTTTTGCAATAGTTACAAATATAAATGGTTAAAAACATTGTAATATTACATAGAATGGATCTGGCCAGCTCATTTTTTGTACACACCCAGCAGAGGAAGTATCTACCAGTTGTTTGTATAACAGAGTCAAAGTTTGCACAGTCTATTTCAGAAATAGCTGATACTGCAAAACTCAGAAAAGTGGTTGTCTTCCAAATATGACATGTAAACTAGGAGGTGACTTTCTGTAGTTATGCATTTTCATCATTGTCCAATAACATTAATAACAAAATCCCTAAGGACCATAAAGACCACATTCAGCAAATTCTTCTACCAGGCTACAATTATTATCAACAGTATGATATTTCAGTGCTTTCTTCTCAGGCTTTTGAAATTCTGAGTCATCAGGTACAGGAGTTTCACTTCCAATGGTTTATTTGCATATAAATAAATTAAAAGTCTAGAATATCAAGTAACTGAAACATATTATATTCAATAGAAAAGACATATCTCACCAGATTCTGTATCCTCATGAACAAAAAAAAAAAAAAAAAATCAAACCAAGCTTTGTACCATTAATCATATGTCTCAGTATTACTGCAGTTTCTTCCCAACATTTTTGCATTAAACTTCTATCAGGTTGATGTAAGCCCCAAATCTCCTGCTTCCACTTCTCCATGGCCTCAAGACACCCAGATAGATTTGCCAGTATTTCTTCTCTCACTGCTCTATTTGTTCATTTTCTCCTTTTTATCAGAGTGCAAAGGCTTTCTCAAAATGTTTTGCTACTTACCACATGCACTGCAGTTCCATTTATGCAGCTGAGCTCACCCATATTATGACTGCATACGCAGTGGAGTCTGGGTCACTTCTCAGCAGCGTTTGGTCACAAGGCAAAAGTGATCCAACACTGAACTTCACTGCCACAAGTAGAAAAGAAGCAAAGTTTGATGTTTGTGGATTTGCCTGACAGTAGAGCTCACTGATCACAAACTAAATGTAGCTTAGGAGGCAACAGAGGACCACCAAGAAAAGAAAAGCTGTCTTTAAAGGAGCAACCTGACGTTTTGCCAATAGCCAATGTATTGTGATTTAGGGTAGACCAATGTCCATTAACTTTCTTTTTTCACATACTTATCCATCTTGGCAATCCCTAGAGAAAAATAACCACACTACAGTCTTTGTGACTTTCTCTATAAAATATGGGAATGGTCTACTGCCTCATGTTCACTTGTCTTAGAGCAGCCTACTGTCTTCTGGTTAACTTGCCACTGTTAATTTGTCCTAATATGGATGTTGAATATAATACAAGTTATATGAATACAAATGTCTTTGGACAGCATTTTTCAATTAGCATACAAAATAACAGTTATGTATTTAGCATCTGTCAGTATAATAACAAAAGCATATCTGATAAGGAGAGTACTGTGCAATGAACTTAGGCAAACAATCTTTCTTGATTACATTAAGACTTTGTTTTCTGTTATGAGCTATATTAAAAAAATACAATACTCTTAATCCACTGCCATTTAGAAATTACAACTTCAGAATGATTTTTACATTCATTTTAGGACCAGTGAATTTTTTCTTTGGGTTCTTTTTTATTCCTTAGATCATTTGGCTTTATAGACAGTTATAGGCAGTTTTCAGAAGCTGAAACAAACTTCAAAATTTGCTTTAGGAACATTAAAGCCAGCTGTATCTATCATTAATGGAATGATAAGTGGAAACTACACTGATGTAAATAAGAAAATAATTGGCTTCAAAGGTTTTTTCACATGAATCCCCCCCTCCCCTTCCTGATGTCACCAGTCGGGTTCCAGTGAAAAGCTGAGAATACAGCAGTTCCTGAATAGGGGTAGAAAAACTGTTACAAATTGCATTCTCTATATATAACAGAATAAGCATTTTGAATATTTTTGAGCATCATGTAAAACTGAAAGAAAACATCACATTTTGATGTGATAGTAATTTGTTAGAGCTTTTTAAAATCCAAGGGAGTATACCATAATAGGAAGATCCAAAACCAGAAAAGCCAGCGTCTGGTATTTTACTTAGAAGAGAAGTATTATTTATGTATACTAGAAGTATGACTTCAGTCTTCACTAAGGCCTTGGACACTATTGTCACAGAATTAATGACAGAAATGTCACAAAAGTGATTAATGAAATAGTAACAAGTGTAGCTTGGCATGTGTCTCAAAGTGATGAGTTATTTCTGCTGTCATTCACTGAAGTTTAACAAGGAAGATAATTGTCCAGTTACAGGCTTCAGAGTGTATGTAGACAAGATCTTTCATCTTCTGCTGTTTGTTATCTAACAGTTCTTCCAGGAACCATGACAATTTTAAGAAGGCTTTGAAAAAGGAATACAAGGAAGAATGTTAGGTGAAAGAAAGGAGGAAAATGATGATGCACAGCAGAGAAAAATAAGGGAAAACAACAGAAATTAGGAATGAACAAAGTGCTGGTCTTTTTCTGAACAGCAGAAAACATTGTTAATATTACCACTGAATTTAATCCAGGTAATGTACACCATGTGACAAGGTATATAAAACTGGAAGGACTGTATAGACTTGCCTGAACCTGTGCAACAAAGGACTTTGAACTATTAGAAAAGAGTTGGACACTACATGGAAACAGTGAAAGTAAAATTACTTAGATCTTAAAAGTATATTAAAGCAACTCTCGAAAGTTCTTAAGTTAAATGATTAAGAAGGGGATTGGAAGCAAAACACACTCCAAGTGATGTTCATATTATGGATAACCTAATTTAAGGTGCAAACCCAAAATGGTTATGTGCGTAAGAATCCTGCAGTGATGACAAACTTAAGGTTTGAAAAATGGTAAGACAACACCCCAGATAACCACATGGCTGTCCATAATCACAAGATTTTTAGGGAACAGACTTAAAGAAAAGTTAAACAAATAAACATACACTGAAAAATGGAAAAAATGCTATTTGAATTTATCAAGAGAAGATAATGTCGAGCTGACTTGACAACGCTTGCATTTGTTATGATGCCACAAAAGAAATTACTAGTGAAGCTGGAGAATGTAGGGGCAGGAAACTTACTCATGGGGAGATGAAAAACAGAGGATTAAAAGAAAGGACTGTCAGACTGAGGAAAGCTTAATAATAAGGAAGGTCTTTGTGGATGACTGATATTCCACCCATAAATGTACTAGAAGCAGAAAAATGTTGACTACATTTGTTGATTACTGAGCTCTGAGAAACCCCATGAGTATTGGGAAGCATCATCAGTACTGATGAGTTTCAGGTCACTGTACAGAGGACATTGTGTGAACTTCAACAATACAAATATGGTAAATTTAACAGCACAATATGCTGCTGAACATCAATAACAAAAAATATCTAACCTAAGCTGTGAACTATCATTTAAAAATGATTAAGAAGACTTGCACATACAAGACTACAAACCATCAATATGATATATCCATTAAAAAGACAAACACAATTCTAGTTTTAGAAGAGTTTGTTCTGGAATAGTCAGAAAAATATCAATGGCAGTTTACAGTGCCACTAGCAAATTTTCAGTTGAGAATCTTGTGCAGATCTAGTCAAAAAGAGAGGTATGGAAACATGTCCAAAGAAGGATGATCGAGAGAAAGGGAAAGTCTATCTTACAAGAAGACACCAAAAGATTTTGTCTTATTTTGTTGAGCAAAATGATGTCTCAGCAGGAGCACAATCACAGCATGTAGATGCATCAGGGAGATGAACACTAGATACAGGGAAAAAAAAGTGAATCAGCTAAGGACCAAATTGGCACAGGAACAAATGGATATTAATTGTCCATGAATAAATTTATGTTGGAAATTAGAAGAAGGTTTCTGATCATTAGAGGAATCAAAATTTCCAGTAGCCTTCCAACTGGAATAGTGGAGGCAAAAGCCTAATTAAAGATGAAACACAATCAATATATGAAAAACTTTTTATGACATGTTGCCTTTGAAAGCAGAAGACTGAACCTCACTAATTCAGCAACACCAATCTCCTTGTCTTCTGAAATTTCTCTGACTTCTGCAGAAACAAATCCTGACTCTGTTTCATCAAAACCAAAAGCCTCAGCTTTGAAAGGTCCAAAATTTTTCTATAGTGGCTGTGGAAGGCTTGATTGTCTTCACACCTTCAGTAACCTCCTGCTGAGAGAGCCACACAGGCACTAACAAATGAGTCTCACTTTTCCCCCTGTTGCCTACTCTGAAACTTCATTTTGGCTACTTGTTGAGCTGAGCTCTGCAGTTTGAATACTCCCTCTGCCAGCTTCCTTATCAAGTCTCCCACTCAGCTGAACTGATACTTTGCTACATATAAAACCTTAATAATCAGAGGAAATCTATTTCCCCCATGCAGCTAAACTCAATGGCTCATGCTAGAAACACTGAAGCTTTTCCCCATCTTATATTCACATTCCCGTAAGCAAGCACTGAGGGTTTGAAATCACTAGCTGTGTTAACATTGTGTAACAGTAAACTGAAATTTCATTAACAGCTGACAAATGTGTGCATGAGGATCTAAACTAGAACTGATCAGACCTAGTGGAGATATTTTCCCTGACTTCAGCAGAATCAACATACAGTCTATTCTCGAAATTACCACCAGCTCACTTTTCACTCCTGAGCTCCAAAAGTAAATGCGATGATTGTTCTGATTTTGTTTCTGAAGGAAGTGGACATAGAAAACAGTTTGTAGTGTATTCTCATCAGTATTAAATCTTGCTGAAGATTAGGATGAAAATCTCAGGTTTGAGTTCTCAATCTGGCCTAAACAACTAGGGATAATGAACAAAAGTTGGAACACTNATATATATATATATATATAGTGTATTTGCTTATCACCAAAGTAATTAGAATTTTCAAATGAAAGTATTCACTGTTCCTTCTTGCACACAAACTTGCTCAGCTCCCATCCTGTCTAAGTGCTATTTGCAGCATTAGGGCAGATTATGTACTGAAATGGCCAAACAGAAATGCTAGACAGAGACTAAAAAGACTACAATAGTGTGCCCACCAGACAGTTGAAAACAGCTGAAGAACTGCAAATAGAAAACATAGAAATAGTAAGTTTTTTTACTGACTTTTGCGTAGCACTATTCACACAGAACACTTGGCTTACGCTAATAATAAGCAAGCTGTATTTTTTTTCAACTATGACTAGTTGAATGTGTGCATGATGCTTTCAATGTATCAATGCCAACAGACAGTCTTTGATTTCTATTCTCTATTGCTAAATCATCAGTTCTAAAAATTAAAATCCTACCTAGCATTTCAGCAGAGAGGAAAGTAGTTGCTTCAGCTGCATAATCTTTTGGACAGCAGTCAGCAAGCAGTGCAAAGGAAACATATTTACACTCATCTACAAGTGGAAACAGCAGTTAATTTTTTTGCTGTGACATTTATATGCTGGTTCATGTTTTGTTTTGTTTCGAAACCACTGAGATTCCCACTGCAATTGATAATTAAACACATGCCTATCAAAGACCTGCTAACGCTTTACAGCATACTACTCAGAGACAATTATGCACCTATATTTTTTCACATTTTTTTTGAACTGACACTTCTTGAAAAGCAATAGAATCATTGCTTAAGAGTTCATCTACATTTGTCATTTATTTCTCCTCAAATAACAAAATCATTTTCATAAAGGAAAAAATAAAGGACTTAAATTCTGCTCTGACATATTTACACCTTCTCACTCAATTACAGGATAAACAGTTATTTAGTGTGTATGGTTGCCATTTGATTCTGTCCTGTGTTAGCTTTAAGGAGTACATCAGAATTTGTCCTATGTCAGCTTCTGATCAATAGTTCTCACTGACAGAGGATCACAGCACTGAACCAGGCTCTGTACCTGAGCAAGAGATCAGAGTTTTAGGAGTGGAGCTGGCTGATCAGATATTTTAGCAGATAGTGCAGGAACCCCCAGTGATTTTATCCATTGGTTCTATGAAACCAGTACACATTTTTTGCACCAGTGTCCCAGTCTAATCCCAACTATGTCTGCCTAATCAATAGCAATACAATTCATTCAAGGCATTACTTCGTAACTCTTGTATACTCAAAAGTCTGGAATAAAAGCTAATTAAAACAAATACAATAAGTGGAATAACACTGTAACACCAGCTTTGATTTCCACAAATCATTTTGCTGAGCTGAGGGCACACTAGTAAATGACACAGTCTTCAGGAACAAGCCAACATCACTTCAGTTAGAAAGTCTTGTTTACCTGTCACTTATAGTGAAAGATTATTCTCCATTATTTCTCCATTTTTCACATATAATGCAGAAAAATAACAATATGGTGCATCTATTATTTTTCTAAAACAAGATAATTTGGTTTCAGGATGCCTTTAAAGGCTAACAGCACATAATATGATAATTTTAAGAGGACAAGGAACAGACTGGTTTTGAGCAACGGGATGCAAAAAAACTACTGTAGATTTTCAAAGTGGCTTCTCAAGAGAAGGAGTTGTGAAAAGTTACAGAGGGAAAGAGATTACCTATAGCAAATTCTAGGCTGTGTGATTCTTAGCTTGTTACAGTGTCAAAAGCAGCCTTGAGAGCAGACCAGCCAGTTAAGATAGCTATGAGACACAGCCTCAGATGTTATTCTTCTACAGGATAAGGAATATGCCAAAGGTGCCCTAAATATCTCTTGTGGGTACCAGCTGCTTTAACATTCTGTCTCTACCAAGAAAGCCTGCAACTTCATAACTGGTATAAATCTAACTGTGCCCCATGGGCAGAGGAGGACATGTACATTCACTTCCACCCTTGCTTCTTATGTTATGCTAGGAAGAATGCTTGCAACAAAACCTTCTGTTAAGGGCCACAGCTTTTTAGTAGTTCTCACTTTTTAATGCAGTTCTTTGTCATTAGACTACATGAGCTGTAGGCTACTGCTTGTAGAATCCCAGACCAGGGAAGATAATCAACCTCTCAAAAAAGTTAATAAGGAGAGATAAGGTGGTTCTCAATTTCCTAGGGATTGTTGTTTTGGAGGAGGAAGTGAGTCCTAGTCCCTCTATACGCTGTGCTGCCCTTAGAGCCATTACTACTAATGATCATACCAAAATTATCTGTTCTGAATTTTTAAGATGGAAAATAGAATAAAATAAGATGGATCTTGAGTTGAATTGAACAGATAACTGCAAGTTACCAAGCTATACTTCCCTCTGACATCTGCAGAGACCGTTTTAGTTCAAGGGATGATACAGATGTAACTAAAAGAAAACCTGATATAAGATCTTAGAAATAACAGTTAAACAACACAATGTCATGGGCTGATGTCAAGAGGCTATTTAGTTATAAAAGTTTTCTTCACCAAATGCTGAAATACAGAACATGCTGAAAACATCTAGAAAACATTAAACCAAATCATTTTAAGAGAAAGCTATACAGTTTTGTAAGAAAAGGAAAAAAGAGAAAGACCAGATGGCACTGCTCCTGCCTAGGTATTTGTTAATTTTTCATGTGAATTTATTGCATATGTAAGTGACTGAATTAGTAGCACTGACAGGAACCCAGGCACAGTAAAAGCTTCCTGACACTGACACAGCACTGCTCAAGCTGCACAGTCCTGACCATTAGCAGTACTGCTATTGAAGCCCCGAGCCTTTCCCTCAGAGCAGTCTGCAGAGCACGCTGGGACTGGACTGAGCAAGGTATTGTTTCTGCGAGGTGGATTCGCAGACATCTGTAACAAAGGCTAGGATGAGACCACTACACTTTTTTAGATTAATGACTTCATTTGGACTCTGATGCCAAGCTGCAGGGAAGAAAGTCCAGTGAAAGCTAATATGCTACCAAAATACTGCAAGGTAAGTTTGGGAGGGGGGGAAATGTTAAGTGTATTTTGTATGTTTTGGTAAAGAGACTAAATGCAAAAAGGAGTTGGAAAGAACCAGCTTGCAAAAGAGACTGCAAGGTACAGAAATCAGAATTATTTCCCATCTTTGAAGAATGAGGGTCATTTCCAGACACTCAAAGCCTGAGCAATGAAATCTGGATCTTCTATCACAGAGCAATAGCTTGCTTCAGAATAGTGATGCTTTGGAGAGGAAACTAGGGGAATGTAAATTGCATACCTAATAATTAAAGCATGCAAGTCTATTGCCAAATGTTGCCATCTAAAAGGAATATAGGTTTCATGGCTATATGAAGTCCTTAGGGAGGCTCCTAACCTTTTGGGAATCCTTTCCTCCTTCCCTACAGCGTATTAACCTTTTGACCACGTCGGTGCTTAGATCTATGTAGAGAAATTTTACACACAGATAGTAATAGCTGGAGAGCATTAGAAACAAAACTGTGCAAAACGTCAGGGATGCGGGATGTTGTGTGAATTCTGTGAGTAAACCTCATATCCGAGAATAGATACAGATCTAAAAAAAAAAGAAAGTATTTCAGATGCATTATGAATGTGCAGATGAGCAGCCACGGGGAAGCATTTCGTTGCTGTCTTATAAACTATATTCTTGTTCTGTCAGATTGTGACAATTTATAAGAGCGAAATACAAGCATTTCTTAAGAGTAAGACTGCTGGAATTAATGGTACTGCTAATGGAGTAAGATTTTTCTTGGAGTAAGGGTGCTGTGAACCAGCCCTCAGTCACCACTTCCTGTTTACTTCTTGTGGTTTATTCTCCATAGACATATTTCTCTCACTTGAAACTTCTGCTTGTTACAAAAGAATCATTGCTTAATATTTCCTTTTCACACCATTCGTCCTCATGGAAGGCATTTCTCTTTCAGTTAATCATTTTACATGTAGAAGAGTGAAAGAATTACTCTTCTCTGATTAGCAGAGAGGTAGAGCTTCACGTAATGAATTCTTTTTCAGTAGGTCTAGACGGTGTCTTCTAAAATTGCATTTAGATATCATTTGTAATTCATTTGAACATTTTAGTAAACTTACTTCAATATTTTCCTTTTTATTGAAAGTTATTGCACTGCTGCAAGCAAGGTATTTCATTTGATGAATTTCCACATGGTTAATCCTAAAGGAGAGAGGGCAAAACTCAAAAGACCCCCAAAAGTAAGCTCTAATCCTATTTAACAACAGCTGTAAGGGAAATTAGCTGATTTTAGTTACTCTAGAACCTAGTCTCATAGTAACATGAAAAATGAAGCTGATCATCCAAAAATTTTAACTAGCTTAAATATTCACCTACATACAAATCTTTCATGAGCAACTACAGCCAAAACCAAGCAGAAGCTCCCATATTATAATGATGTTATGCTAGGACTGAGATATGCATTATAAATAAGCATACACTGAGGTGCACACTAATGGCAAAACTAGAAAATGCTTTTGACATTTGGACTTCATTTATGGCAATCTCATATGAACTGTAACATAATGCAAGCTGGTGAACTGCACACACTACTTTGACACATTTTGTCTTCAAGATCATAGTTTCAATGAAAACAAACAGCATCTAGTTTAAGGTTAAAGATTTACAGCCGATCTACTATAATTTGCTCGAGACATTCCAGTAGTGATTCTCCAGACTAGTCAAAGTACTCATAATGAGTATTTGCAACATAGTTTAACATTTCTTTCATACATACTTAGGGTTAGGGTACATACACAGAATATATTAGAAACTATCTCATGAGAATATAATAAAGCAGGTAATATTTTTAGAATTCTCAGGTAAGCTGATTTATAATGAGAAGGTTTGAAATGACATTTATAGGCACGGAGAGTGCAACTAACTCAGGACCTGTATAAATAAGGACACGAAAGAATCAGTTAAAAGTCTCTATTTTCTTGTTCCCAACACAGCATTTCAGCTCATTTACAGTGGACAAAAGTGGCAGTTGGAGGAATGAGAGGAATAACCCTGAAGGCAGCAGCAGCCTCTTGTTATATATGGCACAAAATGATCTTACTCTGTAAAAGCTTCCACTGTCTTGGAGGGACCAGGATTTCACCTCTTGTCTCATGGGAGGGAATTGTGATCATCTTGTAGAAAACTGCTGGGTCAAGAAAGAGGAAGCCTGCTTTGTAGAGTGAACTTAAAATCTATTCACATGCCTATGTCAGGTGTGTATATTCTTGTATGTTATAGTAAGCAAAATGCAGTTTGACTACTCTGAGATAGTTTAGTCATACATTTACTTTAGAATTTTTTCAGAAAGTTCCTGGCAATGAAAGTTTTTACAGTCCAGTTAACAGGATAGGGAGTGTCAGTGTCTAAACCCAAAAACTGTTCTCATTACCAATAATCTGGACAAGGCTAAAGATAAGAAACTCCAGTCTTCCTTATACATGGAAAGGAAACAAGGTTATTCAAACAGGTGTAAAACACCTTTTTACCCACACTCATAGTGGAAGCAAAAGACAGGAGTTTGAACTTGTCAGTAAAAGAAATTGGTCAGAACACATCCATATTTGGAAAGAAGAATAATCAGTACTTAAAGACACCAAACAGACTGTAGTTGGAGACAATGCTGTCATCAAGAGAATTTTACAAGCCAAGAAAACACCAGGGGAAAGCTGAAAGGGGAAATTGCATCAATCAAGGTAGCAACGAACACAGGTCAAAATAGCAAATTCATTTACTCTACTACTAACCTCTTATTTCCCTGTTGCCTGGAAAAGGGAAATTCTACATCCAATACAATACCATCCACCCTTACTACTTGTCATTTATGGTAACCAAGCCAATACTACCAGCAATTACAATCCTAACTATTCCACGCTTTCCAATTAGATTCACTAAATTCATTTCTGTCCTGTTAACTCCATGAAGACACCAACGTCTTCTATTAATATCCTCTCCCTATCTATTAATGTAATAGTAGTCATTTCTGTACAATACCAGAACGAAGTGCAACTGATTTGGAAATGTGCTGCGTATATGTAGAACAGAAACTGAGTGACCTTGCCTTCAAAATACATTACTAAATGTTTGAACATTTACCTGAACTAGCTAGTTTAGAAACACTAAATTATAGAAGCTTATATATTCTGGACAGGCTGACATTTAATTTCTTTCGCAGAAATTATATCATTAATTCAAAGCAAAGTACATCTACCATATATTTCTTTACCCTGAATTAGGATTGAAGGGATGTTTTCACTATTCCCACGCAACAATACAAAAGAGAAAACCCCTCTATTTTATGAAGCAAAGCCTAGTTGTTTTATTTAGAATGGTCTCTTCAGACCTCAGGTAGTGCAATCAATTTTTACCTGGATTCTGTCAGCCTTACATAGCTAAAGCAGCTCCTTACCTTGAATTTCTAACATTTTGACCAATATTTTTTTCTCTCCCAAGTGCTTTAATTGTATTTATCCAGCAGCAAAAGCTGATACTTAATAATTCATTGACAAGATTATGTGCCTGCACCTTTCCCTTGCAGCTGTATTTACTCAAAATAAAGCTATTCAAATAAGCCTTAATCAAGACATACCATTCTGCTACACGGTGTACGTGCAAGTCTGCTTGGACGCCTTCAGCTGGGAATACCAGCAGCAAAGCCCCAGACTAGCAGGGAAGTTAACTGACAGGGCAAACCAGGTTCATAGTGAAGGGACATCAGTGTCACATTTAGCTGATTTAAAAGTCACCTGGGCTCCCTAAGTGCCCATCAACAGACATATTATTCCTTCTGTGCTTGTCATGTCACTGCTTGGAATAAAAGAGGCACTCCTGACACCCCAACCTGCCTGTTCCTTCTCATACTGGTGGTACTGATCTTCCTTATCTGACACCTCCATGAGCAAACAGTGCAGCTCTAAGTCTTTGTCCTGCACTGTGATTGTTTATAGTCGGGACTGTAGGTGTAGGTCATGAGGAGTGGTTCCCTGGCAGCACTGCCATGTAGAGAACAGTGTCAGTTTTTAACTGGAAATTTCTGAGGAAAGAGATCTCTTTCTTTTTTACAACTTGCTTCATTACAATTAGAGGTTACATCATGGTTAAAACCGTTGGAAAAATTTATTTCTAAAAGATAAAATAATTAAAAGCTTTATCAGTAACTACAGAGTGCTAAGAGTCTTGCTTAGCTGAGGCCTATCTCCTGAATACCATTCATCAGTACCATTTAAATAACATTTTCATAATCCTACGTATCACATGATACTGGAGATTTTTCACAGAAACTGAATGTGCTACATTAATAACACAGACAGCACTTGATATATTTATGATTCCCCCATATGTTTGACTTATAGGATTCTGCCACACTACCCCATATAACTCAAAGCTAACTTCATCTGGGTGTGGATAAGTTAACAAGCTGCAGTCTTAGTTTTGAAAAGGAAATTGCTTTACTGTGTAATGGTATATGTTCTTTAGTTACTTCTAATTCTCCTTTCACTCCATCACCTCCCAGCAAAAAAATAGCATTTAAAGTGCTTTCTGCATGAGGAGTGACTATGAGCTGAAGTTAATTCAGTAATTAAAACTTACCAATACATTAAACAGTGACAATACAGTGGAAAGGAACAACAAACTTCCAATGGCTCCAAGAAAATAGTTCAAACATCCTACCATGAGACAGAACATTTTCTTTTGATTTGAAAATGCAGATCCTGTATTTTTCTGGTTAAAGTACTAAAAAAAAAAAAAATGCAATAGGCCAATGCCGAAAGTAAGACAACCATTTAAAAAAAACATGTAAATACTCAACAAGAAACTCTTTTGCCAATATGAGAGCTTTCTGGTAGTCATCATCCATCTGCACATCCGAGCCCGTTACAATGAGCAGGCAAGACCACAGCTGCCACAGTTTATACTGCAGAAGCTGGACCCTCCTGCAGCTTCTTAAAATAAAGCTCTTTATATTTTATCAGCACAACAATCTGAAATCCAAGCATCTTGAGCCATTTGTTGCTTTACTTAAAGCATGAAATGTATTTAAAAATGAAGATTTCAGAAAAGCTATAATTTGTGGCTCAATTACTACAGAAGATAATAGGAGCCTTGTGGGAAATAAAACTATTTGTGTAAGATTATGAAGGACGGTTTCCAAACTTAGTTTTGAACATATCCATTTCTGTAGCCATATTTACTTGAAAAAACTGGTTTTAACTATGTGACTGTTGCTCACAGATGGTAGATTTAAGAATGAACGGTACAAATCAAGCAAAATCTGATTCCATATGAGTTTTAGTATCAACAAGAAACAAAGAATTGAACTTTTCTAAATAGACAACTTGTATAACCAGTCCTTTAGGAAGAAAAATGCAAGATTGGATGGTATCATTTGGAAGGTCACAGAAAGAGACTGCAAAAAATTTCCATTCTGATTTTGTACCAGACTTTTAATGAAAAAATATTTTGTGATATTGTGGCGATTGGTAGAACTGTAACCTCTGCATAATAAGAGCACTTTTCTCCCCAGAAAACCAAGAGCTGTGTCTTCTTTAGACCTAATCATGAAGGCTAAAATTCTACATGCATTTTGGCAAAACAAGATTTTCTTTATTTGTGTATTTTTAACGTCCATTACCAGAAAATAAAAATTAAAGGAGATATATGACATTCATGCAAAGCTGCTAGTAAACACCTGAATACCATCTCTGAAGGGATTCTAACAATTCATTCATTTGGACTTGAATGTTTTCTTACCAACCTCTCTATCTTGAATATGAATCTTAGTGCCATGCTGGAAATCATCCCATACAGACCACAGAGTTAGCAAATCAACAATAAACATTCCACAGCAATATTTGTTGGTACATTGTCAGCCCTGCACATACCAAAGATCTTTTATTAGGATTCCAAGGTATTTGAAAAGTGACGGCACTTACTGGAAGATATAACAGGACACATGGTTTGCTGTGCCTAGAAATACAGTCCTCTGTTTTCTGAGATCCTCTGTGCCTTAGTTCCTCTCTCTATAAGAAGACCTTAGGGACAATAGCAACCTGCCTTACAGAGATCTGTTGTGCTTATATTCACTGATGCTTGTCAAGTTCTTCTAGGTCCTTGGATAAGAGTAAAAGTGCAATAGGAAAATGGTACTGGAATAAATATAGACAAAATAAGGTATTTAAAACAAGTTAGAAGACATACTAGCTTCCTAAAATGCATGCAGGGGAAAAGGGGGCTCTCCTCTTCTTACATGTAAAACAGATCTATTTTTTCATACATTTTTAAATAAAATTAAAATGAGACTCCACACAGTTGCGAATGAAATTTCTATCACCTTTTCCCAATTTCTTCATTTTTATGTCATTATTTATGATGCTTTTCTGGCCCATCATGAAGCTCTTTATCTGAGAATTAACTTTCTCAACTCCATTTCTAGCCTTGCAAGCCTAAACAAAATGCAGAAATTACCTGCCTCACTCACTGTTCCAACCATAGGGCTTTTTTTTTCTTAGAAGTCTTTCCATTATGACAAGTTTAACCATTGCATTTAATGCATACGTATTAAAATTAAATCAAGAAAAAGCCCTGCCTTACCTGGTCAGTGTAGAATCATGCCCAGAAGACTATTCAGACTTGCCATCACACATTCTGTCCGTCACTGCCCTATTGTAAATCCTTTAGGATTGTATTTAAATACCATGGCATTTTAGTGTGCAGTGAAGTCTCACACTGCCTCATAGCTGGTTTTTGTTTTATATAACCTGGATCTTGAAATAGTAGGAATTGTTAACTATAATAATATAGAGAGTTGTTTATTTTTGAGGCATAGGACATGAAATACTGAATCCTGCTCCATTAAAAAATATTCTGTACATCTATAGCCTAAGTACAAGAACACAAACACTTAAGAAAAAACTATTGTTTTCAACACATCCACAGGGTTGTGTGGGAAAACAGCTCAACCTGTTAAGAAACAGCTCACATCAGCACTTTCTGCAGCATGACCTAGCTACTTCATCTTACTGAGCTTCAGCATGTTTTGCTGGTTGGCAGCAGTGAGCAAAGAGATATTGAGAGAGAAAAATAAAAGGAAACTTGAGGTGAGACATTAGCTTGAAAAAGTTTCAAGGGGAATCTCTGTAAGTCATTTCCAGATTTGCAGGCATCCACCAGTGAACTGCAAAAGCTTGCTCATTTTCCACACAAAAGTGCAAGAAAAATTAATTTCCATGAGATTTGGTGTCTTCTAAAAAACACATGGGGAGTCTCAATCAAGACTCTAAGAAGAAAGTTATTGCAAAACTCCACCATAGCTGATAGATTTAGAGAGAGATGACCTGGATACACTAACATGTGGTCTCTCCAAGGGTTTTTGGGGCTTAGGCCTTTGGATAATGAGAAGAAAGCCCTCAGTGGTTCTGTTGTTCTGTGCGGATGTTATGAGTTTTCAGTGCCTTTAATTGTTCCATTGTTATCAGTATCCCCACAATGTCTTGGGAAAAAAATGACAAATACACACACCATCTCATTCATGTGCTGACAGAGAAGCAGAAGCATAACCATGGTCAAAGAGCTGTCTTAAAATCCTCATTGGAGTAAGAGGTGAATTGCAGAAGTGGAAGCCCAGCTCTGGTTAGAGACTGGTGAGCAATCAGCCGTGCTGAGGTTGCAGCAGAGACAAGTGTTGCACCTACTTTCTTTCTTCCATTCACAGTGGCTTTATCAGTACAGCATCTTAAACAATTCTGACTTATTTCTAGAATGTAATTGGAAATTGGGGCAGTAAATTTATCTCCATGTTGTAAACAGGAAAATGTAAAGAAAGAAGTCACCTATTTGTCTGTATCAAACTGGAAGGTAAAACGAAGCAGAGTTTGTATATCTGAATTTCAGTATCTAAAATAGCTGCCTTGGTGCCTTTGAAACCAGCAGGCTCCCTATGAGAGCAAATGCAGACCGTCCCCCTCACCGAACCAGTTAAGACAAGTACCTGATGCTGCGTTATATGAATAGCCATCCAACTGACTCCAGAATCCCACTCAATAATGCCTTTTTTCTTCATTCAGTTCCTCCCCTTTTCCAAGAGTCAGTTACTGAAGGAAGCATACCATTTGCAATTTCGTTAAGCTCATGCTGTATGTTTATGAGGCTGATCTACTGACAGCTCCTCCTTCTGCAGTCCCCCATGAAGCAACAACAATTTGTCTGACACAAATTCATTATTTTAGAGCATAACTAGGACAAACCCAAATTTGCAGTCATCAATTTTAATCAAATAAACAAGTTACATTGTCTATTGTAAGTCTTAATATTGATGTCTTTTCATTCTCATGCTCCAGTATAATGTAACTGTACCACAAATCTTTATGAAACTTGTTGTCTGTCTGCTTTAATTGGTTCACACACACACACACGAGATTAATCCTGACCTGTGAGCAGAGGAAGTAGCAAAACATGCATCTTTTGTGCACCTTTCACAGCAGCCTCAAAGAGTTTTCAAGTTTAATTTTTCAAATTATAGCTTATTTTTAATATAATAACTCCTCCATTGCTAACAACCTACAGGCAGCTATCCTGAGCACAGTCTGAGAAATTAAGCCAAGTGTTGTTACCCTACACATAAAGTTAATGCTAGTAAAAGGTCAGAGTAAGTTCCTAAGCACCGCGCTGTGACCCCATAATGGTCCCTCATGTGCTTTTGGACTATGTTAACCTACAGTCTTCCACACAATTCCCAGGTATGATTCATGAGATGACAGAGGACAGTGACCGCTGGTAGTGGCAGAGTTGCAGAGTCAGGTTACAGATTACCTTCATATTAAGAGCTTGGTAATATGGATGTCAGTTTTTCTCTGCCAGTTAAGTTCAACAATGAGGAATGGACCTAGGTGCATTTAACTTCTTCGTACAAATGTAACCAGAACAGCTAAGGAACTCTCAATTTCTTCTGCTGCAGAGTAAGTCCAAGCAACACATATTCGATGAGAGGAATCACTTTTGGCTTCAAGTACTATCACCTATCTCCTCCTAGTTCAAACTGTTCTGCTCCCAGTGGAAACACAGACTTCACAAGCTGGTTTCGTAGAGACAGATTCCAGCAGTGTGACACATGGAGCTTTTAATTGTGAAAGAGACCGTTACGATCATCTAGTCTGACCTCCAGTAATGCAAACTGAATCTTTCTCAGTTGAGTCCAAGAGGTTATGTTCAGAACACAGTCTTTAGAAAGCCAAGCAAATTTGACCAAAAAACAATAGAAGCACAAGCTACTGCATTCCTCAGTGCATTCGAACACACTGCACTCATTTGATGTGTCCATTCCCTGCATTGTCTAATTAATAAACCAGCACTAATTGCATGGTAATAATAACTTAGGAAGAAGACTGTCATAGGCAAGGGAGAGAGGAGGTATTTTGCTTGAAAATCCCTAAGTTGAAAATGCATTAATAGAAATTATGGCATCCTCCTTATGCAAAAATATGCAGAATTACCTGGAAATGAGCAGTCAGCAAAAGGCAGGTAGACTGTGCTGATATCTCTGGGCTATATGTACATTTTGCTGTCTTAGCCATTCTGAGCAGATTCTTTTGCCAAAAAAAAAAAAAAAAAATTTTAGGCAATCTAATTAGTTTGTTACAGATTTGCAGCTAAGAATTTGACATCCCTTATCTTCAGATCAGGATACAGTTGAGGGTTTATCTCCTACATTACTCTCATTTGGAAAGCACTGATACTATGTGGACACTAGAGATTTAAGACAATGAATGTTGACAAAAAGTGTATCTGTAATAGACTATGATTATAAAGAGTGATTGTGTATCTCTAAATATCTACATGAATTGTACCCATCAAGCGAAGACACTTATTCTTACTAGTCAGCACTGGCTTATCCTTTCTGTGCTTAAATCCTTTTACTGATAAACACTTTTGACATTACTTCCTTGCAAGACTGAATCTCACTCTCAATGAATAGATAATCCTTACATCAATCCAGTCTTCTTCTAAAATCAAACAGCTATCCAAGGGGTCCCGTCTAATTCAACACAGCTCTCAAAGCTGTTCTTGCCAAACTTTTCCCTACTGATGGCAGTGCTTGGGTGATTTCAGTGCCAGCAGCATGAAATAATATAACTGCTCTAGCATGGAGCATGACATCAGATCTGGTATTGCAAGCCAGAAAAGCCATCAATTTGAGACTTTGTTTCCTCAGTCATTTACTACAGACCACTGAGCCGCTTATTTAATATTTATGTGAACATCTCATGATATTGTACTGGACCGTATATAAGACAAAATCTGTACAAAGACAACTTTAGCCTCTTAAGAGCCTTAAGAAAGTCCTAAGTACATAAAGGAACACTTGTATTTACTTTGGTCGTAAGACTTTAGTATACAGCTGCTTTTGGGAACGCTACAAGTAATATTTCTGAAACCCTGCATGATCCCAAGGAACTGCCACTGTTGGTACTGGCTAGACTGCCATGTAGTTCCCCAGATCTTAAGATTCAGCATCAGTGATCTGATTGAGGTCCCAGGAGTGAGAGTCCAATACACAAGTAATTGTGTAGTCCTAAAACTACACTTTCCTTTGTGGGAAGGATTTCCCCTTTGTGTTCTCTAAAGTCTCTTTAAGGAACATTGCCTAGATGTGTGCAAACACAATCACCTAACTGCAGTTTCTCAATTAGAGTTTCCTCTCCAGCACAATTCACTGGTAGATTTCTTAATTGGAAGCTCAGTACAAACCCAATTGCCTTACAAATTGATCTGCTAGGCACAGCAAAAAAATCTCAGATACCACATTGTTAATCAGCCTAGCCCTTGCACAACTATTTCCACTCTGAGCACCACTCCTATATAAATGTCACAAATGCCATAATTAGTATCAGCTCATGCCATAGGGGGGGATCAAAATTCTGTGTTATTTGATCATTTGTTTTTGATCAGAATTCACTTTTGGAAAAGAAAAAAAAAAAAAAAAAAAAAGCATGATAAAAGAAAGAAAATTCACTTTGATCAGAACTTATTTTGCATCATCTTGATTAAAAGCCATCATTGGTATTTGCAAACTGTAGCAATGGTATCTTACACCTTACTGTCCTCAATAATTAATGAAACAAGCATAAAATTAAAATCACCTTAACTCTTGAAATTTTAAAAGTATTTGGGATACAATTTTTCCCTTGGTGTTATTACGTTGATTTTATTTTTCCTGTCATGTTCTATCTGTTTAATTGGATAATAACTCCAGTCATTTTATTGTCTTGTGAGTACATACAAGCACCAAACAATGTTTATGCAAAGAATTCCATTTGCCTTGCTGGTTAAATGGGAACATTATATTTTGAATGTGCAGCAAAGGGTGTAGAGTTGTTTCTTAACTGCTAATCACAGAGGAATGGGCATAACAGAAGGTGAATTAATGAGAACTCCAATACTTGACCATTGAACCATTGCTCCTAGGAATGCAAGGAGGAACTAATGCTTTAGTAGCACTGTAGGTCAAGTAAGCTTGCCCTACAGTCGCTACTCACGCTCCATCTTTGCCTTTCTTTGCTTGTGCTTGTCGGATTAAGGTAATAGGGAACAGAGAGGAAGGAGTTAGTAGAGTACAGGCATCGATAGTGTGAGCTGCCTGCTCCATACACTGTGCCTATGTGCGTTTCATGGCACCACAAGTCTCTCAGTCATGTGCCAGGGCAGAAAAGGCATAGTTTTCTGCCTCCTAATCTCCTAATTCACACAAAACAGAGGTAAAGTACAGTAACCTTATACTTCAGCTGCTTTTTATATGTCAAACTCAAATCTGAAATCAGTCAACAGCTCCATTGATTTGAGTAGTTCATCATTACCCTCAAGAATAGATTATAAACATTTCTTTTGTTTTCATGTCCTTGACTCTGGGGACAATGGGTGCAAGCCAGGACAGCAGTTTATTGACCATCATGTATAATGAAATTAAGCACTATCTGAAAGCAGTATCACTGAAAGCTCTCTCAGAGGAAGAGTTCAATGTTCACGTTGTATAATGCAGTACAAGCTTGATTTGCATCAATGTACTATTTGATATGTAGAGAAACCCTTTCCAGGGGTTCCAAGTTTCTCCTAGAGAAACTGGAAGAGAGCTAGAGCTTTAATTACCATATCCATAGAAATATGCTTTTTCTTTTATAGGTATATATTCAGGGGAAAGATTCTTCTCTTAATGTACACCTAGGTAGACTAAAAAGAAAAGGTTCAGTTGACACCATCTGAACTTATGTTTTCCCCCAGTAAGCTCATTCTACTTCACAAAAGTCTGAATCCTGTCAGAGAAAACTGAAAATGGAGACCAGTCTTCAAAAATTGATGTAAATGATTGGTTCTGACACTAGTGAAGGCATGTTGTTTTCCCTCCAGGTTGCCTGCTTTTCACACATGCAAAAAAGATTAAAGACGTAAGACTACTTTTCGTGTAGGGAGGTGATAACCTGCTTTCTCAGAATGGTTTGATTATCTTGGTACAAGTGCAAAGAGAAAAACCGCACAGGTAACTTCTGAAACGGCTCAATTTGTGAGAGGCTTTTGTCTTTTAGTTGGAATGTTGTTCAGGGAAACAATGTTTTGATATCTTAGAAAGTATAACATTAAATCCACGATAATCAAGTGACTGCAATGGTCACAGCAGTAAGAGGTTATTTTGCTGCAAGGGAGTCTTGCATTTTTAAAATTATAACCACATCTCAAAATCCTAAACCTAAAGGTTAGATAAATACAAATCTTTTCATTATGTTGTATTAATAAATTCAAAGGAATGGTGCCTTACTAACTGCAGGAATATGGTTTAGTCAATACATCATTACAAGATATTTGCTTGAAAGCTTCCAGCATACACTAAAGAAATGTGCTTCTAATCTCTTTACCTGCCACATATTTTATTTACAGCAATACCAGTGTCCGGTTCAAATCAAGCACATCAGAAGGAAATACATCTGCACTGTCAGGTGGTGTATGAAATTGTGCTGTCCTAAACAGTTATGTTCTTAGGACTGGAACCACTGAAAAGTAGATAATTTACCATGCCACTTTGCAAGGATCAAGGTTTCAATGTCTGTACGTAAGTCTTTTATGCAAAGTGAGAAAAGTTACATTCTTAACAAATTTAATGTCCTCATCTCTCTTTTTTTTTTCCTAGCAATTTTCTCCCAGAAGAAATACTGCTGAGCACATACACAGGCAGACTCTTTAACTCTTGTGCATGGCGTGCTCGGGAGCCTTTCACAAAAGCAGACCAGTTTATTTTTAGAATCTCTTAACTTTATTTATTGATTTAGGAGAATGTGAGGAATGGGCATAAGTGAAGAGAGTTCTGTAAAAAATGGTATCCTTTATTAGATTAGCGGATACAGCTTGAAAAAAGCAAGCATGCTTTTGGGCACAGGGTGCCTTCTTCAGCAAAATCTAACTCAATGCAGGCAATTTTAGTTTAATCTTATTATACTGATGACAATGCTATTATGAAATAACCGTGGAAGTGAGTAAGAGAGGTATTTTAAAGTTTTTTTTTAATTTAATTTGAAATCTCAAACTTCCACATGAGGCCAAATGAAATGTCTTGGTCAAGATCACGAGGGTGGGGAGAAGCACAGGATTTCTTTTAACTGATTCTTCCTTCCTCCCCCATGCTCATCACTGCTCAGAAACCTCTCACTGTTGCCATTAATCTTAATTCTTACAAAAGCACTAGTCATTCTGAAGTTTCCATACAACAGTAATGATACTTTTGGCAGTAACATTCTGCACTTACAAGACACTTAGAAGAAATGGTGAAAATAATTTTTACAGAGTCTCATTCACTTCCCAGTTCCTGTTAGAAAAAGCCTGAAAACAGAATGTGGGAGATATCCAAATATGGATTGCTAGTGGAACTGCAACAGAAGTGCAGGGAATAAAAAGCCATCATGTAGCTTCACTGTTTAAAGATCCAGCAATAACAGAGAGCTTGCACTAATAATGAAGAGAAGGAGAGAAACAGTACAGAAAGGGTCAGGAAAGAAATAAAGGCAGACTGGCTGGCTTTATTAAGATGTGTAAGAAAGACTTATGATTTGATGAGACTAGGGAAAATTCCAGACAACGATCTCATTAATAAGTGGAGACCAGCCTTTGTGGTGATTCCTGGCAATGCCACTGATAGCTTACAATTAGGTTTTTCCATAGCAAAACATAATTGCACAACTAAGCAAAAATACACAATTTTTTCTCATAAGCAGCAGAAAAAATAAGTCAGCAGTATCAGTCAAAATGATCCTAATTAATTTGCAGCTAATTAAATGTGAAAGTCCTGAAGAACCAGGCATTTATTAGATGAAACACAGCAAAGAAGTGCAGCGCTGATTGTTGCACCAGTGCAATGTTTTTGCTCATCTGCATCAAGTATAAGACTTCACTTTCCTTTCATTCTTTCTGACTCTGTAGCATGAAAACTCCTACCTAAGAGCAGGACCATGAAAGCAGCATTTAGACAAAGAAAGGCTAAAGGCTTTGCAACCTGTCTCAGAAAGATCATCTTCAGAACACAAAGCTGCAGAAAAGAATATGATGCAGTTGGCAGAAGAAATGACCCAATGAGGCATCAAAGCTGAGATCTGTAGGACTGCATGGAGACATGTGGAGTGTGTCACTGAATACAGAGGATTACACTGTTCTCTGTTTTTCTTTCTGTTCTGTCTAAGGTTCAGCTTCCATCAAGATTCATTAATAGAAAATATTTCTGTTCAGTATTCATTGAGCAGAAAATGAATAGGGGGAAAAAAGTTCTGGCTGGTTTTATTTCTGGTATATGATCTCTGGTATTAGTGAGCTGCAGCAACTGCAGGCAAGTTATTTATCACCTTGTAATAAGACACTGCCTAAAACACTAAGGAAGAAGGCAGTGTACTTCAAGTGTCTCTAGAGGCTACTAAGCAAAAAAAAAAAAAAAAAAAAGAGAAACGTTTCTTCTAGATTGGAAGAGAGAGAGAGGTTCACTCAGCTCAGAGAAGTCTGGTCCTATCTGGGATTACAATAAAAACATTCTTGGAAATGGATATGGCCATGCTTTCGAGCTCTTCTCTGCCCTTACTGTCATACACGTACTGGGATTAATGGTGTGGGGATTAAAGCTTGCCTGAGAGCTAAAGGAAACAAAGGATATTTCTATATCTCCTCTGCTTTTGTACTTTTACTTCTCTTTGCTTTGAATTATCCCATCTGTAAAACAGGACCAAAATAGTTCTTTACTGTTCCTGCAAGTTTTACTGTGGCTTTGCAGCTCAGGTACTGGAGAAGGTCATGTAAAGTGCTGCTTAACAAGGAGGACAGAAGTCATAGCTCTTTGTTCACTGCCTTTCATTCTACACTACTGTGCTTTGTGAACCTAGCTGGCATGATCTTTAGTAAGCTTTTTCATTTATGTTTTGACATATGCTTTTCAAATTGCATCATTAAAGACACAGCTTGTCTTTTCCACATAGTATTGCCAGTAAGCTTAAAAATTTGATCAACCATTTTATTTTACTATTGTGATTATTTTGAAAATCTTTGAGGAGTTAAAACAAAACTGCTTTAAGTTCAAATACAGAAAGAAGAAATTAAATCTTTGCCAAACACTTGCTCATTATCTTTCTGTCAAGCACCTGGTTACGGCAGCAGAAGCACAGAGGCACTGCAGTGCTGAACAGGGCATCGTCTAACTCAGAAGGATTGCACTGTCTCCTCAAATCTATAGCTCAAGCTGGGCTTCAGGCACATGGAGTGAGTGTGTGCCTCAATTGCCATTCACTGACATTAGTAGCTGGAGCAGGAGCTGCTTAAAAAGTCCAATGCACAGGAAAAAAAAGGCTGATTTGGTTGGTTTCTGGGCTATTGAAATTACTTCATTAGACTCTTTACCAGGAATCTTATACCTAACACTTTGCTGTTCAAAACAGAGATGGACTAAATCCCCCCTCCCAAAATACAGAAAATGGAGGAGCAGCAGTGCCCTCTCCAGCATGCAGCACTCAAGCCCCTGAACAGAGGTATCCTCTTCTACAATATGTCTGCAGGATCCAAAACAACATCTGTCATTTTCAAGGTGTCCTCAAACTAACAGATGTATGATAATCTGCTATATTAATGGCATTTTCATTCCTTTGTGCTGAATTTGCTCCATAGTGCATGGAATTGATAAAATATTCATAGCGACAGTCAGAAAAGGGATAAAAGCAGACTTGGATATAGCCCAGAGGCCAGAGTAATCATGCTGGAAAACAAAACATCCTACTTTCTGGCTTTCTTTTGCTGAAAAATAAATAAATAAATGTTCAGTAGAGCAAGGGTCTGAAACTCAGGATATTCCCTCTTCAGTTTTCCCTGCCTCTGGGCTTTCTCTGTGGATAAATATAGGCTTTATCCAGCCCATTGAAAAATATGTATTCCATACAAATGAGAGTTGCTTCCATAAAAATGTAGCAAGAATGGCTTCCAGCTACCCCAAGATATCTTTCAGTTTGGCATGTGAGTACTCTGATGTGGTGAGGAAGCTTAAATAATTTGGGGAAACAGAAAAAATGAGGCACAGGATGATTATTCTAACCACAGTGTTACTGAGTGAAAGACAAGGATGTGGTGATTACATGGACTTGAAAGGCCTGCCAGATTAAACTGAGCAGGCAAAATAGACATAAAAACACTTCATGAATCTTATAAATGCTGTATGAGATAATTGAGTACTATCAAGATGATGTCCAAACTCTAGGTTGTTGGAAAATTGCAAGATAAGTAATTTTAATCTAAGAACCCCCTTCCCCTACTGAAAAAAAAAAACAAAACCTCCAAAACACCCAAAGAGCTTTTACCTCATTTGGAAGTTCTTTGGGCAAGACAGCATTTGATTAGGCAGATTAAATTTAGAGCTTATGTGCCTAGAGTAGAGAAATCTGCCTAAAGGAAATCATCATGATGAGAGAAGAACAACACAAAGAAGAGGACATTTATAATTCAATTTAACACATTTGAAAAATAACAGATCTACTGACTCAATTTGGGAAACTAAGGAATATGGACCGTCTTGCTGTAAAGCCATGTAATGGGAGGTCTCACAAGCACTCCTGGGCCTATTCTTCTTTTCTGCTGAAAGATGGGAGATTTTTTTCTTTTCAATTAACAACAAAAGAATTCTGGAGCTTTCTAGCACCAACAGCATATGTCACACGACATATGACACATACAATACATATGGGCAAGTACAGAAACAATAAAACCATGGTAACATAATATTCTTGGAGTCTAGGCTGAAATGGTAAGAGGTGGGCACTAATACCCAAGACTATCTGAGAAATACAGCTATACCAGAGAGAAAGAAATAACCTCTCTTGGCACTATGTGCTATATGTTGTACACTCTGAAGTTTACTACAGTATTAATAGCCCTCATTTGTCAGTGTTTAAAATACGAAGTCCAAAATAAAATCACTTAGACAATTCAGTCCAAGTAATTAGCTATCGTACATCCTTTCTATTGTAAAATAATCTAGCCTATCATTTTATGACTTGGAAAACCATTCACTACCAATTCAGTGATAATACATTAATGATCATGCAATGTTCCAGTTTCAATAGATGATGTCATGTCCAGCAGAGCAGCTTATTATCAAAAGAACAGATCTGAGATGCAAATCTGTTAGAATTTCATTATGTTAAAATAGACAGAGGCTCTGCCATCTATTTTCTATTGACAACATTCAGTAAAACATAAATGGAATGCAATTTGTTTCACTCAACTGTCACTTCCTCAGTCATATCATCTGCTTAAGTTGCCCCTTTCCTGTATATATACTCCCAGTTTAATAAAGCAAATAACTACATACTATGAATTCCAATTGATTTCAAAGCAAACAATTTTGTACCACAAAAAGGAGCTTTCATCCATACATTTCTTTCTTGTTATTGCATCATTTTCACCAATTTGTTTTACAGTCTCATTCTGTTCCTTTTTAAACAGCTAGCCCCTAGAGTCACAGCATTACGTCCAAAGCTCTCTTCTGGTTTTGGAAGAATATTCTAGGTTTTATATTTCTTGAGAGAAACTTTAAAATGTAAAGACTTAAGCCAGAAAGCAAGTAAAATAATCATCAATTTGATTTTTACCATCTCATTGTTTCTAATAGATTCCTAAAGGATTCGGAAAATCTTGACTTTTGATGACACAACACTGAATGTAAACATCAAATTTTCTCTTCAGAGAGCAAATTTTCAAATGGTATGGATTTGCAAGTAGGACAAATTGAAGAATTTGAGTGTATAAAACTCCTCAGATTGAAAATACTTGTGTGTGCAAAGTGCACCATACACATATTCCTAGAACACTAAAGTATACATCAAAATCTTTCAAAAAAAACCAATCATGTTTAAGCTGATTCAATTTGACTGCTCTTGGATCTATGGATAACACACACTGAAGTAACAGAACTTAATTGCTTTTGAAACAAAGGTGCAAATATCTTTACATTTAGTGACTGAAGTTGCTAAAGAAGTAAAATATTTGGATGATGAGAACATTCATTAAAATCTGAGTGGTGCCACATAAATCTAAGTGACAGTGAGCTGAAAAAAAAATCTCTTCTGATCTTTTTCACTGTAAAATGGGCTTTTCCATGTCCACATCTCACTCAGTTGAAAACTGCCTCCATATAGGTGACTACAGCTACAGCAGCCGATTTCCTTCCTGCCACAGCACCACAGAAAAGAGGAATCAGGTTACTTCTTCCCAACTCAGAAGTGCCTGCATTCTTTTTTTTTCTTGTAATCTCTCCTAACCCCCAAATCCAGCACTGAAAAGCATCTTCCAGTAAGCGGCCCTTCTGTACTTAACTCAAAAGTAGTCAGATGTGAATCACTGTTCTAGGATTTTCTGCAGCTTCTCTCAGATGTTCCAACAACATCTGGGGCTTTGAAAGATGTCTCAATATACAGTAAACTAGGGATGGATTATTATTAGTGTGCTGCAGATGTTTTTTTCCTATTCATTCTGTTCAGCTTATCTTCATAACCTGAAAGACTGTGTAAAAGAGTATCTACATAAACTAATTAGCTGTTACTGAATCTGCATTCCAAATAGGGATCTCCTTCTTACTGAAAGCTGCAAGGAGCAGGTGACTTTTGTTTAATTTGAGAATAGTAATTTAGACTGGGTTTTAATCTAGAAAATTATTTTAAGTTCTCTTTTTTGTGACAGGTACCAAAAGTGAGGCCCCTCTTGCTAAATGAGATAGGAATCTTGATAAACACAAATTACTGTGCTGTGGAAAGCTGAATCAAGTTTGTTGTAATATAGGGAGAACAAAAGTTCAGATCTGTATTTACTCTGAAGAGCAACTTTGTCTCCATAACTTCGCACACAGAGTTTCTGTTCGTACAGGCTGAGCACAGATAATTGGTATGACTTTTGGATATTTCTTTGTAAATAGTTTTCAGCTTTTAACATGTCTTCTTGTAATCACATGCTGACTTGCAGCTTTAATCTATATTTGCCTGATCCAAAGCTTCTAACCTCCACCCCCTGCTTGAAGTCTCAACCTGCTGCAAACAGATGCTTGTGTACAGCAGACATCATCTCCTTCAGAATTGTCTTTTTTCTTCTTCTTTAGTATTTTGCCTAAATCAATAGCCAGTCTTAATGTGAATGGAAAAGACAACATCTGAGTAAAGCTCTTCTACACCACTTTGAGGTCATTAAGACAGCTTTAATTAGCATTGGAAAGACACACATTTTCTCTTGTGGCCAAGCTATTCTCTCAGTTTGAATAGAATAATTCCACCAACCTAAGTCCTCATGGACAATCTTGTGTGACCGAAGTTTGCACTATATGAATTCAGAGAATTCACATAATCATTTAGCTGAAAATTAATGTAAATTAGAAAGGCTGTGGTTTGGTTTATTGTTGGGTTGTGGGTTTTTTAGAAGAATGGATGTATTTCAGAAAGTAGACTTCATCTGGCTTAGGAGAGTAAAGTACACAACTGTAGAAAACGTGTTCCTGCTATGATTTCTGCAAAATAGTAATGTATAGTCTCAGCAACTTCTTGTCCTCGTTGGGAAAGACTGAAAAGACTTGGTGTATTGTGATCTACTGTGAATTCCACATCTGTTTATGGTATTTACAACAGGAAAAAATGTTTCTTTTCATCATCTGCAGACACAATTATAACAGTAATGCCTGCAAAATGTTGAAACGGGAGATACTTAAAACTAGCAGGAAAACTAGAATGAAATGTTACTATTGTCATAAAAATGGTCCCCCAGGCTGTTCTGTTCAGAACCCTTTAGCTTGAGCATAAATACCATGTCACTATATTTTGCACCTTTGTTTCACTTTCCACCTGAGCCTCTGAATTCACTTTGTAAACATAACCGGATTAAATGTTCCAGCAGAGAAGCATTCCACAAAACGCAAAGCAGAAGACTCCAGAGTTCATATTTAATTGAGCTCTGCATGCCTGCCACTGTTTACACACAAACACGCTGGCACTGTACATAGAAAATAGAAATCTAAACTTTTGAATGCTAACATGCATCTTTTCAAACTAAGCATGGGGATACAGTAAGATTTTGACCTGGTAAAAATAAGATCTGAGAGTTTGAGAGGCAGCATTACGACAGACTTTGGGAAGGTTCAGAGCCATATTCCTCACAAATAAATAAAAAGACAATCCCATGCTCAAAGTTGTTAGGTAAATTTGTCAAAGTACCTGTACAATTAAGGATGCTATGAGTTTACATACATGAAATAGTCACAAATTAGTTAACTCACCAGACAATAAGGATTCCCTCTCCTAGTCTGCATTAAATGCAAAACAAATTACTTCAGCTCTTCTTCATCAATTTCACAGACTCACGTGACTGTTGAAGTTGGCAAGAACCTCTAGAGATCATCTAAATCTCCTCAGCTCAGAGAATAGTTAACTAAAGCAAGTTGCTAAGGAACATGTCTATTGGGATTTTTAATATCTCCAATGATGGAGAATTCATAGCCTCTGTAGACAACCTATTCCAACCTTTTTAGTATGTGCCTGCTGCCTCTTGTCCTTTCACTAGCAGCAACTGAGAAGTGTCTGGCTTCTTTTCTTTCCCTATCAGAATTTTATACTCTGATATAAACAGATGCATGTTTATATCACATTGACAAAATCCCAGGATAAATAACCCCAGCTCTATCAGACCATCTCTCATATTTAAGATGCTTTATCTTTCATTGCCCTTCACTGGGCTCACCACAGCGTGCCCAATGTCTCTCTCATACTGGGGAGCCCAGGACTGGATGCACATTCCAGATACAGTGTCACCAAGTCGGAGTAGAGGGAAAGAAATACCTTCCTTAGTCTGACGGATATATTTTTCCTAATGCAGCACAGGAGGCTATTGGACTTCTTTGCCATAAGGGAACATTACTGCCTCACATTCAATTTCGTGTCCACAAGGGAACTCCAGGTCATTTTTTGCCAAGCTACTTCTAGCTGGTCAGTCTGCAGCATGTACTGATGCACAGGGTTATTCCTCCCCAGGTGCAGGACTTTGCATTTCTCTTTGTTGAGCTCGTGAGACTCACATCAGCTCATTTCTCCAAACCCTTGAGGTCTCTTTGAATGGCAGCACAACCATATGGTGAAACAGCTACTCCTTTCAATTTTGTGTCTGCAATCTTGCTGGGCATGCCATGGCCCATGGACCAAGTCATTAATGAAGGTGTTTAATGGTATTGGTCTAGTATTGACCCTGGGGTAGGTGAGCAGCCACGTAGTATTTTACTGCTGCTGAAGTAATTTATTCCTGAGCCTTAGTCTCATTTCATGAAGTGCCTAAAGATGACATTTTGCAGGATTTAAAGACTCACTAGACTAGATCCCCAACTTTCTTTCATCAACCTAATCCTTGAAAAATACCACTGGATCCCTTTCTGCATCTTTTGTAAACCAAAAACTGCAAATATCAAAGAGGAATCATGTTTTAAATGAAACTCCAACTGCTAAAAAAAATGCCACATTTACTTTGTAAATAGACAGTTAGACATCACTGTCCTCTTCAAAGCAACAAATTGAAAGAATAAGAATCAAGGCAAAGTTTAACAAAAGAAACCTACGCAGCTTAGCCAGGAAATAAAATGCAAGTTGGTTTAGATTGAAAGATTGAAAAGATTTGTATTTTATTTTAGGACTCCTCCTTGCTGCTAATTTTCTCCAACACTGCCTTTCTGCCTCATGTTTCTCATACCAACATTTATGTCTGGTTCACAAGTCTACTACAAGCTGGAGTAGGAGGCTGACAGAAGGAGTAATCAGAAGGTGGGCAGCAAAGCAGGAGACATTTGCTTTGTTTTTCAAGCAAATGTGTCGAGCTGATATGGTTCCAGGTAGGAATTCCAGACCAACCAAGACATCTGATGCAGTACAGAGGGCAAGTAACTGAAGGACAGACTTCAAAGAAGTGAATTTGTGGAATTTCTTGTGTGCAAGACAGGCGCCTGTCACACACTTCCAGCTTATGCAATCTAAGTACATCCCAAGATAGTTCTTCTATCACTAATTAAAACTATCCAAAATTCTACTGTCAATTTTCAGTGGGATGATTTTACAAAGATGAATAAGTGTGAAGTTACAGGAAGCAGTGCTGTTTCTGATCAGCTGGCAATTAGTTACTCTCAAAGATAGATGATTTACTGGAGAAGCTTTCATCTCATTTCTCACCATAGAGTAGTGGTCGAATTTAGATAAACTGTATGAAGGGATTAAATTTTACTGTAAGAGTAGTAGAATCTAGGATTTAAGTAACCATTTATTGGACAGGGACAATTGAGTTGAGGCCAAAATCCTTTCCAGAATGTCCAAGTGACTAGAGAGCCATCCAGATAGTAGTAGTAAAATATAAGACAGAGACAAAAATGCCATCATTATCTCTTCTCTTTTTTATACTCTGCTGTATATTGTTGCTTTATGCAGTAAACCTTAGCCCACACCAGTGGTTTTCCATATGTGGCCCACAAACAGGGAAAATTAACAGTTAAGGAAAAAATCATGAATAACGTCTAGGAAGACTGAGAAATGCAATTAACAAAAGCTATGTCAAAGTTCTAGGCCTAATTCCCTCTGCAAAAATGTTTTCTTCCACTGAAAATATACAAGGGCATACAAGTGAAACAGATTTAAAACAAAATCCACCCAGAAGAGAAAGAACAATTCATTGATTAGAAAGCAGGCTTATGAACTGGAGAAAAATATTCAACCCCCTGCTCTCTCATACACTGATGTGATCTTTACCAAATCAATCACTCTATTCCTGAGTCTCTATCTGCAAATCAGGGCATGCACATCCTTATCTTTTCTGATCCTTGTGAGAAGAGCATTAAAGATCTGCACTTCAAATGAATTATTGTCAATAGGTGTCACTGGCTTTAACAGGCTTTACCACACTGTGGAAAAAGGAATATTAGAAACAACATCCAGTCAACTGTGTACTCATTTATGAAAGAGCTATGAATGAAAGATATTTTTTGTGAAAAAAATGGAAAACTAAAAGCCAAAATTATCCCTCAACTGTCATATATAAGATTAATCACAAGATAAAAAAAAAAAATCAGTCACTCTGCAGGCCACTGTTCAAACTAGTCTATTAAACTAAAGAGCCTACAGGAAGCAAGAGAAAAATCAATCAGTAGCTTAAAATGATTTGAAATATGCTCAGTCACAACATAAAAGAGATTTCATTTTGCACTTGCAAGGAAGAAAGTACTTATACAGGAATTTTTTGTTTCACTGTTTCAAGATACTAAGGAATAACATTAAAATGCCTCCCATAAATATTTATAAATTCCAAGACAGTCAAAAGTTCCAGTATTTTAAATTGTGCTCTACAGCCATTTCTGAGATATCATATATATTTCTTCCTCCAGCAGAAATGCTGAGGCATAAAGTGTCAAAAGATCTATCCGACTTTGTGAATTTACCTGTTAGTATGGAAATAAAGGTTATAAATTGGAAGATGGTAGTGGTGGATATGTTACAGCTAAGTAATAGCCAAAGGTTTTGTCCCTGATGTCCAAGATGAAACGAATCTATCAAATGTACAATTAAAAAAATATAATAAGTAACAGGAGGTACAAGTGGTTTGCACTGAACTAGAAATAATATTGACTTTTCTAAGGCCCTTGGTCAATATAGATGCTTCAAAAATGCAACTAGTCATTGAGTCATTCAGGCTGCCAAAGATTAAAATATCATTCTTAATCTCTTTGTGCAAGATCTGCTTGCCTCTTGGCTATACTGTGAAGTCAGAAATTCATGTCTGAATAGGTCATTCTGGATTCCAGGCAAGGTGTTGCATTGTGCAGCCTAGATCATTCAAAAAAGCAAATTGCACAGTTCACAGTGCACAGGTAGGATGACTTCCCATACTAGCACCTATAGACTGAAATAGGCAGGGTTAATGCTGCCTTTGTCAAGACAGATCTGGTAAGGGTACGTGCAGACAAATATTTGTGAAGCATTCAGATATTGCAATGCTAACCACAAATAACAGGGAAGTGATGACCAAAACCCTTCAATCCTAAAACATCTTTAGAAGCAATAAAAATCTCACTATGATTTTCTTGATTTACTTGAAAAAATGGGTGAGTGGTATTACATAAAATATGAAAAAAAAACTTCCTTCAAATCCGTACAATAAAGTACTGTAATATATCATATTCAGTCTTCACTTGTTATCTAAAGTCTTCAAAACAATCTTGTTTGTCTGTTTGCTTGGTGGCTACAATTCTGAAGGGGAATCATACAGATCTGTAGCGAAGGTTTTCTGAGGTTTATCTTTGAAAAGAGTACACCCTATCACTGACAAATTGCTGAGAAAATGGCCTCTGCATCTTGGGTAACGTTACTAGTTCTCAGTTCTATTTCAAATCACATAATATATGCTGTCTTGATGACAAGTCTTGGAATAACATGATTTTCTCAGCAGAAAAACAGGAAGAATATAAAAAGTCTATAGAAGCAGAAGGTAATAAAGAACTTCAAATGAAGCACCTGCAAACTCCCAACGCTATGATACGCAATTTTGTCATTTTGAAGGGGACAGTATAAGATTTTATCATTTAGGTTGGTTAGCTTTCATTTTGCCTTCCAAAGCAAGACTGCTTCCAACATTACATATGCAAGTGAAAACACACACCTAAAAGCTGCATATGTGACAATTATCACTCATATTTAAACCAACACAAGAATGTGACCATATATTTTCTCAACATTTTAATGCATCTGGAACTCAAAAACTTCTGACTAAAAGATTTCAAAGCAGTAAGTCTGCTACTAAATTGCTACAAATTGCTTGAATGCTGATCTGCCTAGTAACACTTATAACACAATTCATAACCCAAATTGCATTTTGGAGTCTGCTACATCTCAGCAATGAATATAAACCCCATGTGAAGGAATTGCTGTAGAAGTTAAGTTCAGCAAGTTAAGTTTTCACCAGGAAAATATAGACAAATAATTCAATTTAAACAACATTTATTATCTGCTTATAAGTTTCTTGGGAAAGTGTCTATATGTGGTTTCCAAGACAAGTGTTTTAAGAAGAATTCCGTGCTAATAAAGCCCAGTGCCTATATCACAGTTAATATGATTGGAAAGAACATGATGTCTAGAAGAGACAGAGGATGTCTACTTCAGGTACACAGGAAATTATTAATTTGATGTAATAGTGAGAAAATTCAGTAAGTGTGGATATGTCAGTATTCATGTGATGACTTACTCTGAATGATGTGCACCAACACAGAGAACTGACGGTCTAAATCAAGTACATCACAGGAAGAAATGAAAACAAAGAAGTGGAAGCATGTCACCATTTCTCTTGTTAGAATTTCACATGTGAAAAATCCATCAGTACTCAAATAGCTACTTGAAAATACAAGTCTGAAGACATTTTTATTCTCATAGGGTAATAGAAATTCGTTTCTTAGTTCAATACTTCTAAAAGGCACGAAGAATTTTCTAGAAGTATGAAAGTAAACATGATTGTTATCTCCTAGAACACAATAATATTCAGCAGGACCATCCTTCTGAACATATTTGGCAACTCTGTAGGGTTCAGTTGTTTTACAGGAATAATACTTCTAAATGTTTCTGAAGGTTTGATAACACCTGAAGCTTTTATACAGCTTTTGAAAGACAAGTAAAATTATTGGAGAGGAACCAATACAATTTATAATGATTTCTTGTTTATAGTCTCTTGACATAAAATGGTTGCAAAATGCATTTCTTCAAAAGCTTCTTATGTCCACAGCTAGATTTCACGCTTTAGTCTTTAGAGCCGACAATTCCATCACAAAATATGTAAATATTTATCTTTACAAAACAAAGGTACACATTCAGAACTCTCAACAGAAATCTAAAGGTCAGACATTTACATCCTGTGATAAGCAAGAACAAGTCTTCCTACTTCAGACCAAGTCCCACAGACAGGAGCAAACAGTTACAATAAAAGAACAATTTTTTTGCCTTTCTTCTTTGAAAAGGCAGAGGAAGCTTCATTCAGTGACACCATAGCACAGCTAAAGTAACCAAGAAACGGTGTCATCCCACTCTTTCACACGCAGACAGCAGCAGCCAAATGCAGAAGGCATTTAATTACAATTCTCAAGTTAGTTTTTAAGTTTGGAGTGCTCCCACTGAAATACATTCTCCCACATAAAAAGAAAATTACAATCAGCCAGTATTGTGGGACTCACTGACAAGAGGATCAATGGGCTTTCTGATGTTGCCTGTAGATTTTATTAGTAGCCTATAAAAAAATACTGATTTAAAATTATTTTAATGACGTCAATACAGCAAAGTCAAAATACAAAGCAATGAACAAGCTGGTTTTGAAAACCCCATAATTCCTTAATTTACTGAGAAAAAAAATTCTGTAACTCAGAATATACCTTGCCACATTTTTAATTAAATACTGTGAAACCAATAAGCATAGTATAAAGATCAAATGCCAGGTACAGTCCAGAGATCCATTTCCTCTAGTGCAAATCAGTTATACCAGATTCAGAATAGAGATCAGAATCAAATTATAGCACTTAACTCCAAATGGTTTTTGTCATTTGTGCCCACAAACTAGGCATTACATCAGTAATATTCATAAAATTAGTTCTAAATAATTTCAGAGGGAATGTTGTGCGAAGCTGCACCCTGATTGAGCTGCCTGGGCCACCTCTTCGGCTGTATTTACTGCAGATGCACACCAAGTACATTTGGGAAAAAGGGGATCAAAGGGACCAAAGCACCCAGGGACCAAAGCTCTCTCCATGGCAAAGCAGATTTAATAACTGCTTTGAAGAAAGCTCTTGAGGAAGTTAGAGAAGCCACTAGTGCCTCATCAGTAGAACTTGCAATGACTCAATTCCAGCACCATGCTGTGGTGCCCTTTACTTCCTCCATTTAACACAAAGCCTGAATCACAATATTAGCAGGCAGATAATAGTTACATAAAGCGGGCTTAGACAGAAGGACAGTGAAAAGAAAGAGATTCTTTGTGCTTTTCTTGCTTGCATCAGTACCTGGAGCATTCCAAACTCAGTTCCTCCACAAAGGGTATAAAAAAGACAAGACTCCAGCTGTATCCTAAATCCATCATGGGCAGCTGATAACAGTGATGAGATTGCCTGGTGGCAGCACAGAATTGTCTTCCAGCGTGACTCATGAACGCAGGGGCTGCACATAGCCACATGCAACTCAGACTTCAACCTTTCTATCAACAATTAGGTCCCAGTCCTGCTTCTCTATGAATGTCAAAGTCCACCTACATTTGCCAAAAGGAGGATCTGGGATTTTATGTACTTTGAACTGGTTTGAGAGATACTACAACACAAATACAAGTACATTTTCCTGGCAAAGATATATCAGAAACATGGGAGCTACTAGCTCAAAGAAGGGCATATAAAAAAATCACTAAGAACTAGGAGGATCAAGGTATCTGTCCTTCCAGCAGATTCCCATGAGATGCCCTTTCACACCCTTCTAGATAGAGCATACTGAATTTATAACACATATAAGGCTGAAGAGCCACACAACATGACATGCCAAGGCACCTAGCTAGTTTCAGAGGGTGCATAGACACAGATAGAGGGAAAACAACTTCAAAACCTCTTTACATTTTAATTTATTAGGGTTTTTTTCCCCCACAAAACAAAATTTAGTCTTATTCAATAAATGGTTCTCTTTGTTGAGGGTGGTGGGGGAGTTCCTAGAGTAGATTTTTAAATTTCAGGTTTTTGGCATTCTCCTTCAGAGTTTGGTCAGCTGCTAGATTCCATCATTAACAGCTGCTCCCAGTCACAATGCACTTACCCCTGCAAGACTGCACACAAAGCTGGAAATCTACAGTGAGAAGGGTATAGTGTAAAATTGCACAGGCTACTTTTAAGGCTGAATTAGTACTCTAGAGCTTAATAATTTAATTCCAGTTCTTACTGGAATTTTACAATGTCACTATAAGTTTTATTTGTGTTTGATTCTGTGATAAATCATTAGTCTCAAAAAGAAAAGTTGCCTGCTGTGTGCAACTTGTCATTATTTAATATTTTCCATATGCAGTGGGTAGAATAATGTGGCAGCTGCAAAGTCTGGCAAATAAAGTGACTTTTCAGCTGAAAACCCTTATACCTGTTTATATCCTTGTGTACATTCAGGAAAGCATGATGGATAACATGATTAATTGCAAATGACTGCATGTTGTTGAAATATGACCATCCAGTAGACAGAAGCTTTAAAACTCTCATACTTGTGTTTACACAGTTCCTGAATCATTTTCCTAACTGGTCTTTTCAAAAGATTTCAGTCTAGAAAAATTAAATGTCTCTCTTTGCTGAGACTTTTCACTAATTTAAGCAGTAAAATAAGATCGTTATACAAGGTATATCACACATGTTCAAAAGCTTAATTCTCTATATTATAACTTTTAAGAGGATCAGCTAATGTATCCCTGCAGAAAACTGCCTCAGAGTACAATGTCCTTTACAGGCAGTAGCAGGAAACAATTTCTAATCAGGTGCAGTGCATATAGATGCTAGGCTATAGGATTACTGCAGGCCATATTTGTACAATATAGTCTTGGAACTGAAGACAATCAAGTTCCACTGTTTACTACCGATTTGAACTTTATATCTCAAAAGGACACCCAGGCTCATTTGTAGTCCAGAAACTGTCAAACACTGGACACAAGATGGTTTTGACCTTTATCAAACCACAGCAAAGCATCTGTTGAAAATTAGCTGATGGGAGAACTTGCAAAGATACCTTTAAGCATTTCAGTTCCTGCATGAACTCCTGTTGCTGAACAGACACCATCCTTCCTTCCTTTTGAAAAGGTCTAGGGCACTTGGTCCTGATGTAGCACAGCTTCATATAGTTGCATAAGACTGTCAAACATATGAGATCTACATCCCTGAAGACCCAACAACACCATTAGAAAATATCTAAGAAAGACTACAAAAGATAACAGAAAGACTGGGAGATAAAAAATAAAGCAGATAAGCATATATCAGTTACCAGCCCACTTTAACAGAATTACTACATAACATAACAGGGAAGCATTATCAGGGAAACAGAGGCACTAATGCCGGCTACACAGCAATAACTCCAAAGCCAACCAGCTCTATTTCACCTTCCCTCAAATTAAGTACACAGGACAAGTTGCAATTGTAAGATGGTACAGGTCAAGCAACATGCTATGCTGGTATTTGGATTTCACAACTGCAGTAAAACTGCTCTAATTTGAATGAAAGTCTTCTGAAGTCCACAGATGTCAGTTCTTACCTATAAATTATTATAAACAATAGTGAAAGTGCATTGTCATGATGAATTACTTATAACACAGCTGTAGTTCTGAGCTTAATTTGCTGTAGCTCTTGACTGCTCCCATGCATTTCAAGCTTCTGTGGCAGACTCTTTGGAAAGATCAGGCTGTTAGAGTCCACGAGAAAATTGTTTCTTTCCTGCTGACCATTTAATCACCAGCACACTCTAAAAAGTTCAACAATACAGACATGTGGGTGTATAAGAAGAGAAACTTTAAATGTATAATGTATGCTTATAATCTCACTTCATCATGTCTAACATGACCTCTTATAAATCCTTGCTTGAGATTATCCCCTGGAATAACTTCATGAGGGTTGATGACCTCATCAGCCTTTTCCTTCTCTTTATTTTTTACATTTTTCATTAACTGTGTTCTCTCTCCTATCTGACCTCAGCACTTTTCACCTCAACAGCTGTCATTATTCTCCTGAAACCAGCATCTCTCTAGAAGTGTACTTAATCCCTGATGGCATTTCAAACAGAGAAATGTGGTGAAAATTGTAATAGGACTGCGATTTAAAAAAACAAAACAAAAACAATGTATGCAAAGACAGCTGATAAGGAGGTATTTACCATTCAGGAGTTCTGTAGCCTGCCTGCAGCTGTGCACACTAATTGGGGCTACCTCACATTGCTCACATGCAGCATTTTATCCACCCCAAAGTCGTTCTTGGACTGCTTTCTATCCCTTCATCTCCAAGCCTGTATCGATACTGGGAGTTTCCTCAACCCAGGTGCAGGACCCTCTACACTTGGCCTTGTGAATCTCACAAGGTTCACACAAGCCCACTTCTCAAGTTTTTCCAGGTCACTGTGGATGGCATCCTGTCCTCAGGCATGTCAACTGCATCACTCAGCTACAAGTCTTCAGTAAACTTGCTGAGGGTGCACTCAAACCAACTATGTCATTGATGAAGACATTACACAGTACTGGTCCCAATACAGACCCCTGAGGGACACCACTTATCACTCATCTCCATATGGATATTGAGCCGTCGATCATTAGCAAGTTGGATGCAACCATCCGATTCCTCATTCACCATACAATCTGTCTATCAAATCTCTCTCTCAGAGAAAAGGATGCTGTGAGTGACCATGTCAAACGCCTTACAGAATTCCAGACAGTCAACACCTGAAGTTTTTCCCTTGTCCACTAACGTAGTCACTCCATTTCTGAATATTCAAGATGCTTCATGATCATATTTCCTTATCATTCATACAACACAATGCTGAGCTTTCTTTTGCTGCTTGGAACCAAGCTTACTCTAAAGTTAGAAATTTCAGATCAGATATGATTTTATGCTGACTGAATATAAACTTTAGGCTGATTTTCAATGTTTATTTTTAATGGATTCTGAATGCTTCCAGTAACTCAGGAACTGAACTGATTACAAGAGGAGGACGACTTATTTTGCTAAATGTAATTCCTGCTTACAGGATTTACTGGGTACCCCTTATAGCTGGAGAAGGCAGCTGGGATTGGGAGCATTTAACGTCTTACAGGGTCAGGCCATAACCAGTATAAACTAACACCCAGGTTAATGCTCTAAGGGCAGAGAACAAATGCTACAGACAGGGCATTATATTTAGTATTCAAATGTGTCAGATTTAGTCTTTATGCATCTTAAAATAGATTGTTATATTTAGATCTTATACAAGCTTTTATCTTAATAAAAGTGTCAGATGTAGCTATAACTAGAATCCAGGATACAGTTTCTGGTCTTATAATTTAATTGCTCAGATCTTAATAAAAGTGGAAAGAAGTGAAAAGCTATGTATTCCTGCTGTGAGCTACCAACAGTTTTGCTTTAAGAAATACTTACAGAACACACTGTATTCATGTTCTCATGGGCTCATAATGTAACAATACCAACATGGATACGCAGTAGTATAAATTCTTACAAGAGGTGCAAAACCAGTATCATTTTTCAATAGCTTATCTTGCAACATAAATTCCCAGAAACCTAAATGAGTCAAAGCACCTGCATGATTTTTGTTGCTCTGCACTCTTATTGTAATAATTTGATAGACAAAAGAAGTAAATTACTATAGACATTATTACTGAAAGAAGTTGAAGTCCAGTCTCATCTTCAATTTCACATCAATAGCCAAAACTAGTTTAGAAAATTGGACTACAGAAAAATATTTTCTCTTTAAAGTTGTAGTGGACAGCTGTGCTTATTTATTAGCATTTGTGCCACAGTCCCTGATCTATTCCGATTTGCCTGTCACACTGCTGTCTTAGCAAGTATGATACTACACAGCCCCTCGCCTTGGTTCACAATTCTGAACAACTTTTAAGAAGTTAATATTCCTTTATAAAAGTGTTTCTTCGTATCCACCAACCCACCTAGGACGCCAGGGAGAAAAACATCAAACTCTCGGATGTTATTCTGTTCTACTGTAGAGATGACAACTGCATTGCAAAGATTTCCTGTTGAGCGCTGAGTCTTACCATGAAATTCAGAAATTCTTTGACATCCCCTTTAGTCCTGCTGGTTTTATTCCACTTGCTGCTAACATCAGGTAGTTTTTACAAAATGAACAATTGAGAAAGGAGATGTGATTTTTTTTTTTCCCCTTTGGAATTCATCAATGGAAACAGCAAGACCAACAAAGAAAAAAAAAAAAAAAGACGTCTTACACAGTAAGCTCTGAAACAGCACTGCAAAAAAGCCTCAAAAACAACAAAAGATTAAAAAACCCTATTGATTGAACATATATCAATTGGTTTTATGTCTACATTTATTTTCACTAAGATTGAGCAATGTGGCTGAGTGGCATACTTTTTTTTTTTTATAAACATCAAAGAAATGTGGATTTTTTTTTTGCATGAAAAACATGGCAGATCTGGTCTGGCTGGCTAATGACGTCTGCAGCACACATCAAATGTCTGGATACGGTCAGGCCTATCTAGTCAGCTTGTTTCCAGAGACATCTATTCAGTTATACTATGAATTCAGGTATACCTCAGCAAGAAAAAAAAAAAAAAACCACAATTCATAGAATCATAGAATTACAGAGTTGGAAGGGACCTTTAGAGATCATCTAGTCCAACCTGCCTGCAGAAGCAGGTTCACCTAGATCAGGTCACATAGTAACATGTCAAGGTGCGTCTTGAAGACCTCCAAGGAAGGAGCCTCCACAACCCCTCTAGGCAGCAAATATTGTAACTTGTGTAACTGTGGCCTGAGAAATAATAAAACATATACTTTCTGAAGTAAAGAAACATTCTTTCTCAAAGAGATTAATGCATCTTAGTTACTCCCGTGACAGGTTTTATAGTATTAGAAGAGTCAGGACTAAATTCAAAGAACAGGTAATCTCTCAGGGTACATCTGCCTGCTCTGGCAAGCTTCACCAAGACACAAACACTATCACCCCATGAAAGCTGTTTTATGAGTTTCTCAAAAATAATAAATGAGAAATCGGTTTTTTAGTTAAAAACTTGTTGAGAATTTTGGATTCTCATTTTGAAATGGCATTCTGTTCAAAACTGACATGAACTTATAGCAAAAATAAAGGTAAAACCGGAAACATGGGTTCACGAGTGTTACCTTACAATAATAATTTTTTTCCCCATTGCCTCTTTTAGACAGCTTTAGAAACTTTTCATTTCCAACCTGAGCCTCCTCACTATTCATCTTTATTCTACTTAAAAGACAACCTTTAATTTTTATATTTCTTTTAAATAAAAGCTTTCATCTCCCTGACTGGCCCTTTTGTGCATCTTTTGGTGTCAATCAAACCTTCTTAAATGTTACTGCTATGATATTTAGATGAGGACCTAGAAGTGTCTGTACAATAGCAAAAAATCCTATCTTGAACTTAAATACATATGACCAATTGACTTGCATAAGATTACTAGTTTGCAGTAGTCCTGACAGATGTTTTTTTCTTACTATTTTCAAAGACTAGACTCCCAGATGACAGCAGAAGTTCCTAGTTATTAGAGGGATCTTCATCTTGGTTCTACTGTTAAGCCTCTGTATTAATGATGACTTCAAGTCTTATATCACCCATATGTGTATTAACATCTTCAGCTTTTGGTGCCAGTCTTCCATGAACAATATTTGGAGATACCAGTCCTAGATGTTCAGCTACTGATTTCCTTCTGACCTAATTTTTTTTCAGTTATCTCAGTAACTATATAGAAGGTTTTGACTTAACAAAACATTCCACTTGATTCAAAGTTAAATATTTACATAATTTCACACTGCATTTGTAGTCACTTTGTTGTGGTTCAAACAAGAACTTTTCCACTGTGATTTTTCCAGTTAGCCAATGAACCCAACTCACACACCAGATGAGGCAGATGCAATCTGCATACAAACAGAACACTTACAAAGGTATTCCCATAGCATATACACTGCTGCTGATGCTAACTGAGCAGAGGTTTTAGCATGTCTTCTGCTAAATCTGTTTGGACACTACTTTATTCAGATCATCTTGTAAGGTGCTCAGTATTCCAGACCATTCACTTCTCTTTTTCTAAATAATGACATTAAATCAATATATAAACAAGTTAGGAGAAATGTCAACATTGTACAATAGCTACTGCAATGTAACATGCATTCTTAAGAAGCCACAGCTTAACTTGGCCGTTTCATTAGGGAGTATCTCACAATCTTCTTTACAAACACTTCCAGTTGTTTCTAGGTATGATACTCAGGATGACAAACAGAATAGTGTGCAATAAACATCAGGACATACCTCCTTTTAGTCAAAAAGTGAAACAAATATCTAAGTTCAGTTCTGCAACAGTGTTTCAGACTCAATGAATATGTAATTCTCAGAGAATTAATTTCAAGTATTGATATTTTTAAAGTAAAATTAAGGGTCAAAAACTAGCCTTTATTACTATTTTATAGATTATTTTCTAGGAAGGTTTATAGAAATCTCAACTTGAAAGGTAGCAGGTGATTATCTGAAATTCAACCATTACATAAAATAGAACTCTGCCATTTTTGGGGCTAAATTAGAAAGAGTAGGAAAGTAGCAGCAGAATATAGGAAGACCAGGAGAGAATCCAAACAATTCAAAACAATTTTGTGATATTAGTTACATATGAGTTCAACTAAGGTGAGCACGTGCAATATTATAACCATAAAAGCTAGGAATTACTACATGTGATCTCACCCAGCCCAGGAATTTAAAGTAATTCCTTAATGGTACAAAACTGCCTGACTGCAAAACCTCACAAAGTCCTCCTTTGCTTAGCTCCTATAGGATTTGTAACAATTCAATCACCTATAATATTCTGATCTAGTGGTATCTGTAATATTTCTCATTAGACTTATATAGCTAACTTGAAATAGTCATAAACAAGTCATGCTTTCTTGTGCACAGGAAACCACGTGTACTTGTGAACCAAAGGCTACATACAAACAAGGAAATGTCAGACAAATCTGAAAATACAGCACAAAATACAAGCCATTGCTTGTATCCATTGCATGTGTCTCTAGTCCACACTTACTCTCAAAAAAACTCACTTTTGCACAGAAGATATAATGTCTCATTTTAATTAACAGTTGATTTCCATCTATCTATCTATATATATGGAAACTAACATGCAAGCAGATCTTGAAGGCAGTTTCTAAAAACTCATTCATAGCCTCTGATATAGTCAGGATGCTTATGGAGTGCAAAACTAAATTTAAAAGCCTACATGCAGAAATGATACATAGTTAATAATGTGTTGAGTCCTCGCACTTGAAGTGTAAAATTTAAACGATATTGTCACAGTCAAAGAAATAAAAGGTCAGCATTTGACAGAAATGCCAATACAAAAAACCCAAGCTTTGGATAAAATAGCAACAGCCTCAGCAGGCACACAAAGAGTTATTCCTCTACTTGTGAGAGCACTGGGACATGAAAGAATCAGGGTTTTTTTCCAACACTTTCAGGATAACACAGTAACACTTGAAAGGAGGTGGCCTTTCATGTACTAGGACATAAGAACAAGTTCTCCCGTCTACCTTAGCCAAACCATCTTCAATCATTGACACTGTTGCTGACCAAATAAATTTATTCTATTAATGAAATGAGGCAAAATGTGTGACTCTAGTGTAGCAGAGAGGACAGTGCAGTGCAGAAAGGAGTGCATGAAAATAGCTCCAAGCTATCCTTTCTACTTCACTGACCATGAATCAGCTGCTTGAATTTTTTATTGGCTGCTAATGACTCCAAGGGCACTTTATGTTAAAGCATGAACAGAAGGAAAAAGAAAATCCTGGCCATGCTGTGTATCCTCCTAGTTCAGCCTTTATAGATCAACCATAGCTTGGCAGGGTTTCAAACAGGGCAGCTCCTATGAGGGCCAGGTAACACCCTCCCTTACAGGAAAGCACCGGTATTTTCCAATTCTACCAGGCTTCTTACATAATTATAGGTAACCCTTCCTTACCCTGCCCACGCAGCAGCTACATCATGCCAGTACCACAGGCCGCCTCACTCCTGGAAATCCTTATTCCCTTGTCTCTGCCAGATGGTCTCTGGCACTGATCCCATGGGACCAAACACACACCTTTCTCACCTCACTTTTCTACTCATGAATTTCTCTCCCTAGGAAGGAATGACTTGGTTCACTCTGTTCACAAATATGCAAGTTTAGGTAGTTAATAAGCGTGTTTCTTAGAGATGTTGTCAGTTGCTCTGGTGTGTTATCCTATCTCAGTAACTCCCCTGTAGCAAACTTTGGGTTGAAGTACATGTCACTGGGGCTCTCACTGCTATCACCATCTGCCACAGCTTCTTTTTTCCTCAATTATGCTCATGCTATCGGGACTGAAAAAAATCCTCCAGTCCTTGCCAGTCTAAACATATGCCTATGTATTTATTCAGGTATTTTTTATCCATCCAAGTTGACAATGCCATCTTTCACATCATTTTGTTGGGCTTTCATTAACATGAATGGTAAAGAGTCAAGTTTGCATCAAGAATTCCTTATTTGCAAGTTTCTCAGAAATGAAGCAGCGGTGTGTTTCAGTGAATACAAAATTCAGAGTGCTGCCTGACAGACCTATTGCAGACAACTATTAAGACTACTCTAAACCCACTAGGAGTCAATACAGTGAATTCCTGCTAGACTATACCAATGGCAAGCTAATAGCTCAAGTTGCACTCCTCAGTAAGTAGAAATGAAAGTCAAGATACTGATAGGTACATATATTTGAAACTCCACCATTTAGCCTCTGCATCCAGACCTAACACCTATCTCACATGCACTGGATTGTCAGAAATAGCCAGATTTCCCTCCAACTATTTGTCAGGTACATCCCTGTTACTCAGTACAAATAGCAAACATGAGCAAGCTGCTGCCCCTTAGATCCTAGTTTGTTAATTCTCTGATAATAAGCACATTTATTGAGGCTGTCTGCAAGTAATTCAGAAATGGTTAGCTCATCCCTGTTCTTTCACTTGACCAAGATTTATTTTGGTGTTCAAGAACAGTCCATGCAAAATGGATATGCTCTTGGGGAAGGGGACACAAGCAGCAATAACACTGGGCTACAAGATTAATGTCAGTAATTTTTTTTTTATAGAATCTCTGAGGAGAAATATTTCTAACAATAGTTGTCATGCTATTGTTAGGCAACTTGACCTCTGCAGCACAAGGCTACTATGCTCAGAACTACAGGGAAGATTTAGTTTCGCTTTAACAGCATAGGACAGACTAGCACTAGATTTGACATCCAAGCTGAAGAGGCAGAATCCACTAATTAGAGAGACAGTACATCCAAGGGATTTTCTGTGTATCAGAAGTCAGTTTTGAAAAATAAGAGGTATCGATTACATTCAATGAAAGTAAGAGCTAAAGAAGCCTCACAGTAAGCCTAATTGATGATTTAACAATTCTTTGCTATAAAATCTTAGGGTCAAGAACCTCTCTGTAAGAGACATTTACCATTATCAGCTTCTTTTTACTACTTGGTCACAGATATCATGCAGTAGGTACCACAGAGATTTTATTAAGCAAAATTACTACCCTTCTAAACAATCTAAGCTGGGTTAAATTGTTGCTGGATGTGGATTTGACACTTTTTTAGTTATACTGCAGACACATCACTAAGCTGACAGTAAGTAACTGGATTTTTAAATGCTACTGAATTATAAGGAAAAAAAGAGAGACTTTGCTTCTCAAATGAGAAACCTGACAACCTAAGCACATGTAGACCACAAAATGTAATGCAAAACATAGTGCAACATCAGTGTTGTCTCTTGTTGGAGCATAGTTTTTAACAGCATCTGCAAACCAAATAAATAAGTACACCTTTTTCCTTAATAGATGCTTTAGTATGCAAAAATAAAGCAGTAAAAAATAAGTCTATGAAAGACAGTGCTTTTGATTGCTTTGGAGTAACTTGGTGTAGGAGAAGATGAGTGCCCCTTTAAACAGAACAGAGTAAGCATATCTGATACCAGAGATGGACTGGCTATTAGAAACACGGATATTGCTTTCAGTCCCTTGTAGAACAGGCCAAACTCTAATCACTGTCATTGATGTAAAATGAAAGTAAATCCACTGCGGCCAAAAAGAATACAGAGTACTTGCAAATATATACAAAATAGCAGATTTATACAACTGTGACTGATGCAGTACATTATGCTAAAAAATTATCTGGAACATAAAGGACAGAACAAGCTTTTAACTGTCCAAGGCAGCTGAACTTCTGATTAGATTTGGAGGTAATTATCTGCTACTGCACCTACATTTTTTTTTCATTTTGTAATTACAACTTTTTTGTGGTATTACAGTAATACACTCCACATGAACAGTACACAACAAAGAATTAGCAGTATCTTATAAGAGCACACTTGTAATACCTCAATTTTAAGAACTTGCTTCCTGAAGGTTTCCAAGCTGTGGGATAAATGAGGGACTAAATGAAGGGATAGTAGTATAATCCTCTCTAAATGGGCTTATATGATGCTGCTAATGCTGCCTTTGTGGCATTAACATACTTCAGTACTTCAGATGAGATCATTCCAAAGCTAAAACTGTGTGCAGAGGCCATCTCCAGGTCAGGGACACAAAGTTATTTTGAAGTCACATTGTTATTCTACTGCCTTATCTGCTATTGTCTGGTAAGTGGCAACCTGCATTATTTATGGAATAAAAATAAGGGGGTAAACATATTGTACTATATTGTGTTTAAAATAGAGTTTTATTCTAGCAAGTAAGTGCACTAGGATGCAGAAACCTTTGTTACCCAGAACATGTAGCACAAGAGACACAGAAAGAATGTTCGGTCAAGGATTTAGCATAAAGCCCCCTTATTACCATAGGGCTGTAACAATTCCACTTCAGTCTCCAGTGACTGTAGGAAGGACTCCAATCTCAAGACTGTAGAAGAAAAAATGACATAACAAATCCAAGGGTATGGGATGTTTATATCATGGTGGGAATTAAATGTTTGTATTACAGAAAGTGCTAAATCTATCCTGGCTGCATTCAGAATAGTGGCTGGAGAGAATCCAAATAGGTCAAGAAAATAAGTCCTAAAATTATTTCTCAGTCATAAACTATCCTGACCTGTGGTTTTCAAATCTGCCATCTAGTACAATGTTCTCATTTTTTCATATGTACAAGTCTAATCACAGACAGTCTGAGAAAGCAATACCAACTGGCTTCAAGACAAATTCAGATCACAACCCTCCATCTACCCTTTTTTATTTGTTTTATTCCCTTCATCATTTTGGTCGTACAATCATAGAATCATAGAACAGTAGGGGTTGGAAGGGACCTCTAAAGATCATGCAGTCCAACCCCCCTGCTCAAGCAGATCAACCTAGATCAGGTGGCATAGGAACATGTCCAGGCGGGTCTTGAAACCTCCAGAGAAGGAGCCTCCACACCCTCCCTGGGCAGCCTGTGCCAGGGCTCCCTCACCCTTACAGTAAAAAAGTTATTGCTTAAGTTTAAGTGGAACTTTTAGTGTTCCATCCTTTGTCCATTATCCCTAGTTGTTTAGGCCAGATTTAGAGAACTCAAATCCTGAGATTTTCATCCTAATCTTCAATAAGATTTAATACTGATGAGAGTACATTACAAACCGTGTTCTATGTCCGAGCTGAATTCCTTCAGAAACAAAATCAGAACAATCCAAATAAGTAATTCTAGAAGGAAGTTTAAAATGGTTCTGAAATTAGGTGCTATCAAGAGACATTTACCAATTATGTATCTAATTATTCAAAACAGTACACAGAATTTTACCTGGCTCTGAAGTAACAGAGCATCTCAACAGTTGCCCTTATTCAATATTATTCCACCTTTACTAAATAAACCTTTCTCAAGGGCTTTCAAAACAAGACAATAAGCAACATAGACTTTTAATCCATTAATGTAAAAGGTAGAGGAAACAACAGACAACTGCTATGTCCATCCACAAGTTTTGATTAAAAAAAACTATGTTATATTCTCTACAGGTGTACCAGTTCTTTTCTGTGCTGAAAACTATAGCTTTAGGACTGAAATGATCTTAAGATTCTCATAGAATTGTAACTATAGGGAATGAGTGGATTAGTATGTACACAGAGCCTCCTTTTAAGCCTACAAGGGACTTTTTTTTTTTCTTTTGAATTATATTTGTTTCTTTGCCTCTCTCTCATTCATAATGTGATGAGTCTCTGTGCAACCTAGAGAAAGTATTGACAAACAAGATGATTGGGCTAATGAGATCTATCTAGTTCCTTTTTTTAGCTACACAGGTGTACGGCTGTGAAGTAAATGGTTTTATAATGATATCTGGAACAAGAAGAACAAAGTACTTAAACTTGCAAACTCTGGGGAAAAAATACACCTTTCTTCTATGTCTAGGCAAGGAGAGCAGTTTATACCACTTGAACATCAGAATCTGCATCATTTTCAGTTTTTTTAAAGAACTCGCATCATGTTCCAAGCACAGTTACACTTCTAGTTGTCTTTCATGCATACTTAAATGTCTTGTCATGCACTTTTCAGAGTCTCATTGGGCATTGCCTTTCACATGAGGCCAAAGCACTTCTATGTTGTCACTTCTTTTTTTTTTCCCCCCCCAGAAATTTAGTAATATCAAGTACGTACAAAAATACACATCTGAGAAGACAGGAACCTCTAACAGTAACATAGTTAAAGGCAGAAAAAACACAAAAGCAGGTCCAAGCAAAACCATCAAAATCAAGATTCCCATCATCTATAAATATTTGTGACAAGCACAGAAAAAGTTAAATGCTTGCCTCAAACTCTGTAGCTCAAGCCCTTGTCTGAGGTTAAATAGGAACAGCTGTTACTTGAGTTACCCCACCACTACACCTACGAAACATTTTATATAGACAGGCTCAGAAATAGCTGTCTTGTAATCATCAATTAGAACAACCTGCTATATTCTGAATTTCCTATGAATTCTATCCTGTACTCCTGCTCTTTGCTAAGCCTCCGATGTTTTTCCACACTCACAAAAAATATTTCTCAGTTTAATCTACGTGTATTTATTTTTCTAACTGTCCTGATTACTCAGCTTACCATCAATCAATTCTGTGTTTACTCCAGCTGTGGCATTACATCTTGGACAACATTAACACTAATACAAAAGTTCTACATGTCCATAGATTACTTATAATCCAAATTTTGTTTAGCTGTATTAAGTGATTTACTCATCCTTCTGGATTAACGTTCCCTGTATCTGGGAGAGTATGTAAAAGAATTGAAATATAATTTTAAATTTGAGCCCCAAAAATAACAAATTCTAAGTTTTTAAAGAGAAAAATTGTAATAACTAAATAATTCTTAGGCACAATTTTAAAATCCAATGCTGAAACCTTCACTGTCTGTTTTAAGACAGAAGTCTCAACAAATCTTACTGATGACCAGATTCTAAACATTTTTCTAATTCTCAAATCTCTCAGGAAATTAAATTTATCTAAAAGATGGGGGTGGGGGGCTGGGCACAGCAAAGTGAATGACAGGCCAACACTTCACATCTACACACATCTTTAATTTTTAAGGCATATTAAGAAGGACATGTGGAAGGCGGCATACTTCTGTATGCTGATAAGACATCTGATGGATTTATCACAATTTCTGCCACTTGGTATTTATAGATCACTGACCAAACAGTGTCAGCTGAAATATCTGGGTTTGTGAACCAGCAAGAGACTATAAGGAAAATTTGCTAAAGCATGTTCCCATCTTCCACCTGAAGACAGGCACAAGACAGATACTCAAAAGTATCCCTTGTCCAGTTTCATCAGTGCTGAAACACCGCTAATTTTTAAACAGAAAGTATATGCATCAAACATTTTAAAGCACAGATTTCCCTGCTTTCTCACAGATGTGATTTTTTGACTAACACAGTTCCAGTACATGCATATAACTCAAGCAGTATTTTTTTCTTTATTAGGAAATGGAATTTAAATCATCATTTGAAAACACCACATAAAACGTAAAGCCCAACTGTGTCTACACATGAATAAATGTCATTGAAACTATTATCTTCAATCCTATGCCATGAAAGCAAGCTCTGCATTACACATCCATTATGGTTCATCCTGTCTGCCAGACATCTGTTCCAGGAGCTCTCTGTTCCTAACTTTATCTTTAGTGTTTGCCGCTTCTGTAGCCCTTTACTCAACATGAACTGTGTCCTGGGAAACTCCACTAATGATAACACACAAATAAGTGCACAAAACTGGAAGCCATACTAGAATTCTTTGTTTCATTAGCTGTAAGATGTGTATCAATGCAGCAAGTTCAATTTCCTGTATAGCCTTTCATCTTGCTATGTTTGCTGTGCATTGTTAATCTGAGGTTTCTGAACATTTCATGAAATGAAAGCATTAAAAATTATGTAGCAGCTTTCAAAGGTGTTTCAAAGGTGCTGGGAGGAAGCGAATGAGCAAAATACATAGCTTACACACCATGTTTGCAGTAAACACACATTTAAGCAATGGATGGTATGTTGGTCTCCAATTAGTCACCAATCCGAGGTCCTTGAATTTCCTTTCAACTAGTATTAAAGGAATGCCTTTTTCAGGTTCAGCACATGCACTATCATGTAATAAACAAATACTGTTTTCACGTCTATGTTGAAGTCAACAGAAAATGAACCTAAACTGAAAGAGAAAATACTTTGGTATTAATTCTCTGCTGAAGCCTACCAAACAAATTTGAAATTGCCAATTGCTAGATCCAGTGATTTCACAGTGTTCCTTGACACGGGCTAAGCAGAAGTGAAAGAAATTCTACAGCTATTCCCTGAAAGTTTGTTAAATACCATTGTGCAGTCAAAAGATTGTCTCCTTTGATAAGGCATTTGAAAATTATGAAGAAATCAATCAAATACGTGTTAAAAAAAAAGTTTCTACATATTCACAATGGTCTTATTAAAAGACACTTACATAGAAAGAAGGAGCTACAAAAGTCTCATCCAAGCCTCCCATCTCAAGCAGCTATATTATATAACTCAACCATAAAAGGGCTAGAACCTTAAACAACCTTTAAGTAGTTAGTTCTGTCCCAGACCTCACTTTTCTTACCAGCCTTGCTCTGTATTCCAGCCTGGATTTACTATTTACAGTTAGGTCAAAATTATTGTTTGAACAGAAGAGTTATCTCACTTCAAAGATCCACTCCCTATGTATATTCCAAATAAACCTTTTTTACTTAAGAGGAAGAAAACTAACCTAGTTTCATTGCATCTCCCTCCTATTTACCTGCAGGAAGCATACTAGTTCATAGAGAATGAGTTAGAATTGACAGAATTCCAGTCATAATATGGGTTCAGGTGCACTAAGTGCAATAACTTTGCATAAGTTCTTGAGACCGAAATGGGTCTTGCAGAGCTTTCACCAGAGATGCTTTGGAAGCAGTCCCACTTGGCTTTCAGAATGAATCTGTAGGCATTAAACCAGAGAACTTCTAAAGGGAGTACACATAATGCAACAGTTACTGATGGTCAATAAACAGAAAACCTAACAGTATCATTTCAATGCAAATGCTTCTCAAACCGGAATGCAATTTAACCACAGTATTGATACGTAAGTCAACATAAGACACACCCAATGAAATTAAATGCAAATGTTTGCGCAGATTACTTCTTATCAGCCACTACCTCTTTCTTTGCCAATTTTCTTGTATGCAGTAAAAAGCCTTCCGATATTAATACTGAAATCTGTTATTCCATCAACAGAAGAACTGAAAAAGAAAGGCATGAAAGATGAGTAATACACTTTGAACTCAGACAATATGGCTTTAGCTGCTTTACTGCAAAATACTTTTTAGGCAGCCTTCCTACATCCAGTTGCTTCTCTGTAGCCAACTCTGTCTGTATTTAATCATAACTGCGTAAGAATGAGCTACTAAAGGTCATGAGTCAAGAGAGGTTGGCCCATAACTAACAGAAAGCTTGATAAGAGGTTTCAAAGGATGCAAGTACAATATGGAAATACTCTCTCAGGTCCTGAAAGTTGATCTACCTAGACAATACTGCTTCCAGTTCTGGGCATATCGCTTGTTCACGTGTCTCCACACAACAGTCAACTGAGCACTGCCTAAAGGAATAACGTTCCCACGTGCCTTAGTTATATACTTCATTTTGTTAATCTCATAATAAAAAAATACCAGGAGCTTTGATGAAACAGAGTTTTCTGTTTAAATATCCATCCTGTACTGGTTCATAAAACTGCCTCACCATATGGTTTCTCATATTTTTTAATGATACATAAGATGCAAGTTATAACACCATTAGAAAACCATAGAAAAGCAGAGATGATGAAAAGAAAGACATATGGAGAAAACATGAAGAGAAAAGCCTGATAAGAGAAAAATACAAACTAACAAACACAAATCTCATGTGAAATCAAGAGCTCATGGTCATATTGTGGACACTATAATTCCTTTTGCATAGCTGTGTGGGCTCTTTTTGGGAGATAAAAATGTTAGCACTGCATAATTTTAAACACTAAAGCCAAGTTGGTCCCCTCATTTTTATTTTTAAATGGCACAAAGCACAAAGAGTTATGCATCAAGCCACTGTGAATAGGCTGCCTAATTGGTACTGTAAGCCCAATACATCAGCTACCTGGGGCTCTGGACAGCAGCCAAGAATCCAAAGTTCAACACGTACAGTAGCTCTATCTGTTCTCCTAACATCGAAGGACTACAACTACCGTAACTTAAAGTTACCACTAATACAGCTTTCATAAAGTTTGCTTCATAAAACTCCTCCTCAGCCTATTAAAGATACAAAAAGAGCAAACCAGTACCTCAAGATACTCTGGACTGAAAAGTAGTTGAGTTTTTTGTTTTATACACAATTTAATTCAATAGTCGAAAGTGAAAAGTTCAGGATAGTTGGTCACTTGTTTTCTCATTGTACTGATAAATACAGTGAGTTGTTACTCTGTTTCCTCTCAGATACAAAGGAGAGATGCCACATGAAATCAGTGATCATATACATGTACTAACATTGTCTGTATATCACATTTTCCTGTCAAATGGCTTTACAAGTCAAGCTGTGTTCAAACTTCAATTTTACAAAAGCTCAAATTGAAACATGCCCATGTTGAGGTGATTTCCAATAGCTTAGTGAATAGCAGTGCATTAGTGTGTCAAGTAAAGCTGAAACAGCTTAGTAGGATCTTTGGAAAACAAACAGAACAGTACAGCTTTATAGAAAGGCACCATTTCTTTCTCCTTGTGTGTGTATATATATTTATATTTTAAAATCATATTAATCAATTTCTTTCTATTCACTTTCTTATGAGTGGTATAAATATTCCTGAAAGGTGAATTTGGGACTCAGTGCCTTTCTCTTTGGTATGCTGGAAATTGCCTAGTAACTTCTAGTTTCGAAAGAATGTTTTTCACACCACAGGCTGAGTAGCCAGAAATAAATCAACCTGGCTTACATGTAGTCTTTTAGGAAAGCTAAAAGAAAGATGATTAAAAAAAGTATCAAACCACTTGCTTTGACTAGCAAATATAAATGCCCTTAAAAAATAGCACAAAGGTATTTATCAGGTTGTTATTCTACATTGTACTGTAGCCACTTTAAACTGATGAGACAGATTTTAGATATGGTACCAACCTCATCCAGGGTTTTGCAGAGTTATGTTTATGAAAGGTTAACAGCAGGCACTAATATGAGTATCATAACTCTTTTCAGGCAGTAGGTGAAACCTTGAAGAAAAAGTGGCTCTCTCTTCAAAAAAGTGACCTGACCTTTGCTTTGGTGGGTTTTTACTCTGCAAGAAATAAAAAGCACTGCATGCTTTCAAATGCATCCTTCCTAGATGATAAACTATTTTGTTCTAGCACTCAGCACAAAAAGACTACATTTCATTGAGATCAATAGCATGTTACTGGTGCTAGCTAATGATAGCACCATGTGCCATACTAGAAACAAGCTTCATAGGCCTGGGATATGTCATATGAACCACAAATAAATATGGAATTGGCCAAGAACCTTTGATATGCTTACCAATTAGAAGTAATTCTCATTGAATTTGATATATTTAATTTTACAATGACTTTGCAGTTCTTTGGATATCAAAGGCATCACAAATCCAGCATGCTTATCATTTATGACACTTCTGCTCTGAAAATTTCTTGCAGCATGCAAAGAACTCTGTAGGGTAACTGTGATATGTTGCACAAGCAAGCTAACCTAAGATCGCCCTGATGGTTAATACAAGTTGTTTAAAAAATGCAATAGTATGTAACGTTTTTACCTGCCACTGATAAAATGTTCCTGAAAGAACCTGTAGTTCAGCATAAGCAATAGTGGGTTTGTTTTGCACATGGAATACAGTGAAAGTAATTCAATATATGATGTGGTAGTAAAGAATCCTTTCTGCTAATAAATTTTTAAATATTTAAATATGTTTAAATCCAATGTAAAATACTGCTTTTATGGAGCCAGATCCTGCAGTCTCTGCTAAGCTAAAACTTCCACAGAAATTAATGGAAGCTTTTCAAGTACAATAGTAAGGACATGCCCAGGGTTACTAGCATAACGCAGTCCTGCTGCTATGCTTTATGTGTATGTTCAGATTGCAAGATTGTAAGAGATTAAAACCACAGAAATCTGTAAGAATTCAAGATGATATATACCCTTTTCAAACAAAGGGTATGGCTTCAAAGGATGTGTGGTATATACTGGCAGTGCACTTTTTGTTTGGCTAAAATATTGAATCATGTTAATTTAACTCTGTCTTGTATATTTACAACATATTAAGTGACTTCTAAGAAAAATGAAGTTTAAAAAACCCTTCCAGTAAGGTCAATAACAATGGCCATTTCGGGGAGAATTTTAGCAATGCCTGTGATGGCAGAATTTGGCTCCACATATTTTGTTGGCACAAAACCCAAGACTGTTTATATGATGTAAATTGCTTTTAAGAATGTTACTAGAGCTATAAGAAACTGCAGGTCCAGTCCTACAGGTTATATACTAGAAGTTCAGAGAGAGTTTGCCTCAGTGAGCTACAAAGAACTGTGCTTTATTTGAAAATCAGCTTGATGCTATTTTTAAGCAAAATATTGGTATTTTAGACATAACCTTTTGGGTAACTAAAATTAAATCAAGAGGCTAATCCTCCAGACCTTAATCCTATGGAGATCCTGTCCCAATCCTTTTGTTTGCAGTGAACTATTTCCAGACAGCCTTGCACCAGCAAGGCTGTGCCATATTCCCATTGACTTCACTGGGGCAACTCTAAGAGAGGCGCAGGAATACAGCTAGACCCCAAGCGCATTAGTAACTAATGGGTTCACACATCATTTACTATTATTACTGGTTTTTTTAATGGTGTTTGTGTATTCTACTTTCAACTGAGCTTTGCTTCCAGCCGTAAACGCCATCAGTTTAATGACTGGATGGTTCTGGGGTGTGTTTTTGGGAAGCAGTTGTTGCCAGGCTCGCTGCTGACTCGCGCCATTGTTGATTTCGCTGTTGTAGGGGAAAGGCTCTAGGGCGGCAGATAAGGCTGTTGCCATGGTGATGAAGGAGATTCCGAGGGAGGAGTCTGCAGAAGAAAAGCCCCTCCTTACTATGACATCACAGGTGGGCAGAGCGCGGGGCTCTGAGGAGGCCGCGGATGTGGCGCACGGGAGATAGACAAGTCCCTCACGAAACACGGCACACACAGCCCGAGGGGATCCTCATCCATGCCCTGGCTTCCCCTCCGAGCAAGCTCAGCTGTAGTGCTGTTGGCTGAACCTATCTGCCAGAGCATCTCACACCAGCATCACCACTTTCCCCCACTGACACGACGTTCCCAAACAGTGTGGGGTAAATTAACATAAATCACTTAGGGGTTTAGATATTTTCACATGACAACTTAAACACATTTTTTTCCCCCAAATAAAGAGATCTGTAGAAAGTACAGCATATGTCAGTTACCAGAAAGTTATTTAAAACCAATTGGAAATTCCAATTATAATTCATGCCATCAATATTTCACACCACAAATATTAATTTGCAATGTATACACAAAATATTCAATGCATATACAAAACAAGAAACAACCACTTCACAGCAGTATCATTTGCAATATCTCACATCCTATCCCTAAGCTCCCACTGCAATTTTACTCTTGGGCCAGACCACAACATGTTAGTTTGCACACCTCATTTCTACAACTTCAGTTGAGGAAGGGATGCAAGATCATCACACTGAAGTTTACACCTTGGAGTAGCCATTGAACCTAAGGTGGTTTCTTTAGTTTCTTGAAAAGAGTGACTGTATACTACTGTAAAACACACTACTTCCATCTCACTGCAAGAATGGATATTATTCCCTCCTGTCAACTCACACACATGATTTCATTCCCCAAGCAAGTATATTTAGTTTACCTTTGATATATAGTGTACACAAGTTGTTCCTCCTCACCAGGATGTTTATTGAAGTAATATTGCCATATAATTGCTCTTATGTGATAGCAAAATCCATACTCCTGTTTTATTCCTTTCACATTTTAGGATACCAGCTACAGTACTTATTTAAAGTATTAAAGATGCACACAGGAACAGCACATACTTCTCTTACAGAGCATCACAGATGCACATTATAGAAATATCATCATCTACTTTGGAAACCAGGTCTGGCAATCTCCTCCTCAGCCCCAGTTGAGCACGTATATTTCGCTTGTGGTAAACCCTAATGTCTATAAAGTAGTTGCATAAAGGAAAAGGATGCTCACTGTAATGCATCATTTCTAGTTTTCCGCTAAGCAATTAACAATTAGAAACCAACATTAAATGCCACACTCCTCTTATCCACTCAGCCTTCAACAAGTGCAAATTTTCTATTGGCTTCAACAGGGCCAGGAGTTCAGCCTGGGTTCATTCAGTGTTTAATGCACCATTTATAGTGGTTGTCTATCAGTCTCCTCAGCAGTAGTCTACAATTTATGAGCCAAATGTTTGTCTCTGTGAGTCAGTGTAATTTCTTACACTAAACCCAAATACCTACTCCCCTGTTATGCACCAAAGGGGTGCAGAAGCCAAAAGGAAGCAGAAACGAGTGAAAAAGTGAGTATTTTCCATAGCCATCTCTGCGTCATGTACGTGTGATGTGCAGTTATATGATCATATTGCATGCATCGTGTGTATCCTATGTGTCTGGCTGTAATGTTGTTTTGAGATGCTGTCTCGAGTGTGTCCATGCAAACCTCTCATCCAGACCATTCATTCAGAATAACACGCTGCTATGTTGCGACACACATTTAGCCATTGCCATCAATGTGTCTCTGCTCTTTACATGGTGAAGCAGATGGATGTGGTTGGTGCTCACAGGGTGAAACACTCAAGTTCCGAATTGGCTACAAAACAGTAACTAAGGCCTGGTCTTTCCAAAGTTATCACCACCACCTAACCCAGTATGAGCACATGTATATCTTAAGTAGTAATTATTTACTTTAGGTAACTATGTTGCTCTGTCCCTGCAACTAAGCAGGAAACCTGCAAGTAAAATAAAAAGATCAAGCCCGGAAGAGTACTGGCTTTTCTAATAGAGTAAAAAAAGATAAATCCTTCACAAATGGTGGATTAATCATGTCTGAGTGTGGAAGCAGCCTCCACAGGAAGCCTAAGTGAAATCTGATGCACAAAGTCAGATAAGTATTCACCTTGTTACGCTCCTAGCAAAGCCCTCCTTGTAAAATATGACACTTATTTGTTGACATAAATACCGAGAATTAAATTTTAATGAAGTTTCCAATTCACAGATTATTTTATATTATCAGATCTGGAGGCAAATCTTCAAATAGCATGAAAGAAAAATGTACTGCAGACTCCAGTGGGGCTATGCCAATATATGGCAATTGGGAATCTTGATCATCATTCCATCAGTACTGAGTATACTACAATAAGCAGAGGAATATTCTTGGTAATTGAATAGGCTTTTTGGTATCTATTTTTTTTGTGATTGTCTCAATTACTTTCATTGAAAGTCACTTGATTGGTATGAGAAAGCATTCAGTATCTGCCAAATTGTATACTCCAAGCATCCACAGAGAGCAAGCTTTCAGTAGTAATGGGATTTTGTAGAACATAATTCTACACCATGATGCTGTCTCCATCTTTTTAAAGAGGATTCAGAAGAGAACAGAACAAATCTTTTTATTATGCTAATAAAACCTAGAAAAAGCGAAAGCTTTGTTGAAGGTTCAAAAACCAATACATTTCTAAGTGAATCAGAAAAAGAAATTAAAAAATATGATGCTTGAGAGCTTGAATTCCAAAATAAATTTTTTTGTTTAATCTTTTCACAGCTTCTTTGAATTTGTCAGGAGAAGAAATAGTTGGCTTCAGAATTACTTTCTAATGAGAAATCTAAACCTAAATATCCCCTGGAGTCAAAGTTTAATTGTACAGTCAGCTATGAAATTCCCAATTTACTACAGGTCAGAGAACTTCAAAGGATCTGATTCAATAAAGTACTTCGATTCACACTTATGCTTTAAAATCTGATTTACTGCTTTATTGAGCAGTAAAAAGGTGCATGCTTAAATGCCTTGCCAGCCTGATTTTAAACAAACAAATCTCACAGTGTCACAAAAGTTATTTGTCCCAGATTGATCACAACTGATTTTGGTTCTTCATTGGAGTACATAAATTGGAAAGCTGGTGATAGTAGGGTCCATATAAAGATAACAGAAAGAAGACCTGCAGGAGGTAATTCATGTCCAAGATGATTGTGTGGCAAATTCACTCTGTTATTATATATAACAGAAAATCTAGCCCATGAAGAACTCACCGACAGAAATAAAAAATGCCAAGTATATGTTATAAGCTATTCTCACTTCTGCTTGTAATTCAAATACATGGCAGCTGCCTACCTAGAATTTACATGGACTACACAGACATTGCTCAGAGTACAATTTTAATATTGACTGCTTATCATTTTAAAAGTTAACCTACAGAACTTACAATTTGAAATAGAAAGGGGAAAAAAAAGTGGAACTTACAGTAAGAAACACGTTGAAATTCATCCTATCCCATGAAAAATTCAGGCTACAACATACAAGTTGTCAAAAAAGATGTTTCATGACTACACCTCAGTTAATTCCACCAGATGCTTAAGACGTTTTATGCTTATAGCCTCTGTATGAGGTATTAGTATTCACAGTAGGAACATTTTAAAATTTAAGTGAACTTCATTTGCATGCCATTAGTTGATCCAAGCATAGTTCTATTGGCTCAAGAGCTTAGTAAAATACTCAAAACATTTCCACTGCCTAAATTCCACTGGGGTTTTTTTTGTGGGGGGAGGGGCAGGTGTAAGGGTGTGGAGGCAGTGTGTATTTGGTTGGTTTCCTTTTGGGGTTATCTTGCTTGGTCACTTGGGCTTTTTGTTTTGTTAGAACTCTGACAGACCTTAAGGATGCTTCTGTTCAAATTGAAAAAAAGAAAATAGAGGAAAGAAAGCACTTGGCTTCCAGTGTCATTAGTAGATTTCGATATGTGTATCAAGGACTGCCTACATGAATTTAATTGCATAATCACAGTATTCCATATAAAAGTTAACAGTCTGATCTGAATCAATCATGTGTATTTAAGCTACTTAGACTTGCATTGACTTACAGCCCACTCCATAAATGTTTGCTAAATAATATTATAACAGAATGCTGGAAATTTAAAGTGAATGTAATTAGCTTCTCTTCTCTACCAATCTAAACCAGACTTAACCCCACTTTAACTAATTTATATACATTAACAGTTTTAAAAAGGAAGAAATCATACCAGTTTTCAATCATGACAATACTAAAGTTTGGACTACAATAACTCACAATCCACCCTCTGAGAATAGTGGTGATTTATTCACTAATCTTAGGAGGACTAGATCCAAGATCATATTTTTACAGTCTTTTTAAGGGATTCATGAGAAACTTCTCAGTAGTGGGTTTATACAATTCAAACAAGATAGATTTGAGATATAAAAATTTTGAGCAGTTTAGCAGGGAATGCTTCTTAAGTCCTACTAATATCTTTCATCTATTATTAGAAGGGGGTAAATACAAGACTAAAGAAGAAATACAAGATGCAGAAATGCCTGCTTACCAGTACTAATATTAATTGGTTCTATACCTCAAAGTTAAATATCATTCAACACTGTTACTGCTCTTAGGGCTGTATGCATAATTTCAGCAGAAAGAGTCTCATGGGTATAATAAAGTTGCCTTGACAATATGCTTAAATTGGCTGCTTGCCTAAAGTTATACAGATTTATCTGTCATACAAATTAAATACTTTTTCCCACGAAATAATGGTTTTCATTTGAAATTACCATGGGAATTGATGGTGTCATTTTTTCATAAAATACAAAACCCCTATAGTTTCATACATTTTAAAATGTCTTACTATTCCATAAGCACAGAAAGATTTGTACAAACATTTGCTGTAAATAATATATTATGCCAGTTCAAGTCCTTTTTTAATATTATTTATATGAATTATTTTACAGAACTCTCGGTTCTTCATTCACTCTAAGTAAAACCATACTCTGTTGTTAAAGAATTGCAAGCCATGCCCTGCAGTTGTTTTATATTGTATTTATATTGTACAGTGAAACTACTCTAATGAATTGCAAGTCCAAAAAAAATTCACAACCAGCTTTTGAGTGTCAAGCTTTTCAATCTGCAAATATATGTTAAAGCAAACACACACCATGATAGATCACTACAGGGAAAGGCTGTATAATCTCACAAGAAATTATGACTTGGTTCCTATGACTGTCCACAGTAATGCATCCGGAACTACTGCTTATTCTGGATATGCTGTGTATATAGAACTCTGCTTTGAAGAAAAATTCATAGAAAGGACAAGAAAGTTCTGTGTGACTTCAAAGTAATTACAATCTGTATGCAAAGGTACAGCAAGGGTACAGCCAAAGATGAGTTTTGTTGCACATGAACTGAACAAAAGACACAACTGAAGCTCAGCAGAAATGGCATAAGCTTCACAAAAATTAGATTGTGTGACAAGCTGTGATATTTTATTAATAATTCGCTCATCGTCATCTTTATGGTCGTCATACTGCAACAATGTGAAGATTTGGTCTTAGAAAAGCAGCAGCTGTGCACCTTTCACCCAAATTAACATTTGTGCCATACTCAGAATACTGCACAAGGCTGTATACAATCTACTGCTGCTGAAACTCTTGAACTTATGTATGGGTCACTTGTGGTCCACAAGAATTTGTACACTTAGTTCAGCTCTGTTTGCTGGCAGCCACCTTTACTTTCAGCTAAGGAAAAAGGTGAAATAATTTTCTAATATTTTGTAAGCAATGACCATAGTTGCTCCCCCAGAGACGCTGCAAGAGTACAAATATAATACCTGCCATCTGAGTGAATCAGACCTCCTCTAGTTTCTTTTCTGTGCATCTTATTGAAAAGCATTTGAGAACTTTGGTTCTCCATGTTAGACTTTCTCTTCAGCTGGAGTTAAAATACAAAAAGTAAAAACAATGAATGACACAGAAACCAGAATTCGAGCTACTGATTTTTCCCTGTAGATACTTTCATGACACTTGTGCCTCCTCCACCAGTTTTCTTCAAGGCTTTCTCAACAAATAACTTCAGATTCTGTAGCTTTCGTGTTCTGCAAGTCTTTTCTAACCTACATTTATTCGATGTGCATGTCAAATTTGTTAATCCTTCAGTTCACAAGCAGGTCCTTTTTAGAGTACAAACCAGTTATTTCCATAAACTAACATTAGGAAACCATTTCTTTAAAGGAATATTTTGTAATTTCTTAGTGACTACATTACTACAGGGATCTCTAAACATCTAGGATCAACATTAGTTTTGTCTTTGATTGCCATTGCAGATTTGTTCTCCAGTTCATATGGTTATATGGGGAAGGAGAGAGGCTAGAACATAAATAGCAAGGTAGCATCACAAAGACAAGGCACAGCCAAGTGAGGGAACATAAATAAATCAATCTGTCTAACATTCAGGAAAGGGAGGCACTCCATTTTCATAACCAGCTTCCTTTAAAAGTAAACAGAGCATGCAGTTAATGCAACAGACAGTTACAGTAAATCACATTTTTATATGACTAGCAAAGGCCAAATCATCAGTTACTGTCAAAATATGACAAGAGCAACTTTCCTCCCTTTTTCCCATGGCTCTGATCCAGCAAGACCGTTAAGTGCATGTTTAACCTTGAGTTTTGCAGGACACACCGAATTGCTTTGTTGGAGCGAGGCCAAAATGAAGAAGGATACAATTCCCATGTTTCCTTTTCTTTACACAAAGAGGAGCAAAGAGAAGGAGATGTTGAACTGCAAAATATTTCCTTCCAGTTTGCAACAATACACCGTAACTCACACAGCACTTAGGGACACAGAATGCTGCTGTGACAGTGATCACACGAAGCGTTATCACTAGCCAATGCAACAGCTGTTTATGAAGACACAGCATAAGCATGTTATCACTTACCAATGATAACATAAACCAACACAAGTCCGGGTTTTAAACAACACAACTAGCATGTGAATTTAAATTTCCAGCACAGCGTGTCTAGTAATCCTATCACAGCTTCTCTGCCTTCACACAAGCCCTCTCTCAGCTGTTTGCATTGAGCCCCTGAGGGTCACTCCAGCTTGTGTGATTTTAGGTAAGATATTGTCACCTCTGATTCAGAGATCATTCCATACACTTCCTGCTACCTTAGCAACAGAGTACCAGTTATCACCTGCTGAGCAAGACTAATCTTCAGAGAAGTGGCAACATGAAAGTACTCTTTGCAGGAGGGTGAAATGAGTTTGTCTCAGTTTTAGAGCTCCCCACTAGTCATGTTAAGTGTAAGTCAGTTATACTGTGTGGCCTATGAATTGATTCTCTACTTTTGTGGAAAACAAATATTTCTCTGGCATGTCAGTTTTGTTGGGACATAGAAGAAGAGAAGAAATTAGCATCACCCTGGCACAAGGATGACGCAAAAAGTCAAGGAGAAGTCACACTTACTATACAACAGTAAATAAAGTGAGGTGGTAATTTTGATTGTGAAATATTTATAAACATGCTGGAAAAGTGAGTGAAGAGAAACATAACTCATAGAATTTGAGCTTTTAGCATAAGACCAGTGATTTTTGTCAGGAATTCTCTTTCTAAACCTCCCTTATCAAGCAGAAAAGGAGGTCTTTCAGTTTATATCCTGCCAAGATAATGATTTGAAGACACAACTGTCAGAACAGTCCTTCTAGTTGTGCTCTAGAGAACAATAGCCTCAGTTTCTAGCTGTTATTCCCATGTACCAGTTTTTAGAAGTAGCTAATTCGTATAAATTAATTCACTTATTCCATCCACCAAAGATCACAATGTGACAGATGTGTGCACAGAGCACGCAGAACTGTCGAGAAGCCGTTGCTATGTATTATACAAATAATGACTGATTAAAGTTAGTTGATGCCTTAGTAAATGCCTCTGGCTAAGTAAAAAGACCAGTATAACACTTTCAAACTATCAAAATAATCTAACTCATTCACCTATTTGTCTAGTCTCACTCAATTTTGTCAGAGTCAAGTTCAAAACTACAATTTCCCCCATGAAAGATCCAAGTTGAAAGGTTCCTGCTCTCTCCCATGCTCACTACCACATCCTAAGCTTTCTAGGTCATATCCTTTTACTGATGCAGTCAGCAGCCTAACCACACTGAGCAGGCAGTACAGCAAAAGGTGTACCCTCTCAGGAGCAGCTTTGCTGCTGAACTGTACAAGGGATAACCCATTAGTAGTTTGGGGCTTCCTACATTAGTGCCTTGAGTAATTCTATCAGCCTCAGGTGACAAAATGGGTAGAATCCAATCCAATGAACTTGGGTAGCTAATTACATTTAAATTTTAGTTGCCTCCTGAACTAAAATAAGTTCCATATATCGCCAATGGGAAAGGTAGGTGCCTTTGAGAGCCTTCTGAGGGGCAGCCTAAATTAGGCAGACAGGATTCCCTTTGGAGTTGCTTTTCTAGGCATTTATCTCTCCCTATTGAAAACTGACAGAATTCAGGCACTTAATTTAAGAGAACTAGTTCACCATGTGCTCAAAACATACATTCTAATTAGCTGTCTATGTCTGACTGGAACCCCTCAATTTAGCTCCCAAAAAATTCATCATAAAGACTGGCATTATGTTGTGCCCTACTAACATTAAAAAAAGAACCAAAACAGCAAGCATTATGACTGCAAACAGATCAAGATCAGGAATGCAGTAAGAGAATACACCGAATGAAATGTCAGGACCATGCCTTACTTACAGCCTCAGTGTGCTCCAGCACTCCCACAGCATAAGCCCAGCCCTCTAGGAAGAGAAAGCAGACAAAGCACTTTTAGCTTGATCAGGGCAGGTTGTGCAGGTCAATATTATCAACAATAAATGTGACACTGAGTAAGAACTTGATCCTCTCACTCATTCCCCTGAGCACTATGTATGCTCTAGCTTCCCCCGCCTTAAGGCCCAATGAAGCTGCTTTGGGGAATCTTTTCACAACCTTGTTAACTGCCCCCCTCTTTTTTTTTTTATTTTGTTTTTTAAATTTTAAATCAGGCTGCTCCCTAGGTAGTTCAGAACTCTCTTACTACAACACAAGGTGTAGACCAGGAGCAAAGTAAAACTTCTGCCCCAGGCCTGGAGATTGATACTTTTAATTCCAAATCAGCACTATTCATTGAGGTCCCACCTACCCTTCAAGACCTGAAGATCACTCAGGGAGGGAAACACAATGAGCTGCCGTTGCCACTAATTTCTCCTCTCACGATAGCTCTGAGAGCAGCACAGAGACCACTACCAGAAAGCAAGCTCTGAGGAAAGAAAAATTCAACCACAGGTTCAGTTAATAAAGTACATTAACTGAATAAATGCAAACAGCTGAGGATGGGGCAGGTGACGGGCAAACAGAATGAGGTAATTTGCCTCAGCACAGGCTGGGCAGCCCTGCAGCCCAGAGCACTGAGAGGACATATGGCAGACAGGGCCTCCAGCACAGCAACTGCCCTTGCCTGACTCAGCCTCTGTGTCTTGTCTCAGATTTTTCACTAAATAATTCTTCTTTGACTAGATTTAAGCATTGGGGTTGATATCAACTACCAGATGACACAAGTTTGTTTCCAAGAGCAACAAAAAGCACCACATATATGTGTTTTGCAACCAAAAAATTTTAATAGCGTTACTTGAGTGAGGAAAAGCAACATTTTTTTTGTAGTGCTAAAAGCAGAGGTCAGTCACAGAAAATGAATTTTCATTTAGAAGGAATATTTTATACTATGGATGAGTCTCTTCACACGTATTAGTAGTAAGGAATATCACTCTCCTCAGATTTTAGATATCTTTCAGTTGAAGGAGCATGGGGGCTTTTTCTTTAATTAAAATGAGTTTTATAAAGAAAAATAAAGCTCTTAGAGACGTTATGAGAATTTCTGGCTTTCACTGTCTAAATTCCTACTCAGAAATCAATAGCTTCCCAGGCTGAGTCTACACAACTTGGCATGTGTACAAATATTACACACATAAATACCGTGTGGTGCTGCAGCATCGGCTGCCTGCTTCCTGCTCCCGGCACCGCTTACACCAGCATCGGGTGATGTTGGGCAGCTTTCTTAATCTCACTTTGCTTCTCTCATCTGTAACATAGAGATAATACTTCTCAGCTCGGCAGTGGTGCCAGGATTGATTCATGAATGTTTTAAAGCATTCTGTGATATTCACCCTGAAAGGTGCTTGAGAACCATAAATTATTACTTTAATATAGATAATAGTTTTCATCTCATGAATGTTTTATAACACTACTCCAAATTCATGCCTGATATAACTCAAGTTTAAACTTGAGCAGAGTCAAAATAGGGATAAATGTGACACAACATATGAGGCAGCAAAATTAAATTAAGTGTGAGACTGAGGGCTTTACCAAGTGGCACTGCATACACAGTAATGTCAGAAACTTACCCCACTGCTGGCTTACCTACAGCAAAACATCATCTCATGACATTCTTAAACCTCTTAAGGTTTGATTCATCATGAAATATCTGCTTCACATCAAAACCATATTTTTCTAATATGTTCTATTGCTATATATATGTAGTTAATAAACTTGATCGTGTGTTTGATATATGTTTTGACCCAAATATTTCAGTTGAAAGCAGATTGTTTTTTACAGGAACAATTCTTTTAATAAGATACTGCTACAATTCCAGTTCTTAGTCGTGGGAGCATAGGGTGCAGAACTAGGAGAGATCCTCTGGGCCACAGTTCACTTCTCAAAAGGAATCAGATCATAAACAGCCTTATAGAAAACTTGTCATAAGCTATTTTAAATAAGTAGGCTTTTTGTCCCCCTATCCTAAAAACAAATACTGTTCATACACTTCACTGCTGTGATCATTAGAAAGATTCTTTTAATTCCCAGACCAGATCTATTCATGGATTTCTTTGTTGTCGTGCAGCCTTTCTCTATAACTGAAATAAATTTCCTCCTCCAATGTCATCCAACCACTCTCTGTTTATGTATACATACATAATAATTATATTCCTACTCAGTCTTCATTTTGTTTGCCTAAGCAAGTCAAACTGTTTTAGTCTCCCTGTAAAGTCTGTTCTTTGTTCTTCTATTTGAGTGGCCCATCTCTGATTAATTTAATGTCTATGTCCACAAAGTAAGAGAGTCAGAGGAACATATTTGGTTTTTAATTCAACAAAAGTGCTGCAAATGCAGCACAAACATTTTTTGGTTTTTACAACTTAGTAAAAATTAAATCTTGGTGCTTCCTGGCAAAATTGATGAAGTGGATATTACCATCATTCTTCTTTCAGTTTGTCAGTATAACTTTATCAAGGGACTTTGAACAATACACGGCTGGTATCAAACTCATGAAGGCATGTTGCTGAACAGGTCTTCCATATGCAAATAACATAATAAATGTCTGGGGGTGTGATAACCAGCTTTGAAAAGAAAAAATATTCACCAGACATCTGCTACTTCATGCTTCAGTCGAACCTTGGATAAAATCATATCTTTGTCGATTCCACCCTTCTTCCTGTCCACAACTCTGATTCTCGGCACTATTTCTGGTCTTCACAGAGTTTATCCTCTTACCTTCACAACAGGTTTGGGCAATAAAATGCCTTTCCAGTTGGTCTTCAGTTTCTCTAATCTTCAGTGCCTGCAGTGTCTTGCTGCATCTTGGCTGTCTTGATTCTCATAATCCTTCTTCATTCCCTCCTTTCCCCATTCTTTCCTATTAAAGAAATTTTCCACAGAACCTAATGGGAAACTTGATCACCATCCAAATCTTGGGTGATAATGCACCTTATTGATACATTCATAGATACAGAAACAGAATATTTCCTCTTAAATTTTTACATTTAAAGTGATTCCTAAAGAACTTTTTTTGTCCCTCCTGATATTCTTTAAATGATGTGGGACTTGACTTTATGCAGTTAGGCTATCACAGAAGAGATCATAGAAGATTCAGATGATGCAGAGCCTTTGCCAATCTTTCTGCTGGATGCAATATTCACCAGAATATGCAACTTCTTGCAAATGTACAGCAGCTGTTACTAATGCTAGTTCCTAGAACAGAATGTCTAAATGCAAAAAAAAAAGAAAATGTCTTCAAGCATTTTTGCTCATATCTCCATTTGATTTTTCAAATATTAATAGTAATTTGGACAAGAATTAACTAGATATCCACTTTTCACCAACAGAAATAAGGAAGGATTGTCACCAAATCATAAACTGAAAAATAAAGTCCTGCTCAGTCTTAAGTATCAGTAAAAGTATCAACCTGCAGAGCCACCATTAATGGAAATCAAAGGTGCGCAGCTGGTATAAATGCAATTTCCAATCAAATGCTGAGATTTATCAAATTAAGTAACTTGTGTTGAAGGAGGGAGCAATCTGGATAATCAATTTGGAGCTTTAGAAAACCGCATGATTAAGCCATTTGTAAGGTGCATCTGCAGTCTGGATTTAGCATATGTGGAATGAGAGTTTGGGACAGTATCATTGACAGATTTCTGAATTAAGTGCCCACATTCGCACATTGTGCTACACACAGTTGGGCAGGCAATCACTCATCCGTCCTCCATGTTACTCATGTAAATTGATATTGCAGTGCAAAACTGTAAGGTCTTGGGCAAATGAGTCAGTGCACATACTAAACAGTCAGCATTAGGTATCAGCTTAATTGTTTGATCCGTCAGAATAATGGGCTTTTTAATTTCAATAGGTCCAGTATTTTGGTGCAACTTTGTACTACAGAAATCAAGTACTGAACAACAGTGAATCTAAGCTATTTTGCTGTAATACCTTTAGAGGCAATCCTGCTAGTGGAGTAGCTAAATGCCAGTACTTAACAAATACAAAATGAGGATGAGTAAATATCAGGTTTGTCAGTTTTAGTCCGTGTTAGTTAGCAGCCTAAATTTACAAGTCCAAATATATCCGAGAACAAATTTTGAAAATTCAACAACGGAAGGGAGAAGAGAGCAGAGAGGATAAAAGTCAGCTGAAATAGCTCCAGATGAAAACAACACACAGAGGGAAAACACTTTTTCACATTATTAAATATAAAGGAAATGCAGGCCATGCCATCAGACATCCATCCAGCTCAGATTAGGTCCTGATCCTCCAATCAGATATAGATGGCAGAGAGGAGATATTTATTTCTGTTTTACTGGTTTGTCTGTTTAATCCCTAATACATGAAACAGCCTGTAATACAGAGATTTCTTTCAGGTAACAGACCAATGCATTCATGCAATTACAATAAAAAGGGAAAACTGCTCATAAATACAAACTATATAATGAGTCTTCAGACAGTAAAAACTCACACAGGAAATTGATACATTCACCGGGCTCCATCCACTGTCATTCATATGTCTTTGTATCACAGAGAAGTGTTTTCTGTCTCAGTAAGTTATTGTTTAATGGGCTAATCTATATTTGCTAGCCAAAATGGTACTGTGGAAGTTCCCCTTCCAAATACTAAAGAAAGACCTGTTTAGTCTCCTGGTGATAGAGAAGGCCATATTCACCCATTGATTTGAAGGGAGTTACATCGGGCCTTGTATACTTTAGCCCTATAAGCAATAGTATGCAGTAATCACTGGGAGAATCACCTTGCTGCTTTATTTTTGTGCAATTTGTAAACCTTTAATATAATTTTGCCCCTAGGAGAGACTAATTTTTTTTTATTTGAAGCCCAGAGCTATTTGTACATCTTTCAATTGTAATATTTTATTCTCTCACAATCAAAAATAAAGCACGATACTGTAAGCATACGTTTTGTTTCTTTAAATTCTGCATCCCAACAACACGCTGTGACCCTGGATTTTTTTGTTGCTAGCTGGTGAATGAGCAACAAGAAAGCAGACCCCTTCTGAGCCCATCCATTGATGACTTTCTCTGTGAAACTAAACCAGAAGCTGTTGCAAGGCCTGTAACTTCAAATACTGCAGGTAAAGAAAATTCTTTATTATCCCCCACTGGACAGAATTAATTGTGGTTTTGATCATGATACATTTTTGTTAAGTGATTTCTTGATTTGTTACTATTTGCACAAAATTAAAAGCTGCTATTAAATTATAATTGCCTGATCTATTACGAGAAAAAAATATTGCCCTTGAGGGCAAATCTGATGTAATCAAAATCACTTATTCTAGCAGATCTCTCCTGTTCAGGTTCACCAGGAAGTACATAGTAGTTTGACTAATTCTCAAACTTTTGTTCTTGCAATATTTTAACCTATGAAAAAAAAGATGTATTTAGTCTAGTTTTAATCAAACTCATTCTTTACTCTTGAAAGATTTTCTTTAATAAAAACTTGGATGGGATGTCAGAGAAAAGGAAAGACATATCAAAGCAATTTATCCAGGTTGAGTTCTGACACTTTATTAGTGAAAGGATACAAAATATTTCTTAGCTCCTTTGTGTTCTGATGAGAGATCAGACCAAAATAGGAAAAAGAGTGAATCCTGAAAGCCTTTTGAGTTATATTAGATTATGTTTCAAGTATATTGTCCTTTGGAAGTGTTTTAGAAATTGGCCTCCTCCTACGTGGTATTTGTGCAAAGGTAATCAAAGTGGTTGAGCAGATCAACTGAGATGCAATAAAATCAGCACAGCACTACCGTGTTCTATTGCTGTCTCATAAAATGACTGGGCTTGTTAGAAGCCATTTAATTAAAATCTATATACATGCAAATTATTAAATGAAGAATTGACAGCTGGGTGATTATCCTCACATCTAATTATTAAGTGTCTGGCTAAAGCAATATGCAAATTCTAATAACAAAACCTGGAACAGTGAATTAAATAACAATTGTAAAGAATATCTTTTCTTTTTATCTATGGCTAAAGATATTACAGAAGTGAACAGAAATATTTCAAGTTGTTTAAAGAGTGTTGTTTGTTGTAAAAAAGTAGGTACCTATAGATCCTGTATCAGCTTTGAATATGTCAGATTTGGGGGGTTGATTAGATTTATTTAATAACAAAATTAGAATTTCTTTTTCTATGAATATTGATTAAAATCAGTGATTTACCAAGAACACAGATAAAACACTGCACAAGAAAATACAAATTGATCTGTCAAAAACACCTGCCTTTTAAATCAGAAGGAGATTTTTTATTCTTTATGTGTTAAAGAAATTTAAGTGTTACTCTTTAAGCAACTTTTCAATGAAGAACTGAATTTGAACATGCACTTTACACTGACATAGTCCTTAATAGAAAGAGCAGTAGAATGCATAATTAAATTCAATATGTATCCCCCAATAGACAAACAGCAACAACAGTAGATACCATTACTAATCATACCATTATTCTTTATGATCAAAGAAGTCCACCCAAGAAGCTGTCCCCTCTTCAGCTTCTTCTGTAATGGCATGTGGCACAACAGTATTGCCTTGAGCAGCTGTTACCAGTGCTTGATAAATCATAAGAGTAAACAAATTCTTCTCTAAAAACTTAGTTGTACTGGGAACCCTCACAACAAAATCTGTGGAGTCAGGCCACAGCCTTCAGACCTAAGGTGTCTTTAATATTTTCAGAGCAAAAGCCTTTTATTAGGCTTTTGTTTTTTGAATTGCACCCAATCAAGCAACTGAAATTCCTAGTCATATTTGAATATGCTGAGCATGTCTTTAGCCAGGAAATACACACCTACTCTAGTCAAATGCAAACACATTAGTAATTTTTTTCCAATTAAAACAAATTATTTAAAGTGAGCTATTTCAATGAAAACAACATTGAATTCTAATATTTTGTCTCTAAGTATTATCAACAGGTCTGGATCTCTTGGATCTCAGTGAACCTGTCTCACAAACCCAAAACAAAGCAAAGAAATCAGAGAATCCATCAAGAAGTGAAGGCTTAAAAGCTTCAACCCACAGAAAGAAGACAGACAATTCTGACCTTATCAGTGTGGATACTGAACAGAAAGTCCAGGCTGTCAGAGTTTCAGACAAATCTTCACTAGATTTAGGTAAGAGTGTAGCAGTTTTATCAGTGCCACATAGCCTTGCTTAGCACAAGTTTCTCCTTGCTCACATCACAAAATAAGCAGCCACACCAGAATTCTAGCACTACATTTTAGCAGGGAGTGTTACCTTTGTTCCACTTTATAAACTACTAGAAACGCTTTAAACTTGAAACCATGTGAACACATTTTGCCTTTATACCTATGAAGTTGTCACTAAATGGGCAAGAAAAGTTTTGAAAGTATTCTTTCAAAAATAATTTAGCCAGGGTGAGTAAAATGGTAGAAATATCTATAAGGGTATCATGAGAAGTTGGTAAAGGACACACATCAAGGGCAGCCCAAACTGGATGTCCTTTTCAGGACAGTGCCTGACAGAAATCCACATTATACTTGTAGATACTGCTTCATCTATGCATGCGAGACAAAAAAAAAACCCAAACCAAACCAAACAAAATATTCTTGACAAAAGAGCTAAATTGATACAGATTGAAAATAAATCTCAAACACAACTCAATATCCTGCTAAGCATGATCTATAGATGAGCTTTGGAAAAGGTGAATTTAATTTAGTTCCATCCAAACTAAATTACTCACACTGCAACTGAGAAATTTGCAAGGTAAATGTAATTTATACCAAGGCAGCAAATTTTCCTTTCATCAGCACAGAAATTCTTATAGAGAACTTTATCTTCAAACAGGAACCGAACATCTGATTTTTGCAAAGCAAGTCTGACAGATGACTGAATAATATCAGATGCCTGTTCAGTCCTTTTTAAATTACACTCACTAGAAATTTTCTTTTTACAATTTGATTACAATTAGGAAATTTGAAATACCCAGAACTAACAAATAATTAGTAGAAGTTTATCAACAGATCTAAATTGCACATAAATCACTGATTTAAAATCAAGAATTCCACTGACATTCTGACCTTGAATGCCAAGAGATTTAAAAAATGTTGTGAGTTCTCAAATGTTTTCCCAGAATATCAGGTAGAAAATTGCAGAACATCTCTGTAACTTGGACCTTGACTAAGATATAGCTTTTGAAGTCACCATTTTCTCTATATCCAGCATTTAATAGAAGTGAGACCATTTTCTGCAGTATTTTCTTTAAAAGATTCATGTTTTCTTATTTTTCAGTTGATATTCAGACACAGATAGAGAAATGGGATGATGTCAGTTTTCATGGAGACAGGAGTAGCAAAGTCCACCCGTCTTCCGAGCGAACATCATCATCATCTAGGGCTCCATCAAAAGAGCTTTTATGGTACAGCTTTTTGCTTTCCCTACAAAACTATTTCTAGTCCAGCTTTCTTAATTCACAGAAATGCTCACTTGATGAAAAGTCATATTATTAAATCTGTTATGGTTACATTAAATGTGTTCAAGCAGACTTTTTGGACATTGTATCATAAGCAAAGGACTATAAAATTACATTTTCCCAGCAATTTTTAATGCTGTGAAAAGTAGCAGGTGCAATTACTAAATAAATGGTAGTGAGAATTCTACAGAGATGTGCAGTGATCCAAAACCAACTACCAACATGTGAGTGAAATGTGTAAAAATGGATACTTGGCAGTGATTTGTCAGTCTCTGGATAACCAGTGCCTTTTGGTTTTGCTACCAAGAGGGTAGAATTTCTGTTTAAAACTGGAAGAGGCAAGATAAAACATTCAAGCCAAGTACCACCTCTTTCACACCGTTCAACTAAAACTGCAGGGGATGTAAATGTGGGAAGAATTGGACTTTGCCTTTGGGAACAGTTCATGTAGATTAATTTTGCTGCCTTCCTGATATGTAAGCAAGACTCATTCAGTCCATTATGCATGACCATAGTTAGCATGTTCATACACTAGAAGCAGCTTTCTGAACAATGATGCTTATCCTGTATCTTAACATACCATTATTTATGTGTTTCATTAACTTAGAGCTTTACACAAGTTTTGCTCAGTTAAATTGATTTTAGTCTTACAGGGTTTCATTTCCTAAGAAGAAATAATATTAGAATATCATGGCACAAAAAATACACCTGTGCCAAGGTGAAGTCCTGTAATGTGGTGGTTGATTCTTAGACATTGACTGCAGGTACAGTCTTGCGTCATTGCCTAACCTCATTTTGCCTGGCTATGAAATGGAAGCCTAGTGCTAGAGTTTCATGCCAATATATATACAGGGCTCTACTGGAGAATCAGGACTGACTGTTCTGTTGTATTAACTGTTGTCTGCACGCAGCTGAAAAGCACTAGACAGGGAACACCGAGAAGGGTCCAGGCACCTTTGAAAAACAATTCAGTTAAAAGAAATAACCTAATTAATCTGTATGTGCTTATAAGCCTGAAAGACACAAGGCAGCATGTGTCATTGTGCAGTGATGAGTATGTAAATGCATTATTTCTAGGTCCACAGAAAACAGATCACAGCCTGAGCTGGCTAATGTCAAGAGTGCCTTGGACTCAGATTCAACATCAGAGTTAGAACTTGCACCCACAACACAGGTAAGAGGATTGGGTAGATTTATCAACAATAAAAAGGCAAGTCGGAATGCTCCCACTGGCTAACTGGTGACATTCCAGAAGAACTATTTAAGGGACATTTTCAAGATCATCAGTTAACAGATTCATACAGATGAATCTTTACACAGCTTCTAAGTTCATGTATTATGAAAACACCTATGTCAGCATCTCAGAGTTAAAAACTGCAGTGGACTGTGATCTTCCCCTACAGAGAGAAAAACTTCAAACTACATCTTACAGCATCCCTTCTTCCATTTCTGAAATGCAAACATCTGTGGTTCCCTCTCCCTGTATTCCTTAGATGTTTCCCAGTCCTGGGGATTCCTGGCCAAGAAACCTTATGAATTGGGAAATAAAATAATAAGGAATACTGGAAGGTATCATGAGACAAACGTTCATTAGCAGTTTATCTCCACAGGTGGGAGAGCAGTGTGGTCAAAGGAGTTTTTCCTGCTGGAAAAGGAACTCTAATACGGAGGGCTCTGGGCTGAAGGTTTGTAGATTTGCCCAATTCCATATTGTATATTGGACAAGTCCTTGTGGAAATGATTGCTTAGAGTTGTGTGGCTTTAGGTATGTATGATGCACATATATGTACAAACATAGAGTTATATATGCATTCACATAGATCAGGTTGCTTATAAGCCTTCTTTCCTGATTCTTATTTTTTAACTGAAAGATTTCAAGTTCTGCCAATGCCACTGGCAAAGGGAAGACAGTTGTCTCAACTTTTAGTTGAAAATCACTTTCTCGTCTTCCACAGCTATTTTTAGGTCTAGACTTCAAAACATTTCTGTCAGATGGAATATCTGGAAATTAATGGAAAATAATAACCTCATTGGAAAATGGAAAAAGGAGGCAGTAAAATGCCAAATGTCTTTCCTGAGATTGTGCACAGTTTTTGCAAAAAACAGAAGTAGAATCCAGTTATCAGGATCCATTCCTTTGCTTTGATTAGGAAAAATGCCTCCTTTACTTCTCTGCCATCTCTAGATTACAAACAGGATTTTTCTTTCCCTTTGGAAAGCCTAACACTAATTGTAATGCTTGACATCTTTCTGTGCAATAGATTTATACATCTTCATAATGGAAAAGATCTATTGTGTAACATCATCCACTTGAGATGGACAGTGTATTTTCACCTGCTTTGTCCAGCTTATCTTTAAGTACCTACAACTCCTCTTTAGGAGGCTGTTTCTTAGCCTAATAGATCTAAATGCCAGGAAGTTTGTGCTCAACTGAGATGTGTGTAAATCAAGCAGACAGTCACAGAATTTAAGTGCCATGGTTTTCTGTAAAAGCAGTTACAAATTTAGTATATAATGTTTTTATTTTATATGGTCTGTTTCCCATTTATCTTCCACTGGAATAACTGCAGAAGCAAAAATCTACACTTTTAATTCAGTATAAGTTCAGTCAGTTGAGGCTTCATACTATTTTGTAAAATGACTGTGTTTCAAAATGGAAAAAAACCCATGAAGTTGAATCAGTCAACTTGAAAAAGAAGCAGAGTAAAAAATTCTTATCTGTCATTCTGGTATACTTCTTGTTTTGTTTTGTTTTATCATAAGCTGCTTTTTTTCAAACTTGTGATCCATTCAAGTCATGAAATGTTACACTAGTAATCAGTAGTGCAGAGAAATGGCCTGAAGTGAGATTGGGTTTTTATTCTAGATAGTGTACTTAGAAATTTCATATTTTCATTTACTGTCTGCTTCATCCAGCTTATACTTGGACTGTCAAAGTTGTCCATTCCCAGCAAACAGGCTCATCTGTCTTGGCTCAGTTCTTAATCTGCTTGTTAAAGAAATCACGTTAGAGCTTTTATCAAAGCATATGTTTTCCATACTTTGTCCTCTATAGATCTTGTCTGTCTCATTTAAGGGAAACCTTTGCATATGCAACAGATTCTGCCATACCCTAAAGATTTCATTTTGTGTAACTTGCTGCAGATTTCCGTCAGCAGTTTCTCAGACAATCACCTTCGTCATTCATCTTTGACACATCAGATTTAGTTCCTCAAAGTGAAACATTGAAGTAACTAGGTCATATTTTCATTAAAATTATGCAATCTTCTTAACACAATCCTGTGTTTACCAGTACTTACGCCAATACAAAATCACAAAGGCAAGCTTTACATTAAAAAGGGAGAAATGTGTTGGAAGGCTGGAACAAGCAACACTGCAGTGGCTGTCATTGGATGTGGCTGTCTTGCTTCTCATTATTCTACTCACATCATTTGTTAAATATTATTAATTCTTGAACTGCATTGCCCAAAGTACCTTTGCTCTTTCTTTTATCTGCCATTCTGGAAACATTCCTTGTTACACTTTTATTAGTACTGAGACATCCTACAGTGTTCGGGGTTTTTCGGAAGGTTTATGTTTTCTCTTATAATTACAAACTGCAGAGGCAGATAATATGTTCAATTATACACACATAAAGTCTGCTCATGTTTTTAACTCTCTAAATGCTTCCCTGGGCAATTTAGATATTTTATTGCTTACACAGAACGCATACAGAAAAATCCTGAGATGCTAAAAAAATGTACCTAATTCTAATATGTCAGCAGTCTTAGGCAAAGTGCAAAGCCTGTAAACCTTAGACATCTGCAGTTTGGTGCGACAAGATTTAGAATTCAAAATTTGTTCCCCACTTCTCCCAAATAGCTGCAGCAAGACTAAATGCCCTATCTCTCTTTGGATGTGCCACTCACTCTAATGAAATGAAGAGTTACAAGGGACAGATTTAGCTCATTATTTTGAGACCTGCTCAAAAGTTGATTATATTTAAGCCTCTCACCACCAGTTAAAGTGCAACTGCACATAAGCAGACTACAAACACAGGAAAGTGTGTGTAAATGCATTGGAATGGAAGGTTTTGTCCCTGAAGAAAGCAGCCAGTGATCAGCTACAGCATCTTTGTTGTAGAGAGGCAAGCATATGGAACCACAGCATTTGCAGTGTCCACACCTCAGATACACCCATTCCATCCTCACCCCTAAACCACCTTGGGCTCCACTTCACAGCAGCAGCTGGAGGGTCCCACTCCATCACCAGCTGGAGACGTGAAGCTCTCCAGTGCTGGTACCCCATTCCCATTACCTCCTCTTGTGCGAGTGAAAAGCAGCACATTTCTTATATGTGGGGTCTTTCATTTATGAGTATCACAACTCAGAATGTGACTCTGCATGATCCATATGCAAATGCACCTTATGTGGGTTTTGTTAATTCATTTTTCTCTTTTCCTGTGCATGGAAAGTGTCTCTGCCTATGGCAGGGGTGTTGGAACTAGATGATCTTTAAAGTCCCTTCCAAGCCACACCATTCTGTGATTCTATGATTTGATGGAGGATAAGGTACATTTCTGTGGGGATTATCTGAAGACAATGTGTATACTCTCACATGTGCCAGAGGACGAGACTTCTTCTTGTCCTCTTCTCCCTTGCCTTTTACTGCCCCAACAAACTCACTCTCCCCTCCTGCAGTACAACTCAGTCTGAACATCATGATTTACAGTATTGTCCTTGACCTAAGGAAACTGCAGTCACTGGAAACAAAAGATTAAAAACCGTAAGTAATCAAACAGTTTGCAAGAGCCAGCTTGTAAATAATGAAAAGGCTAGGAACATAATTACTGTCTATCAACAGAGTCCTGTGTCAAGAAAACCAGACTTAATTCTTTGATCAGATTACAGGTCAGGCTGATAAATGTTGCTGTGTGATATTCTGCAAGATGTTTGAATTAACATACCATCTTCTGAGTTTAAAATTAGCACCATACAATGTGAATAAAGCAGCTGTTAAATAGATTAAACCTGACTAACCTGAGATCTTGAGAACAGTTGTTATTTATTAGGAATTGTAATCACATGAGGGTTCTTCTGTGATTGCCAAGAGAAACTATGGTCTTCAATATTATTGATCTGAAAACAAACATGTAAGTCATTCCTGATAAAATTTGCATATGATGCAAGAGTGTAACAAAAAAATGTAAACAAAGGAGTCATAAAAATGAGCTGGCAACTAAGATATCTCTACAAATACAGTCACTTGCAAAATCAGACATTTCAGAACAAGAATGCAGGATCTACTTACTACACCATGCTGGAAGGCAATTTGAAAAGAATCTATGGCTCAGACTGTATGCAGAGTGAGTGCTCCCTGTGCAGCACAGTGGCAAGAAGAGCGTGTAGGAGCAGACATAATTAGTGAGACATAAGAGATCACTCATTTTCTGTATAGACAACCAGCAAGACAGGTACTAGAATATAGGGTTCACTTTGGCTGTCTCTAAGGTTATGAAAAATTAAAGCTACAAAAAAATAAAGAGGGAAAATAAGAGAGACCCAAAACAGGTTGGAATCTGAATAAAATGCCTCATCATGAGATAATTTAAGATTGCAGTCTTTTTATATAATTTAAAAGACAATTAAAACCTAAGTAAAGTCATCAGTATCTTTCCACAGAGAGAGAAAATGAAGGCTACTAAAAAGTGTTTTCAGCTACTGGAAAAAGAGTAAGAAGTGACAGTTTGAAACCGCAATTGAAATTAATAAGAGAAACAAAGAGGGCAATTAAACACATCTGCAAACAAAGTAATAACATTAAGGTCTCTTGATAACTTTAAATCCAAGACCTTCCTCAAAGACATATGTTCCAGATAACCTTATTCTCTGTGAGACATCAGTCTGATCCTGCAGATGCTGAGTGACAAATACCTTCATGAGATATACAGATAAATGGATGACTTGAACTAGTGAGCTCTTCTGCCCTCAATTCTACTCACCAGTAAAAGCATTGTTTTGTGTACAGGACTGGTTTTCAGTATGTTTTCAATGACAACCTGAAGTCTCTTCCTGGCTCCAACAAAGAAAATATTTTCCAAGTGACATGGACCAGAGGTAGTGGATGTGAAAACAGAACCAGCATATCCTCACTGAGACCTCGTGCTCTGGGCTTCCTGTCTTGCACAGCAAAGTCCAGAAGCCAGTGCAGGAGAATGGATATAGAGCCTCCCTCTGCTATGTGCTTCTCATAGAAGTTGTGCTATATCATTCTTTTTCAACTGTATGTCTATCATTAACCCAATATATGTTTCACTCATCAATCTCCACCCGAGAGATCAAAGACTCGGGAACAAGACTGACAAACAAAAGCAATGTTTCTAAATCCATGTGTGTGCACACACAGACATCCATGTTTGATATGTGTTGCACATTACTGATACGAAAACCCAGGAATACATTGGATGTTTCATTCCAGCAGTGCACGTTCCAATACTTGCAGATACAGCCCGATGAGTCTGAAGTGTGTAAAATTAGCCTTTGAGCAATGTGGCTCATTGGAATTGAACATTGCAAACACAGTCATCAGAAACGTAATTACATAAATTAATTGGGACCATGGTCATGCAAATGGCTAATGAGTTTAACCTCTAACAAACATGAGAGAAGAGATTAGCAGTCAGAGCTCTGTTTAACAATATTAGGCAACTTTGTGCTTTTCTGTGCCATCATTGAATACTGTTTGGTTTTGTATTGTACCTTTTGTGAAAAAAAAAAAAAAAAAACAAAACAGCAAACAACAAAGTAGTTTTTAATAAAAGAACAGGGAGAAACTTGTTAAGTGATTCCAATGGGATCAACTGATAGCAAGGCACAGAAGACGGAACTGCTGGCTTTAAAAAAGATTTGTCCTTCCAGTGAAATCCATAGCAAACCTGGCTCTTCAATGGGACCACAAAGCAGAAACTGAAAGAAAAATACAGAAGGTAGAGGGAAAATTAGGTGTTTTTTTTCCTGGAGCATACTGAGTGTCATGCATTGCCACTTTCATAATACAGGAGAAGGACCGATTAAGATAAAGGTCTTACATGAATGAGTCGGCTCTTTCCTTTGTTGCTCAATTCTTGCATTGTCTTGTGGATGTCTCTGTATCTTTCACATATCTTGGGTGAAAAGAAAATCTGGAAAAGATAAATTACTCTGCTTCCTGTGAGGAATTATCTCTGCTACAGTGGAAGAGAATTCAGAGGAATTCATGCAGGCACACAACTAGTTTTCCCAAGAAAAAAAGGCCATTTGAGACTCCAGGGAATTAAGGAAATAACTCAGAAATATGGCAGAGAGTATATCATCTCTTTCTGATTTATTCCTTTATTATTATTTAGGCACGATTAACTAAGGAGCAGCGCTGGGGAGGACCTCTGCTCTCCAGAAATCACTCCTTGGAGGAAGAATTTGAAAGAGCAAAGGCAGCTGTTGAGGTATTACTTCATTTACTGTTTTCGTTCTCCTCTAGTGTTCTACGGATTTCTTACTCCTCTTGCAGCAAATATATAGGAGAAAGTTGGAATTGGATTATTTAAGGCAGAGAAAGATATGTTTCCTGGAGTTACTCAGTTAAAATAGTAGTTTCTCTCTTAATAGAAAAAAAAAAATAACAGCTATGAATGAAGTTTAAACAGCACCAACTTTTCAAGCTCAATTTTTATTGCTCTAGCAATTGAGTCAAGAAAAACATCTTAAAGTTTGAGTTTTTGCCCAGCAACTGAATGTGTGCAATCAGTTATTTAAGTTCAGCTACAAACCAATTCTCCACAGTGCAACTGGAATTTAGAATCACTGATATACAGTACAGCTACCTGCTGTAAAGTATAATTGCATGTATACCAGTAATTATACACCAGTGCATCCTTATCATTAATAGCAGAATGTTAAACACAAGAGTACTTTTATTTCCTGACAAGTGTTGTCCTGAACAACTAGTCTCAGTTGAAGCCCTGATCCTATCTAGAGACCCAGGTGGCATCACTTTTATAACAGAAGCCAATGAAATATTGTCTACAAGCATCAATTTTGAGCATCATAACTTCTCAGGGGTTCAGTCAGTAACCCTGGAAAATCTCATTGCCACAAAGAGCCAAGACAGCTGCATCCCACCAAGGACAAAAGTTCAGGATGAATTATGTAACAGCCAACGAAATGAGTTTTTAGGGTGGAAAGGATAAGGCTGAGAAACTGATTCCTCAGAAATGGTTATTTTTAGCATGAACTGCAGTCTCATTAATCTCCAAAAATCTAGAACACTTTAGGGATATTTGGGGTTAGATTTAAATTTTAATGCCTGTATTTTAATACTCCTCTGGCTCAAGTTATACTCTTGCCATTCCAGTGTTGGCAGCTGAACTAGTCTAGATTGCAAATAAAGCTAGGCCTAAATCACATGCTGGCTTCTAGCTAAAAACAGAATTTCTTATTTAAGAAAGTAATTTGATTTGTAGGGATTTTTCATGATATGCTAACATAAGACAGCATGGTTTCTACCAGGGTTTCTTATGACCCTATTGCATGCACAAATATCCTTCTTTCAGCATATATGTCTAAAATGGACAGAATAAGTGAGCTGGTTTAGAAACTAGACACTGTTGACATCTTTCTTCCACTGGTTTTTCCTAATCAAACAGACTCTTTGTAGACAAATACTGGTGACTCTCGATACATTTTTTCGATGCCATATATCATACACATTTGCCCTGACAGAAATGTGGCTTTCAAATTGCCACTGCCTAAAATGTTCCAAATGTTCTTACTTGCACTGCAGACTGACCCTTAGGGTGGGACAGTTGTGCTGTGATCCGTGATTCCAACACAGGGAATCTAATGATGACCATCTCTGTGTTACAGATAGTGGTTAAGCAAATGATGACAGTACTCTTGCAGTTGCCAGAAACCATGTGTGATGGGGAGTTCCCAGACACTCGGTACACAGAAAAATCAGTCAAGTCCAATGACAGATTACACAACATGGCTGAATTACTTTACAGAATAAAGTAAGGAGGAGAATATGTTGTAAAAAAATCCCTGCACAACAAAAGATCATTGTGATGCAACAAAGACAGGTTGTTAAAATGCTTTAATGTAATCTCAAAACCAGCTATTAAAAGGAATCTAATTGAATGTTTCCCTAACTGTGTAGCTGACAGTATTAAATTATTCTTTCTGCTTAAAATAGAAACTTGGACTGGGTAGTTAAAATTGTAAAGGAAAGGATCCTTCATGGCCTTATAGAGCAGTTATTTCCATTTGCATATGAAGAGAGTTGAATTTTCATCCTAGTTAAAATGAAGTGGTAAGAAAGCTCGAGTGATTGAAATAAATTGCAGCCCATTTCAGACAGATTAGCACTTTCTTAAGCGGAGAATAGATACAGTTCAAAAATTCATTGTTTAGGCTTTGGATGTTTCTGTAATATTCTTCAATTGGGAAAGCTCCAAGTGGTAAGATTAGCCATAAAAATGCTCAAGAAAAGGAAGCAAATCTCAGGTTCTTTGTGGCCTAGTTCACAAGGAATTAATTAACAATTCAGTAAATGAAGACAGCAAACTTTATCATCCACCCAGTATTCACGTTAGAGCTTTGGGAATGGTTTTAAGATGTCAGACTTTGAGATTAATGAAGATCTGTGAGGTAATTCTTTCTTAAGAAGGTTTAAAGATGTCTATGTCATTGGGGAATCTCTTAAGGATAAAGAGGTAAGTAAATTACCTTTGCTGGGTCTGGATTCACTTGCAGCAGTTGGGTGCTTGCACATTTCTCCCCCTTTTCTGTTATTCTGGAAACTGGATTTGATTTTTGCCTCGTCCCTTTGGTATATACATGAAGGAAGCACAAATAATCTAAGGTCTTTATGATTTCCAAGTGCCATACCAAATATGTATATATACCAGCAATATTCAGAAAGTACACTCTCCATCCCAACATTTTCACTCTATCATAAGAAGTAAAGAGCCTGGTACTATTTTGCCTCCCATTTGTTTAACTGCTTCAGCATATTTTTAAATACTAAGAATAAAAATAGCCTCTTTGACAAAATGCAAAATATTCTGCTTGGAAGTAGTCAGATGGTAAGAACATTTTTCCTGGTTGTCATTCCATTTGACTGCTGCAGAGGGTCTGAGAACATGTTAAATGTGTTCAACTGGCCTGAAAACTTTCGATACCTCCAAAGTAATTCACCAACATGAAGGCAGCAAAAACATTGAAATGAGGTAATTGGCAGCAATCACATAGCAAATAGAGTTACAGTTAGATCTAGAAGTCTTGATCCAAATCCAGGTATTCAGAAACACTCAATATGAATTTAACTCTCCCACCACTGAAGTCAATGAAAAAAATTGCTACTAATGACAAATAGAGTTTAGACCTTTAGCCTTTAGGCCTTTAACAAAGAGTCTAATATTTACAATTCTCAAGACATTAAACTGCACTGCTATTGACGTTGATATTTGTCACAGCAATATTACAGCATTGTATCAACATAGAGAATTGTGCATGACTGATGCACAATTGCTCAGTGCAGCTTTGCCATACCAGTTTCAGAAACTCCTGTGCTGGAGGTAATTCCAAAGCTGTAGATGAGACTTAAACCAATTTGGCCCAAACAAAAAAAAAAAAATCTTTGCTTAGAGTTACAAAATAATAGTTGGGTAGCAAATGATGAGTTGAGAGATGTTATAGCAAAGCAGCTCTTCTTATTACATTTTTCCTCCACCTTTGGCTCCCTGTAGACAGACATTAAGCACGGCTACTTGAATGCATAGTAATTCATTAGATTCTTCAGTGGAGTATGCACACAGAGAACTTCTGTGGGGGTTATAAATAGCTAATTAAGCAGCAGAATTTGAACTTCAGACCTAAAACCACTCGTGTGCTTGCTTATAATCTGCAGAAATGTGATTTGAAATGCTTCCAAATCACTGATTCATAAGGGATTTTTGTGGGAAAAACACAAACAGAAATTCTAATAAAAATTCATACATATATCTATATAAAATTATTTCTATAAGTTAATCTGTAAAAAAAAAAAAGGCATTACTAATTACTTTCAGTAGGTCAATTAATATTAATCCATAAGAAAGAGAAATTTCCACTCCTTTACCTCATCATGAATCTCAGAATTATTTCTAATAAAAACATGGCCAAGTAATTCTTTCTTCAAGGCGCTGCAGATTTGCACTGAATGCAAAAGAGCTGACAGAGATATCTGTTGAACAGGATGGTTAAAGGCATTCAAGTGCCTCTGGTCATGGCTGATAATAGAGGAAGTGATCTGATTCATTACACTAGCCTTTTCAAACCGGAAATGGACATTTCGCCACAATCTCACAACTATTTAAAAGGCTGTATTTCCCTCAAATTTGGAGTGAAAGCAAATCTTGAAACCTCGGAAGTTGTTGTGTAACAGACTTGTCAAGTTCTGTTTGCTCCTGTTACAAAGACTGAAATCTCCTCTCCAGGGATGAATGATTCACATTTATTTTCTAGTCCACAGAGGAATGTAGCAGGTATGTTCACAGAGCCAATAATTCAGACCATTCTAAGACTCTTGAAAGAAAGTGCTAGCCATCAGGAGGCACATGCTACTGTAAGAGCAGAAGGGAAATGCTTGTCAGATTTCTAGACTGTTGGCCAGTGCAAGTCCTCGTGGTCATGCACATCTAGTCTCAAATGTTCTCATCCCAGGTAAGTTAATAGGACTGTGCTTGCGTTTTTCAGATGCCAAAGAAGGAGAGTTGTAGCAAGTCATGCAATCCCAGACTAAGCTCTGTTTTTGCAAATCCTCCCTGGCTGTGGAGCAGTGGCACAGCAGTCACTCTTGTAATGAGCATTCAAACAAAGTCATCTGGATCAGTTTATAATACCTTCATTTCATTTTGAGTATCACCTCAGTCTCAAATAGCTCTGTCTAAACCTGAGTAAAACCATCTGTGCTGTTGTCTTTGACATAAATAAGCTGAGAAACCATGCCCTCAGTAGTGCCAGTTCACAGGTGTTCTGGCCATGACCCTGTAGGAACTGGAGAACTTTGCAAAGGCTCACAGTGCTGTGCATATATTCTGCTATGGAACTCTTTTTCAGGGCTTATGACTAATGTGTGGATGTTGAAAAAATTGGCACTTTAACTTGGATTCTCCCCTCTTTTTTTCTTTTAATCCTATTTCTGCTTTTTGGCATCACTTTCTAGTAGCTACAATAGTTCCCTCATTTTGGTCATTACACATCCTACATCTCTTTCCTTTGTCACCATTTCTGTTTCTGTTGTTACATGCATTTTTTCCCACTTGTCTTTGAGCTGAATGTTAAACTTACTGTACAATTTTGTAATCTCTTATAGTTTCCTTTCACCAGCACAGTACATGATGCAATAGGATTTCTCTGCTATGTCAGAAAGCCCCATTGGTACTAATTGTCTTGTGCAAACATGCACTGTCTGAGCTTTGCCATTACTCTTCACATAGTTGAAACTGATGCTGAATACCCCAAAGCAGGATGCTTGTTCTCTTTTAAACTGTTTTATCTATTGTTATTCTATAGCATGTTTCCTAAAGTGATTTTTTTTTTCTCTTCTTTTTCTTTGGCCAGGGACTAGCAGCATTCATTTCCTACACATTTTATGTAACAATTTGCTGCTAGCATCACTAAGATGCTGTGTAAGCTGCTGCAAATCCTGCTTCAAATAGAACATACGCTGCCTGTAAGATAAAGAGTTTTCTGTTGGCAAAGTACAGGCCAATAGAAGAGATGAAATTTAATTATATAGAATTCCAAATTTGTGCAGGAATATTTCAGTTAGTATGATTATTAATAGAATTAATACTGCTCAGCAAAATTGCCAGACTCAGACCACTAGCAGTAAGAAATGAAAAGCTTACCATTTAAAAGTTTTGTCGTTCCTTTTCTTCTCTTTTTTCCCTCTTTTTCTTCTAGTCAGACACAGAGTTTTGGGATAAAATGCAAGCAGAATGGGAAGAAATGGCTCGCAGGAACTGGATTTCAGAGAACCAAGAAGCACCGGGGCAAGTCACCATCTCAACCATCGAGAAGGTATCACAAAGTTTTTTAATACAGCACATCCTTCCTGGGAAACCTGGAGATGAGCCTCAGCTGTTGAAGGGAACCCAAGAAAACTCTTTGGTCATGGAAGTTAATTTGACCCAAAAGCTCTCGACTTCTTTAAGTGTCTCTGAGTGGGGTAGATTTAAAAGACCTTATCATAGTGAGAATGCATTTAGACTTGCTTGAATTCATCTGAAAGTATCACAAAGCAAACTGCTGGATCATGGCCACTTTTGAAGATGAGCACTTAAGGAAAAGTACCAAATAAAAAATCTGGACTGGCATGTTCAAATACTGTTGAGGACAGAAAAGTCAGAGATTCTGTTTCCTCCTTTGCCCCTCCATTGTGCATTTTAATTTGATTTCTATTCTGTAGCTGATGGTACACCCTTTACATTGCAGTGGCAGGAAGAGAGAAAGGCAACATTTAAGGCAAATTCTGAAATAAACTCAGGCGCTTGAGACACTGTTCTGCACCCTGAAGGTTAATTGGAGATTTCAGGGTATTAACTGAACAGACATCGGGTTACAGTCCTGCAGGGAGTCAACTGCTTGATGTGTGCTCTTTACCATTAAATTGGAGGCACTGGGCTCCTGCTAGGTTCATTTCTGCAGTTATTGCAGTCAGAGGGAGTTGTTGGCACTATCTTTGATGGAGCAGGAGAGCTCAACATGAGCACCAGTAACTTTAGAGCTCAAGTAAAAATAGAGTGGAAGCATTTGTGTCCAGTGATGCTGATTTTTTTTACACTTTTTGTCACTGAAATCTCATGAAGGAACTCAGGTTGTTTTCACAGAACAAAGGACATTTACATCCACTTGGAAAACAAGAAGTCATTTAAATTCACACAATTGCCATTCCTTGCTTCAGTGCTTCATGACGGTTCCATTATTTCTCTTCTCCAGGGTTATTATTTCCATACTGAAAATCCCTTCAAAGACTGGCCTGGTGCTTTTGAGGAAGGACTGAAAAAAATGAAAGAAGGTGACCTGCCAGTTACAATCTTATACCTGGAGGCTGCTATTCTGCAAGAACCCAATGATGCAGAGGTATTCACTCATGTGCCTTTTACTGATAAGGAAAAAGGGGACTCCATTTAGCAGGCTGTGATGGAATGATTTTGGGGCTCAAACTTTTGCTAGTCATGACTGACCGAAAGAGATTGAATGCTAACAGTGGCTTTGGAATAGTGTATGCCTTGAAACAGATAAAGGTGAGTTCCTCATAATATGAGAATCTATTATTGAAATGAAATAATTTCCAAGCTGTCATTTAAAAGCATTCAAAAGAGACAATATTTTAAATCTTTCCTGATCTTTTCAAACTATTTTTTAAACACTGCTATTGAAAAGTTGAACATACTTTATCTTAACAGTTATATCCCTTTCTGCAAACTTGATGTTTTCAATGAATATATATTTAAAGTTTGTTTTCTGTGAAACACAACAAATATTTACAGTGTAATTGTTTAGGTTTCTCTGAAGCTCTTGCTATGTTAAATTAAGCAGCACTAAGTCAAAAAGCTGACAGAATTCCTTAAACCTGTACAACTTCATAATTATTTTTCCATAAAATTCTAGGAACTTTTAAAATGCACAGTGATTCCAACCTGAGAACTCAGTATGTGATCATACAGTAAGAGAAAGACTTTGCATTCGTTGACTATAAATATTATCAGGCCCAAAGACATTCAAAGGTGCATTGATTTGTTCTCTTGGTATCCACACTAGAGAAAAATCTGCAGTTACTGCTGGACAGATCTGCTATTTTTACTCACTCCACTGCTTAACAGTGATATGAGTTGTAACTCTGCTTGCAGTTGGATATATATAAATGAAATAATATGCCCGTGATTGTTTTTGCAGGCCTGGCAGTTCCTGGGAATAACGCAAGCAGAGAATGAAAATGAGCAGGCAGCCATTGTCGCCCTCCAAAGGTAGAGGAAGATAATTGCTACATACGGGCTCTGATGAGTTTTAGGGAATGGCAGCCTGGGTATATTGAACATCACACTTGCCTTGTAATGCCAAGAATTTACTTAACTAAGTAAAGCATTGGCATAGATATAGAAATCTTCCCAGTGACTTCAGAGGGATGACTTGTGATGAATATTTCTGTTGTATTAAATAAGTGCAATATTTAATCTAGTAAAGTAAGTAGTCACACAAAAGAAAAGTTACATAGCCTGATAAACATCAGTTGAGTGTAATGCAAATTAAGTACCTTTTTGATATTCTAGGTACTTGGCACATTTTCTGTAGTCTGTCCTTTAATGACAAGGTTTTCTTAATTGGAATGAGTTGCCTCCAGTTGCTGAATACTAAACTGACAACACTTTTAGGTTGGTAGAGAAGTGAAGATCACTGTGTGCTTGTGTGTAAAATGTCAGTTTCAAAATATCAGCGTTATTATCTCCCCACAGTGGGTTTTCACATTTCCATTGGAAGCAAGTAGCCACTCCATATTCCATTGCATTGGCAATCATAGGGAGGGGATCTTTAGAGATCATCTAGTCCAACCCCCCTGCAGAAGCAAGTTCAGTGTTAAACATCAAGTCATATAGATGCTCTGATTTACTTATATGTCACATTTAAACCTACCTGCATCAATAGCTGAGGGTCTGCCTGATTTAGGGCTTGCTCATCCACCCTTTTGAAACAAGTAACAGTAATGTTCATAAAATAGAACAGGTTCCATTTTTAGGTCATGGTATATAACCACAGAAAGACTACTTGAGTTGAGTTGATTGAGTCCATCTTTTTCAAGAGAATCTGCACAGTCAGGGGAAAGGGGAAGACTCATAGGGATGGAAGAAATTTTGTTTTCAAAACACTTTTTTTGTACGGCTGGAAACCATATTAAACTGTTCCCTTGAATTTACATGAAGCTTCTCTTTGTTTAGATACTATAGAAATGAATATACTTATATTTACCCATAACCAGAATGATGAAAATAAAACCTGTATGCAAACATTTATATACATGTTTGTGTCTATACGTATGCATAATGCACTTATCACAGAAAAAATAATGCTAAGTCCTTTCTTTTCAAGTAGTATTGGGTAAATCTTACTTGTGTGAGTGTTTTTTAAACACAGATTATTTTATAAGAACTCAAAGATTGTGTTTGACTAAAAAAATACCTCAATATGTGTTTATTTTTTCTGCCTAGGTGCTTGGAACTACAGCCAAACAACTTAAAAGCTCTGATGGCCCTGGCTGTAAGTTATACAAACACTGGTCATCAACAAGAAGCCTATCAAGCCCTAAGAAACTGGATAAAGCAAAATCCAAAATACAAGTATATAGCGAAAAGCAAAAAAGGTTCCCCAGCACTTACCAGGAGGATGTCTAAGACATCAGATGAAAGGTAAATGCGGTGTCAATCCTGACATGGAAATTTTAAGGACATCAGTAGAAATGACAGTGCATGCTGTGCCCCCTCACTCTGCACAAGTCCAGCCTGTTCCCTGTGATGGAAAAGCTCGATGTTTCCAGTGGCAGAAGTAGGAGGCCAACACAGGACCTTTGGTTTAGCAACTGAATGATCTATCTTATGCCATCCTGGGGGTTAAAATAATAATAATAATAATAATAATAATAATAATAATAAATAGCTAAAAGAGATGCTTCCCCTAAGCTCCTGTCACTTTTCTCTGCCCCTGTCTTGCTGCCCTGGTATTCTCATGTGCCACATTGTCTTTCTTCCGCTGCTTTCAAAACTATACCAAGGCTGTATCCTGCTCTACATGTGTGTGTTCTTCCTACTGTTTGTCGTATTTCCTATACCCCAGTCCAGCTACTAGAACTCAGGAATGATGGTCATTTTGCAGTGGGACATGGCTTCAGTTCACTGAAAATATTGGGAGGTAGCATCTGCTTGTTTGAAAGCCATTCTGGCTCTAAGCAAAGAGACACTGTAGTTGTTTTATCTGACTTCAGCCTAGCATACTGCAATGGGACCTGGCAGACATTCTAAACAACAAAACCATTCATGAGTTGGCAGCCCTTTGTCATGATTTCATGAGGTCGATAAAACTGAAGTATCTCATTAAAAGCATAAACATTATTTACAGAAGTAAAACACCAAGGTTATGTCACTGCTTGTCATTTTGAAGACAGGCCTTATGTTTCACGCCTATCACTATTAAGCCCTGAGTCAACAAGATAATTTAGTATAAGCAAAAATAAAATATGCAAGTTCTGCTTAATTGCTGAGTGTGTTATTGCATTTTGGCTTCATCCCACTGACATCTGGTGGTGTTGGTGCAAAGGTTTTATGGAGCCTACAGTGGAAACAGAAGTCTTAAATTTTGGATTCTTTTTTCAGTGGTCTTGGCCAGTCACTTGATCTGTTCCTCTCAAGAGTCCCTACAAGTTTTGCCAGTAAAGAAATCTTTTAGATCTTAGAAACTCATCCAATTGTAATAGTTTTGAGAAGCCTTCATGTTATCTCACTTGGGCTCAGAGCTGCACTTTGACTTCATTATATGGGTGAACTATTTTATTCCAGATGTGAGTTTACAACCGCACCTGGAAGTAAATCTTTGTCGTGAGGAAGTTGAAGAAGCTTATTTTTAAATGTTAGGAGTATATAACTTCTGATAAGTCCACTACAGAGATTTTCATTTTCACTTAGCAATCAATATTACCATATTTGTAAAGAACTTTCTTTTTCACCCTTGCCTAGCTCATTACTTGAAGAAGTAAAGGATTTGTACCTGGAGGCTGCTCACCAGAATGGTGATATGATAGACCCTGACTTGCAGACAGGACTTGGAGTTCTTTTCCACCTGAATGGAGAATTTAATAGAGCAATAGATGCATTTAGTGCTGCTTTAACTGTTCGGCCAGAGGTACATTTTATGCTTTTCTATTTTGAAGAATTTCACTTTGCAGGCCATTGTTCTTTCTCCCTATTGGTCAGGCTAAGATGAATGAGATGTCACTTCAGCCATTAAAATTTTAATACCTGAAATAGAAATTTTAATTACAGGACAGTCCTATTTAGAAGCAGATTTATACATGTCCAGTTTCTAGTTGTGTGCTCATTAATTGTACTAGTTATAAAGCACAAGGCAAAAACTTACATCCTGTGTAAATTAAGAGCAGATCCGATACCATTATTTTCTGCAGCCCTCTTTATTTTGCAAGCAAAAATGAGCTATTCTTTCCCTTCTTGACACCTATAGTTGAAAACTCATTTTCTCATCAGGACTATACATTATGGAACCGTCTTGGAGCAACCTTGGCAAATGGGGATCGAAGTGAAGAAGCTGTTGAGGCCTACACACGTGCTTTAGAAATACAACCTGGCTTCATTAGATCCAGATACAATTTAGGGATAAGCTGCATCAACCTAGGGGCCTACAGGTAAGTTACAAAAATCTATAAACAAAAGTCAAGGATCATAACTACCAAGTGAAAATTCATTTCCTAGCTAGAGCTATCTAAGAAAAAAAGCCCAACAGAATATAGCTGCATAACTTCAGCTATTCTAAAATCCTGTCATTATTTTGACAAAGTACTAACAAAGCAATGATACTTTTCTAATAGCCACAAACTCTACATAACAGAGCTACTTGATTAAAAGCAAATGCATCCCTCATTCGATGAGCTGTTTAAGCATATTTTCAGCTCTAAGCACAAGCACTCTCATTATAATCAGTGGGATTGTTCTCACACTTAAACTTAGTTCTGTGCTTAAGAGCTTTTCAAAAAGAAAAGACAAGAAACTGTCTTTAGAAGGGAAACTTTATACTGCTTCAAGTAGTTAATGCTGTCAAAGACACTTCCAGTACTTCAGGAACTGAGGCTGATATTCCAAGGTCCCAACTGTCTGTTTTAGGCAGTTAAGATGAAGGAGAGCTACACAGCAATCAAGATAATATTCCCAGACACATGAATACACTAAGCTCTGCATTACTACAGGCCACGTCCACTTGTTTAAAGAAAATTAAGCAAATAAAACACAAAGACCCTGATGAACCACACTGTAAAATAATATTCTTGAGTCTAGCATAGAAGTTTAGGAAGTTTTACTGTAGGCTGGTTAACAAAATATATTGCTTGTTTCTTTTTTCTTCTTCCCTACAGAGAGGCTGTCAGCAATTTTCTCACTGCTCTCAGTTTGCAGAGAAAGAGCAGAAATCAGCAACAGGTTCCCCATCCTGCTCTATCAGGCAATATTTGGGCAGCACTTCGAATTGCTCTGTCTATGATGGACCAGCCAGAACTATTTCAAGCTGCCAACGTGGGTGATCTAGACATTCTGTTAAGAGCCTTTAATCTAGAGCCGTAATGAAAAGTAGCCACAAATTGGTTAAATTGTATTAGGAAACAGAGAACTCTTTTATTACTCATCTCAAAATAATGACATTTTCCAAAAGATCATGGCTGTAGATCAGTAGGGGAATTTTTTCAGACATGGTTCTAAAAGGAAAAGTTCAAAAGCACAAAATATAGTAAATTCAAACCCGAAGGATTGAAACGAGCTGCAGCTAATCTGACCAAGTCCTGAACTAGATGAAATAACCATTTCTGAAGAATCTTCATCCCATGCAAGCTATATCTCTATATATACAGCTATACAAAGAAAAACATATTAAGAACAAACATATATAATTGTTATTGCCGATTAGAATGGCAAAGATGCATCCAAGGAACTTGCTTAGGAGCTCATCGCACTATGCTGACATCACTTTGCCCTACAACGTGGATTCCCCAGCCTTTGGTTTCTTTGTTGAAGAGTCTTCTCAAGGTTCACTTTTAACTCTGAAAATAGATGCATGTAAAATGGATGTATTTTGTTTTGAATATATTTATTAGTTGGCAGACAAGAAAGTTTTTGCTTCCAAAGGTACCTTGATTAATATGGGCCAGATTCTGCAGGCTCTTAGAGCTCTAAACCATGTGCAATGCAACGAGGAACATTGTACATGGAGGTCTGTAGGATTAGTCCATGTACATACAGGAAGGCCAAGTGTTGCCAGCAGAAGTGGTAATTTGCACTAGAATCATTGCTGATTGAACCAGCAATTCCTGATCTTGGACAGAGTTATGCCTGCTTCAAGGGAGCTCATAGCAGGGTCACACCTATCTATGTACTTACGCACTTTAATCTTTCTTTTTGTAAAATAGTGTTGTGCTTTTATTTTAGTTACTAATGACAGAATGTACAGGATAGCCTTGTTGGCATAAGGGACCAAATACCATTTCCTGAAAGGTGATGAGAGGGTTTTCAATATTCTTGTTTAAAAAAATGCAAATAAAGTATAAACTGCAATATCTATTAGACAGATTATTGTATTATGCATCCATCAGGTACCACACATGTACATGCATGTGCATGCACATACATGTTGTATGTGATCTACGTCATTTCAGAACATAAGAGATCTTTATTGCAAATAAAGTCTTCATAGAAGTTAATGCCTGCAGACCATGCTCAAGGGAAGATCTTACCTGAATGATTGGTCTATATGCTGCTTGGAGGATTAAGACTAAGATTTGATCCTGCTGTAATGGCAAGCAGCAGCAAAAGTCTCAGTGACCTCCATGACTTTTAGCAGACTAAATCCTTAGGTAACTTCAGTATTTGTAGCTGCTTTAAAAACGTGTTTGTGTATGTGTGTGTATATGCATCTATACACACACACACACACACACAACCCATCTTAATTTTCCTTGATTAGGTGAATGAGGAACAGTACTGGGGGCAGCACAGTGCCACATGATAAATGGAGTTACTCAGCTACAGTCCAGTACATTTAGCTCAAGGTGAATGTCAATCAGTGACAGCAATAGACATTTTTAAAGAGGTAATTTTCAGTTGCTACTATTTTTCATATTTGTCCTAAATAGTGGGAGATAAAAAGTGTAATTACATGGCTACTCTGCTTGATCTGTGGTCAGGAATTCAATGTACAGGGTAGCTATTGGGATGTGATGAAGTGGGACAAATAGCATGTTTCCTATAAACAGCATGAAAAGAAGAATCCAGCTTGATCAGCTGGATTAAAAAAAATCCAGCTGTACAGATCACAGGGAAACAAGCTCTGTGGGAATAGGACAGTTTCACCAGTGCAAACCTAAAGTTTCCTGCAGCTGTCCGTTATTTTGAGCAACCACTTAAAGGAAAATTCCATGTAAGTGTAATCATTGCATCTAATCACCAACTATGGTTTGTTAAAAAAATAATCAATTCTCATTAAAAATTAAAAGGCTTACCCCCTCACTGTCTCCCACAGAACTGAGATGCTGAAACAGGGATTTTTTTGAATAGTGCTTTATAAATTCATTGTTTACATACATATTTCCATTTATCAAGTATTTTATAACTGATTTCTGCACCTTTCTCTCTGGGGATGTCATTTTAGCTAAGTGGGCTGCTGTATGCATATCTGCTGACAACAGTTTGCTCTTCTGCTTTGACAGCGATGTGTGATGACAGCTCTTTATTGATAAGGCAGAGCAGAAGGTGCAGTGCAATTGAATCTGGAAAGTGATAAGAGAGAAGGGAGGCAGCTTTGAGAAGAGGCTGCAAAGCAAAGGCATATGTGCTTAGATTTTGCTTGATGCCCTGCCATCACACAAGTTCTTCTAGAATACCCTCTGTGCTGTGGGGTAGGATAATCAGCACTTATTCAGAGCAATGAGCTGTTCAGGTGCTTTATTCTTATACCTTCCAAATACAATAAAAAACAACTTAACTGCTTGACTTTACAGAGTCAGAATGACAAGGGGCATTTGATACTGATGGCAGTTCACTAAACCTCATCTTCTCTAGCACGTGGATGACTAACACAGCAATTCAGTCCTGTTAGGAAAAACTAATGCAACTGCCAGGCTCACCAAATAGTGCGGACAAAGTAGGTAGTGTTTGATTTGTCCCAGGATGCACTGCTGAAAATTGCATCCCTCTGCAGAGATACATCTGCACCCACACAATTGGTAGGGAAGTTGTGTACAGGTAGGGACAAATCACCAGGGCTGAGCTCTGCCTCCCAAGGGGACACTCAGGGCCACTGTTCATCACAAGCATTGTGGCTTTGCTGAATGGGACATTGGCTACAAAGCCTCTCCAAAGAGCTTGTGCCCTCTCTTGGAGATTATCATGACAGCTTCCTCCTGTTCTAGATAGCTTGTGGCCAGTTAACCACATACCACTGACTGACACTACCTGAGGGAAGGACTAAAGCAGACAGACTTACAGGAAACGGTGACTTATCTCCTATGAGACACCTACTCTGGCCTCTTCTGTGTGGGAGAGCGGCCAGGGACTGGTCTTGCCCCACTCTAACAGCTCAGGCTCAGCAGCTATTGGTACTTGTAGAGACTTATTCAATATCCCAGGTTTTGTTGCCCTCTTTTAGCCCTCACTGCCAAGCACTGTCAGTGCAGAAAAAAGGATTAGACACAGCTTTAATCTGACCTCATGGTGTTTCTTAAGTATGTGTTGGCACATATATATTTGCCTGAAACACCAAGAGGAAACATGTGAAGAGGTTATGGCATACTAACACCCTGAATAGGAAATTCATCTACTCATACTCCTAACCAAGCGTGAGATTGGATAAATGAGGCGGCTGCTGCTGAGTAGCAGATTGAGCCTGAGAGTGAGAGACAGGAAATCTAGGTCCTAGTCTCAATGCTCCCTGTGAGCTCAACCAAGTTAAAAGCTCCTGTCATCCCTGACTTGCCCAGGAGTTCCAGGCAAGACGATGGGCAAATGACAGCTGTTGTGTGTGATGGCACTCGTCTCATGAGAGCAGGGCAGAGACACTACCTCTCAGACTGTAGGGCCGAGGGCTCCATCCTGGGTTTGGGAAGCAGCACACAAACACAGCATTGCTCAGATCTAAGCAAGGAACCCGTTTCATACAGAGATGAGGGATTTCAGCAGAGAAGTGACTGAGAAATATTTCAGGGTAACATCTGTACAGCATCTATAATGTGATGCCAAATTAGACTGCTGCAATGGTTTATCATCATCTCTCACCTGTTTCCCCTTCTTGTTACTCCTTTTTCTCCAGAGGGGATTTATCACTGCCAGGTAATTGATTCCAAGTTTTTGAGTCTTTCTTCTCTTTTATATTTCATGCCATGAACAACTGTTTTCCTAACCCCAGCTTGTGACTGTTCCTCTCCTCTGCAAAGCTTTATGATTATTTATGACCTCTAAGTCTGATCCATCAAGCTGCCAAACACTGCAACTCTATGGCCCTCACAGGAGTGCTCAGCACTTGGCACGATCAGCTCCTGTGCATGTGTTCAGCTAGGGAACAAGGGCTGGCCTCTAATACCACTGCACTTCATGAACAGGCACTGAAATCAAAGTGATTAGAGAGTGAGGTTTTGTGATGAATGCAACAGACCTTTTTCTCTTGCTGATCTCTTTACACTGTAATGACTCTAGAAACCTTATTGCAATAGACTGGTTTATGTCAGTTTGAAGAATCGATTTGATCTTTAGATGAACACATACACATTTCTGTATTTAATGTATTTTCTCATGATCTGAGAAATCACAGCACTTGTAGAAATACTGAGGGGAAGGTTCAAATGACAAAACCTCCCATGCCAATGTTGCATGCAACTACATTAACAAATAATCACAGGGAAATATTTAACACAAAGCATGCAGCAATGCTACTTGAGTGTATGTTTACAGAAAGCATGTGAAGGCCCACACATAGGGTATCTTTAAACTATTAATTAGTATCTTCTATGGGATATTTTAAAAAGTACTTTGCACCTGCCAAACTCAAAACTGAGTTGTTCATGTTATTTGGAACAAGCTAGACCAAATGCAGAGCCCTTTTTAAATCCCATCCTTAGAAATGAGTTTGTGTCGTGGATTCCATATTTGCTTCAAGTGTTTAATTAATGACAGACTCCATAGTAACAGCTTTTGCAGATATGTTTTAGTATCCTCTTAAAAATTAAAAAGCTAAATGTGCACAGCTTTCACAGGAAGCTGGATGTTTGGATTTTCACATTTTCATTTCTAGTCTAAACAAGATAGAAACAAATCAGGGGGAAAAAAAAAAAAAGATTCCCAGAACCAGTAAAAGAGCTACTGGCTCATTCTATACCTACTTACTATAGCCAGGCTTTTTAAACTTGCCCACTAGCTCTGAAGGCAGCTCAGCATCTGACTGTCCTGTTTAAAATATCTACATGTAAAACTGGGATCTGAGGATCTGTTGCATCCACTGATTTCAGCCAAAAGCTCAGAACATTAAGTAAAGCATGAAGAGCTAATGAGCCAATTTTAAAAACCTGGGCCTGTCTGGCAGATGAAAAGGAGGCCCCTGACAACACCAACAGATCAACCAGGTGATCCTAGAACATCCATAGAGTGGAGCCTCCATAACCCAAAGATGACTGTGACAGAAGTAATAACACTTACTGACAGCCACGGAGGCAAAGCCTGAGGCCTAAATCAGTGCCTGTTAGAGCCAGTAAGATTTGGAGTGAAACATAGATTGGTTGTAGACCTCTTTTCCTCAAATGTGCATCTGCATAAATGATACATGTTAGTTACTTTGCATGAATAACCTGCACAGTTGAAAACCTGAGATTTCTGGTCATCAGTGTTGTCAGCTTAGCAGTCTGTACAGTAACTTATGTAATACATTGTTTATAAAACACCAATAATGAGTATTCACAGATAAAAGTGATAGATAAAATGCACTGCACGTTGTGAAAAAAAAATGGTGGATATGCAATACAGTATTATCTAATATTCAAACCTCATCTGGGCTAGAAATCAGATTCCTTCATTATAGTTCTACTGGTTTTGGACAGGTGAAACAAATCAGAGAGGAGTGCCAGGCATGAAGAGATCACTGACACTTTGAAGAGTCCTAAGCAAAATGCAAAATGAGCCTGTCACAGAATCCACAGAAAGTTTCAGAGCCTCAGCCCACAAAGTAACAGGTATTAGGCATGGGAAAAACAGAAGGAATCTACATTTTCCTAAACTTAGTTGTAACTTTACAAATGCTTGCACACGTGACAGCCCATTGAGCAAGCTTGCATGGTTGAGACTTAACGTGCTTTGATCTTTTTTCCCCTTTCACATTTACAGAATGCCATGGACATTGGCTAAACCTTTAATTTAAATAGCCTTTTTAATATCAGTAATCTACTGTAAATTGAGAAACATTTATAACTATATTTTATATCTCAGAGTATAACACATTTAGAGCAAAATAAAACTATCTAGTTTTGAGAGGCATTCTGTGTGGCTTCTATTTGCTGTAAACTGTTTGAAAACCTTTGCAATTTTGCATCAGTTTTTTTGGCTTTATTTTTAAGCCAACATACAGGAACGAAGAGATTCTGGGGTTGGCTGATACCTTTGCCTGGGCCACCTGAAGAGCCCTGCTGCTGCGGCCTTACACCACTCACTTAACTCTGTGTGTGGCCAGTTAAGTGCAGGTTCAAAGCCTTGGGGCAGGCAGCGGCTACGCGGGTGGGAGTTCAGCCCTACACCTGAATGTTTACATTCCCTTACAAAGGCTCCTACTGACCCAGATTGAGAATCTGAGAATAAGTACAAAGGGAGTAAAAGATTAGTTTCTTACTACAGGTTACTTTGCCTCTGTACACTTAGTGCATTATCAGCTGTGTATAACGTTAAGCAGAGACCTGTAGTTTAACTGATGCTTTAATTTGACATTTCCTTGCACTGCTGTTTAAAATACTCTTATTTCCTCCAAAAATGAATGATGTGCATATTGGATGTGATAAATTTATTAAGGTCATAGATGACTACCTGCAGAGCACCACACTAAATGTAGTATTTTTGTACTGTAATGGAAGCATGCCTTCCTTGGGTTCTTTTCCACATATTAAATTGTATTTATCTACCTGTATTTATAACTGTGCAATTTTTAAATATGTTTTAAAAATAAACTTTGTCTGTGGCTTGAAGTATTTCAAAATCTCTTTTCAATTTGAAAATGGTCTTGACTATAATTATTTGAACTGAAAGGAGAGCCCTACTTCTTCAATTGAAATAAAGGATTTTTTCAAATGAGGTATCCTATACTTTTGTTTACAACATGAATATGCCTCTCTGCTTAAAATAAAGCCTAGAAGATGCTTTTTTCATTACCATTTTTCATAAATTTGTCGTTACCCTGAAGTAGAGTTGGTTTTATAACCTATTTTTATACAATTATCAATTGTATAATTTTATATCAATTATACGTACAACTGGAATTTATGGGAGCCGAAGTCTGACTCCAAGGATTTTGCACATACCTATGTGGGAAAAGGGAATTTTTCCTGAAGATCAATGCAGCTGCACACCTCAAAATCAAACCAGAAATAATAATATTACAACCCAGTGTTTCTGAAAAAACAAAGCCAGCATCCAGTGGTTGAAATTGTTACTCAGGTGACCTCCTATCCACCATAGTGGGAGGTGGCTATCGCTGATTTTCAGTTTTGGCTTTCATGGGATGAGATGAGAGAGCTGACAGTAGAAACGGCATCTTAATGGTTTTGCAGAAACTTAAGCACAGACATGGGAGGGACATAGAGCGCTGCGGGCAGAAAACATGCCAAGCAGCAAGGGGGCTGTGACAGTGCCAGCAGAGGGCTACTGGCAAAGCCAGGGCAATACTAGCAGGCATCTGAAGGCCGACATTCTCAATGAATATGTGGGCTGCTTGGGAATAAGAGCCCAGAAGATAGTGCCATAGTCTGACTGTAAAATGAAAGCTCTGTCACAAAAGCCATCTGTCTGCCTATGGCTTTAACCAGAACCTTCTACTGAAGGAAAGAAGGGAACAGACACTAAAACCACACCAACCCTTGAATGTAAGTAACATGTGCTCCGCACTGGCATATTTGACCAGGAGATGTTTAGTTTAGTTCTTGCTGCTCAAATGTAAAAACCATTTGAGCAGCAGGAACACCAATTCCTTACGGGCCTTGTAGTGAACAAAGACCAAGAATGCAGGACTGCAGTCCTGAAGCCAAACAAAAAAGAAAGCATTACTGACAAATCCTACATACAAAACAGCTCAAAAAAAATCACTGGGAAGGATATGGGTAAAGAAGTCTGAAAATATAGTCACCTACTCCATACCAGCTGTCATTCGTGCACTATCTGTCTTCAGTATTATTATGACATTCATCTTTCACCCACAGCTGTCAGTGCCTCCCTTATTCATCTGATGCTTGTAGCACACGTGAGGGACAGAAAGCTATAACTTCCCATTTTAGTGAGGGGAGCAGAGATCAGGGGTGGTGTTTACTCATCAGTTATCTAATACTGCCTTTTACAAGCAGTCTGCAAAACTAAGTGGGTACGAATCCCATACAGGAAATTCTTGCATGACGTCTGAACAGAGCCTCATTAGCTTGCACAAGGAGCCACATTCTCCCACTTCTTCCAGTTGCTACAAGTGGTGTGAACACAGTGCAGAGTGACTGGCCATGGTCACAAAGGACATCTATGGTAGAAAAGAAACCAAAACAGGCCATTACATTTGGACTTCAGGAGCTGAACCACCTTTACTTTTCTTATCACTCAACACTTCACCTGTCCTGTACTTCCACGTCAGGAAATGTCACCTATAGCCTGGAAAGTTTACCTCTTACCTCTCTCTCCAGTTCCTGGTCCTATGGTCCTGTAAAAAGATTAAAAGGGTTGCCATCCTTCAGTCTTCTTTTCTGGCCTATTCTTGCATCTACCAGAGTCCCAGCAGTCACACTGTAAACTGCTTACATATGAAGAAAAATGAGAGTTCTTCTTTACTGAAGATTTCTAAACATTTCTAAATGAGCATGAGGGATTACAGACTAAGATAAAGCAGGAATTTGGAGGGGAAATGACAACACTCTTCCACATGAACATGGCCAGTGCTTGTGTTCAAAGAACATCAACTGGGTTAAAAGTTAAAACCAAAACTACCTTAATTTAAATCCTATTTTCTAAGTATTTTCTATTCCTCTTCAGTTCAGACAGGACAGAAAGAAGGAAGAATTCACACAGTCACAAGATGTGAGAATGTTTCTTTTTAATTTAAAAGAGTTGCAACAATGTCACTCACAACTTTTCTCATCTCAGATAAATACTCTCTGAAATGTTAACAGTGCTTCAAGCAAACAACTGTGGTGCAAAGTAAACCAGTACAGACACTTCCAGGATACAACAGTAAAACCACTGAAGAGTGAATGGAAATTAGAATCTGATCTCAGACATTGAGGAAGGCAGAGTAATGGGAAAAGAATAAAACATTATGTCCAGTTACATGTTTTGCATAGTCTTTCAATGCATGAAAACAGGAAAAAAGATACAAGTGGCTGCTTCCAGGATGGAGAACAGAAGGAATGAACTGGAGATGCTTCTAAATCAAGCTACTGAGCTCTGGTTGCCTCTGTATTCAGACTGTGTGCTATGGCCCAGTGGAGGCTGCCTGAATCAAAGAAACTGGACCGGTGCTGGTTTCAATTATACCAAAGTCAGTCAGAAATAATGCCACTGAACCCAGTAGAATTACAAGTGATAGTATTCCAGAAAACATCTAGCCTTGTTTTTAAACTACCACTTGGAATAAATTAAGACCTTATCCTAATTATATTTCAGGTAGGAAGATTAAATAGGAGTTGCATCTACATGTGTTTTGGAGATTGGAGATTGTGACTCAGAATGAGGGGTTTACAGGATCCAGCATGCTGATAGGAATGAGCAGAGAAAAGGAAAACAAGGAAAAATTGTCAAGTTTTTCTTCCTTTCACTCTCCTCACCTAAATGTATCATAGGAAAAAGTAAAAACCTATCTGAGAAGTAAAAGAATTATTTGCTGCCCAGTCCTGGTTTGACATAATTCCTAAATTAGATTGTTTCAAACAGCTCACAGTGATTTTTCTGCCTCCATCCTTTTTGTCAAGAAGCTCTTGGCACAACTTACCACCCAATAGCTATTACAGTACCCAGTACACAAGTTGTTTCCCACCAGCGCTGTCCAGGTTGTGTGCTGAGGTCTGGCCCAGCACAATTATGTGCACACAAATTTTAGCAGGTAAAGTCTGATAAATGAGTAATTATTCAGTACAGTCTGAATGTGCTGAAGTTTAAAACAAATGTGAACAAACAAACAAAACAAGCCCCTCTTGAAGGGTCAGGAGTTTACATCTTGCTTCTCCAGGTTCATGACATTCTTTGCACATATCTCAAGAGAGATGGCTTGACTGGTCATTTAAAAAAGGAGGGAAGCCACTGATTTGGGAGATATTAAAATAATTCCTCAAATAGCTGAAGGGCTTTTCACATATTTTCAAGTGCTAAATTTTCAAAGATCTGTAAACCTTTCCCCTAAAACTGCTCCCTGCACTTCTGGCCCACTTGGTAGTTTAGGTGGGCAGTTCACAAGAGAGATAAACTGAAAAGAATTTCGGAAGCTGAGCTGTCACGGCTCACCTACCACAGACAGTCAAGGGCTCTCCCCTCTCATACACCATTTCCAGTTTATCACCTGCTAGCTTTCTAAGGGTGCCTCCTATTAACTGAGGTCACTCAGCCCTATAGCCATCCCAGTTTTAGTATGTACCAGACAAATGGTTTGCAAGAGTCCAAGCTCCATCCTTAGTCCTACAAGACCAGCCATGTTTCCAGTTTAATAATGAACAAGGGAACTACTCTTTTGGCCTTTATTTACCCAAGGTTTCTAAATAAAAAGGAGGCGGCCACCAGAGCTTGTTAGTTTATAAATAGCCCTTTAAGTTCACAAGGCAAGAGGGAAGCTGTTGTGTTGAAATGCCTTGGACTATAACTGGACATTTAAAAAAAATGTTTAAAGAGAAAGTAAAAATAAACCAAATTAAAAAATCTTATGTCCTCTTTCTACTGCCAGAATGAAAAAGCACAAACACAGATACACGTAAGTTTTGTTCTTTCTCTTTAAATAGAAGGCGTAATGCTGCATAATTTCCTTATTCCCTTTTCAAATCTGACATTTTCTGGTGAAAAACACAAATACTCAAAACCAGGAGGAAATAAAAAAATTACTAGCAGCTTTTATTTTGTCCAGAATTGGTGGCTCCATAATCACAAGGGAGCTGAATCTCTCAAGAGCTACTTACAAATGTGGTAGGACACCCTTCCTTTGTGCAAGTAAGAGCACTAAGTGCAAGAAGCTTTCCCAGCAATTAGGTACCACTTACACTCTACAGAATTATTGCACTAGAATTTCTCTTATAGTCTTTTAAGATCAAAACTGATTTAAAAAGAGAAAAAAAAAACCAACCCAGTGTTTTTTGGCTCTGCATAAGGCTGTATGATCAGAGGAAGAATTAGTTTTCCTCAAACACTGGAAAAAATAAAATGCCCTAGTCATAACTAGATGTTTAATCTGGGTTCTCTTTTTCTGTAGTGCATAGCTGCCTGAGTTTTGCTATTAAACTTGCAAGTACTGACTGCAGAGAAAATGTAATTACATCTCCCTGCCTCTCTTGCACTCTTATAAGGAGGACTGAGGTTTTTTTACTGTTCCAATTTCTTTTGAAGGCTCAGTAAGATTCCACAAGGCAACTCCAGTAGCAGTCTCTAAGCAGTGGCTAACACTGTGAACTTTTGGGGGTTTTTCAGAATCAAGAAAGGTTTTGCACTCACAATTGTATCTTTTCTAGAATTAGTGTTTTTAAACACAATTTTAAAACCCCTCAGATATATTCTTGCCTGTGACACAAACTGAAATTACATTAAAAAAAATATATATATATATAAAGAGGAAAAGCCAGGCCCTACCTAATCATCCTTTCATCCCTGCCAGAGATAGAAAAGGCTTTTTAGAAGGTGTCTATTGGAGAGATCAGATTATTGGTGTGTTTGCAAGTTTGAAGAAAGCTGAAACATAATTTCAATGTGTTGGGTTTTGTTGTTTGGTTTTTGTTGGTTTTGTTTTTGTTTTTTTTTTAAGGAGGGAGGAGAAAATGGCAAATCATTAAATCAGCAATTTTACTAAGCAATTTCCCCCACTCATGGCTGGAACTAAATATTTAAGCAATCTTTGGCAGAAACCAGAATTGCACTGTGAGTACTTTGTCAGGGAGTTAACTTCAGCTGGAATGTCAGTGGTCGAGATGCAAATGTCTGTGAAATAAATATAACGAGATATTATGCTCTTCTTTATCTCCTTCATAAGAAGTCAAATTTAAACAATAGCCTTGCCTTGCCTGAGGGTATGCGTTTCATTTTGTGCCAGAAAGTGTGCTTCCTTTAGCCATCTGGAATCCTGAATTGGCTGGATGAACTTGCAAAACAAACATTCAAGAGAAGATGATGAAACCTAGGTCTACAAAAATAAAATTTACTATTTCTCTTTGGCAGAAAAGATACAGGGCATCAACAGGAGATTACTTTTGTCTCCATTAGTTCCTTAGGTTTATGCATCAAAAAGATAAACCACAGTGCTGTAACTGAAATCCAGCAGATAAAACGTTAGTTGACTTTTCTCACAATACTGAAAATAATCTCTCAAATAAAACATTCTGCTCTGAAGGATACTCACATACCCTCTCCCTCTAACTTTATATGTGATGTGAATTCTTTAAGTGGCCTGGACTCTGGTTGAAAACAGTCTCTCAGTAACCGAAGACACAAATGTTTCCTTGTGGTCTTCAAAAGATGCATGGACAGCACAGGCAGGAAAGGCTGGGCTGAACGGGGCTATGTTTGTTCAATTCTGAAACTTTAGTTTTCTCCATATACTAGCTGCAAACTCCACCAATAACCTTCATGGTCTTAAGGTATCCTTTAAGGTGTATAAATTTAAAACAACGTACTATACATCATCTAATAGAAATTTTCCCTCTAACACTTAAGGCGGCATCAAATGACTGTTTTTAAATAAACTATAAATATCCCAGTCCAGGGGTTCGGGGTCTTTTGTTGGTTTTTTTTTTCTTTTTTAATGTACTTTAGGGGACAGGTTAAAAAGGCTTATGGCTTCTTAAGGCCAGGAAATAGATCTGAGGCCTAACTTGGTATCCTGTGGTAAAAATAAATGTAGCCCAGGTCTTTGGGAGGTCGTTCTGAGGCACAGACTCTAAGGTCATTGTAGATCACCCATCTGAAATAAAAATAAGATTGATTACATTCCATGTGTATACAAATCATCGCCAGTTTATCAGGGATTTCCCAGACCCAAACTTCAAAGAACTTCTAAAGTCTAATCTAAAATTAGACATTGCAACATGAACTAAAGATCAGTGAAAGAACTGAAGTGCGTTTGCTAGCAGAGTCGGGAACTGAAAAGGAACAGGGATGTGCAGAGGGCTGTGTAGTTAAGTTCAAATGAAGGAAAATTAGGGATTCCCAGTGCAAAATAACAGCAGCATATTAAAAATCACAGCCAATATCAGCACTACAGGACTAGCTATGCTAGTATTAGCCCATTGTTTGAAACATTTCTATTGATGGGGAATGAAAAGAAGTTGGGGGAAGCCCAGATCAACAAAGCCAGGTACAGAGCTGATTCCCAAAACCAGAGAGAGATTTCGAACAGCAAGCACAGGACATGGTACATTTCAGCATAGACCTCAGCAGAATCAGAACTGACTTATCACATCTACAATCTGTAACAATCTTTATTTCTTTGTTGGAAAACGTATACACAGTATCAACATCTGCATTTGGTCTGACATGAATGCACACCCTGCACTGTACAGATGCACACTTCAAACAAAACATTTGCTTATCCCTGTGTGCGTCTCCCACTTCCACTCACCGTCCTTCTTTTTTGAGATGACAAACATAGTGGCCACTCATTGTGGATGTTCCCATGTGGCTGATGAACCCAAACAGCTCATATCCTGTTTAAGAAACACAAATAGGACAAGTAAGTCTTTCATTGCTAACATTGCAATATGACTCCAGAGGAAACTTTCTTACTAATACCGGAGAAGCAGCTAAGCACTCAGACTCTGCAACCCCAAACACAGTTTCTGTTCAGACTGCAGCACAGTCTCGTTGTAACAGGTAGTCAGATTCACCATCAAACATCAAACCATTCCAAATCAAACACACATAGATCTGTGCACAAACAGCAGGGCTGTGATCACAGCCCCTACTAGGAAAAGGAAAACAGCAGACTCATTCCCAGTTCACAGAGAGCACCACAGAAAGTGCCAGATAAGGAGTTCATTCTGTACACAAATTAGCTATGTCTTCAGCAGCCCACAAAAGAGAGGACAGGAAAGAATCCTCTTCCTTTAATACAATGACAGTTTTTGTGCTTAATGTCTCTGGAGAGGTCAGCATTGGTTCTTGCTCTCCACCCATTCATGCCATTCACTCAAATTACCACCAAAAGGGTACCTTCTTTCAGGATATTGCATAAGGACAGAGGCCTGGATTTTGGTGGAGAGGGCTTTCTGGAGCCATTTTACAGTATCATGTTGGTTATCAAGATTTCAGGCACTCAGTAAATGGTCTCAGTCTATAAAGGCTAAGTACCATAAAATATAATTATTCCAAATGTTTTCTTTTAACCTAATGATAATCAATATTTTCCGTGTCTCCAAGAGACTTAAGATTGGTCTTTATAATGTTAGAAATTCATTAATGATGTTCTATGTAGTAACAGCAACCACAGAAACAAAAAATAAATTGCCTGTTCATTTTTGTTTTTTAGAAGACCATTACAATCAAAATCAGAGGTAAAGGTTTAGAACATACTACAGTTATTAGAATTGGTCACTAAAGAATCCTCAAAAAACGTTATGTGATATCTGTATGTTAGAACCACCACTGAGCTTTTGCACTCTAGTGCTTTTAAGCTTAAAATAGGTTCTTTGCCTGCTTCACAACTTTGACTGCTGAACATTAGCCCCATCTTGTGGTTTATTTTACAGTAGTATGACAGGATGTCAAAAGAAAAAAAAAGAACAAAAGAAAACGGCAAAACAACACATGCAGGACACCAACTCTACCTGCTGTATTTACAATAAGGAACTTGGTTGAAGGGATTATCAAATCTCCCATCAGACCACAGCAACACAGAAACTCAGGTGGTCTGTAAGAGCAGCATTATCTTTAGGATGCTCAGCCTCTGAAGATTTAAACATTCTAACTTTTAGTTGTCTTTTCCTCTCACATCAATGAAACAAAGAGTAAAGTTAGGCCAGGAGAGATTTATATGCTATGACAACAAGAAACTTAAAACTCAGGTTATTCAATGAGTGTAGGGAAAGAGTTTTCAGAGCAAACACAGCCCACAGAACCTGGCAGCCCCACAGAACTGGACTAAACCCAAGAAACAAGACTGGAAGTAAATTCTCTGGATTGTGTCCAAACCCCCACAATAACTACCTTCAAGATAGAGGGAGAGCTCTATGAATGGTGTAGGTGTGACACAAAAGGATAGCCAGTTCCAAACCAAAGAAGAACTTACTTCCAGACCCATCTTTGATCCTGGGTCCCTCTGACCCCGTCTCTGCAAGGATATTGGCATTAGCATTGTTGTCCAGATCCGCTGTGTCCAAAGCAGGCTCCCTTTCTTCCTCGAGTTCAGGGTGGCTGAAGATCCATTCCAGTGCACGTTCCAAATTATTATTCTGCAAGCCAAACAAGCAAAAGAGCAGCCTTTAATACATTCTTTAGCATCAGCCTACCACTCATTGAACAGAGGATCACATTCTACAGCACTTAGAACTTGTAAGATACATACTTTACCTTTATGGAAAACGGTATTCAACAAGCACTCTGCAAAAGCTTGACAGATGCAAAAGAAATCCTCCCACAACTAATTCCCATGGCCCCCGGGTTCTCATCTTGAAGATGCATACTTTTTAGGCATCCACTTTGTTTCTCAACAGATGGTAAAAGAAGCTAAGTTTTCCTCACTTTCCTCCACATTTTCACATCCATGTGAAACACACAAACCGGCTTCCTCACTAACTCCAACAAGTCAGGCATCCCACACTTTGTCAGAATAGTTTTACATGTGCATCCTTCACTGGATTTTTATACACATTTCAAAGGCATCTGAGCACGTACACGTAAAAAGCTCATAATATGAAACAAAACACAAGTGCTACCAATAATTGATGGAACTCACTGTTGCCTTCAGTGCTTGAATTGCCAGATTCCTTTGGAAGCCCATGGAAATGATAATTGCAACCATCTCTTCAGGAGGTTGGTTATCTAGCCCAACAGCTCCAAACACAGCTGCTCCACTGGAAGCAACTTCTCCAAATGCAGGTATGACCAATGGCTCAGCGAAGTCTGGAACAAACAAACCTTCATCAGTTCATTCTTTTGTCCCACTGAACTGGAAAGTCAACAAAAAATACATAAACAAACAACAAGCAGGACCTCAAAAGCAGTCCTGAAATCAGTGTAAGGTCACTTCACTGTCCCACTTGGGACTTAGATGCATGGAAAGCCTTATAAACAAAAACATGAACATGCACATTACAAAATATCTAGGTGGACAAACCCATACTGAGCAGGCTGGAACAACTTGGCACATCACAGAAGTGAAATAACTGCAGCAAAGCAGTAAAGATTGGTATGGAAGCAATGATGACAGAATAATAGAGAACCCAGCTGATACATATATAGATGTAAAATGAACTGATTCCATAGCTGAAATATGTCAGTTGAGCCCAGGTGAAACTTATTCCCCGTTTACAGAAGCCACACAAAAGCCCATGGAGAAGTGTGAACTCGATCAAATCTGGAGTTTTCTGGCAAGGGAGCGCTCAGATATAGTCAGTGCTGAATCATGAATCCAAACTTTTCACAGATGAAACGCAGGAAGTGGAGAACACCTAGCAGCCTTATCAATCAGTAGATAGCCCAAGTTCTAAGTACAGCATGAATGCTCTAGCCTGAGCTAGAGAAGGCCGATATGGAAGAAAAGCATCCAGACTACAGGATTCTTTGTACTTACACTTGAACACAAGGCAGCTTCCCCCTTAGCAGGACAGACCTAGCCAAAGGATGGAAAACAGACAGCTGGCCCACATCATCAACGAGAACAGGAAAGCATACTTCTGGTGCAGCTTAGGTTTGTTGTCTTTTTCTAGGCAGAGCATGCCACATAACGGTCAAGATCTGCATATCCCAAGAATAGCTTACAAAAATTCACTCACACCACCAAGTTTCCTGGGGTGGGGAAGAAGGCCATTGTTTCTCTGTCACACATTATAAAATTTCTACTGATTGCCACAATACAAAACCGGTAGCTGAGTTTAATTTAAATCTTCCAGTCACTGACCTGGTTCTTCCATGTGTGCAATGATCCAGTTGAAAGCGACTTCAGCACCCAGGTTGCCTGTATAGTACACAGCTTTCCGACACGCTTCCAAAGGAAAACCCATCTCTGCCAGTTGCATAACTGAAGACTCATCAATATCTAGAGCTACAAGAAACGATCTTCTAAAATATAAAAGTCTAATTTCACCCATTGTATAGCATTTCTTATTGCTATTCATGGTGCCACGTATTACAATATATACTGCCTGGACTTGGTTTAGTACTGCAATAAACCCACATCCATTAGAAAAGAGCCTTGTACAAGCACTGTAGTATTTGTTCTGACTTACTGGTAATCTTTGGTCTCAGTAATCTACATAGATCCTTAAACCTTGATGAATATCTACAGGAATTTATTTTTTAAAGTCACAACTGGATTTTAAGAGGTGGAGAAGTTAGCTGCTGAGCTTAACTAGAGACAGAAGCCAAAAGCAATCACCTCTCAAAGGCAGGATCTTGCAGGATCTTCATCTCTCAGTGACAGAGCCTAACAGCTGCAGTTGAGACAAGAGTCCAGAAGCAGCCAGGATCAAGCAAGCTGTGACTCCCAGAACTGCAAGATCCTGCTGAAGAGCAGTAGATAGAGGAGGAACTCATACCCTGGCTACACTGACGCTACTATAGGTTGAGTGCTGCACATATGGAAGTAAACACTGAACGAGTACAAAAATCAGCTGCTATTTAGAAGCATGCAGGGCAATACTTCGTGCATCTCCAGGAGGACAGGGAAGCCATTAACTGAGCAAAAGCATGACAATTTTTTAAGCACCTGAAATACCAGTCTCAGAAAAATGAGATACGTACACTCTGAAAAATGGTTCGTCAAACGACCTGAAAAGTATAAAAAGACAAAAACAGGGAAAAGACTTAGATGAAGGCTTAGCAAATTCATATGGGAAAAACAGTTCCAGATTTTTAAGTCATAGAAACATTTGACCTCATACAGACAGGGCATGTTCATCCTTATATCCCTGATGTTTATGCTATGAATTAGACCAGCAATGTTTCTGCCCAGTAATTTTCCTAACACAACTCAGAGCAAAGTGTCAGTGGTACTATAAAACAGTAGGTAATACAGCTGATGCCTGACCTAAACCAACTTAGGTAAGAATCTGTTTTGTACCATTTACATTAAAACTAGGTCAGTCCATTGAACAAAATGATAAAAAAAGAACAGGTCTTTGTAAGGAACCTACAGATAGGGACAAAATTAAAACATTTAGAGAAATTAATTTTCCCATAGCCTTTGCTCTGACGCACAATTTCAGGTACTAGATTCCTTTCACATACATACAGCTTGATGTTATACCACCACTATTATAAACATCTAAGCAAATGGGGCAATGGTGTCACAGGAACAGTTGCATTTATGGTTTCTTAGTAAATACTGAGGTCTCCAAACTGAAGTCATCTGGCGGAAATTAAAACAACAATCATTATAAAAACATGATTTTACTTGCTATAAACCGTTTCATTCCCCAGAGAAACCCAGGGAATGAGAAAGGAGGATGTTCCAATATTGTTGTTTCTCAACTTTAATGTAGAAGAAACAATATTTAAGAAATCAAACAGCATAACATGCTCATCATGCCTCCTTCTTTCTGCTCTACAAATATTTTAGTCAGCAGTCTGACATCAGCTCCTTGAAACAGAGCCTTTTAAAATGGGCTGTACAGCTCACATACATCCAGAGAAGTGGACTAGACACATGCACAGCTGCTAGGGCCTACTGCAACATAGCAGTTCTTGTAGTTTCAAAACAAACATGATTTTGAATCTTAATCTCTGCTTGGAAAGCTCCTTTATCAAATTGTAGTCACAGAATCACAGTCCTTTGTGTACTGAGTTTTGTATTGTGAATGAATTAGTTCTGCAGACACGGTGTGTTTGTTGTTCCACTTTGAAGTAAAGTATTTCAAGTTGTTCAAGTAAACTCTGCTCAGAATGGCAATACTAAAATCCTAGAGCAAATAATCATAATGACTGACAGAATTTAAATGTCCCTCTGACCAGTGTGAATCATATACTGTACACGGGGAGTACACAAGGATCAAGAGATTGATTTAGCTACAGTACCACCCAGGCTAATTTATGACCAGGTTTTAGACAAAATTTAGCATAAAAGTGCTTAAAAGATAATGGCAGTTTAGCAACACTTCTTATGCAAACGTAAGAAAAGAGTGGATTAATGCTCCACCTGTCTTCTGACATCTGTCATGAGACCCAGTGTAGAGGTTTGAGACCATATCCTTTACACCAGGTCCCGGGAAGTGCACAGTGGCTTTGCTGAAAGGGAATCATGAACATTCAAACAGGTCAATGACTGGATAGAAGATGCTCTCTGCAGGTAGCTGATTTTCATAAATGCAGAGGGACTTCACATACTTTTCTATCCACTTAAGTCCTAGATAGCAATCTACATTCAATAAGAGTGAGCACAAGAACTTCATCCTTAAGAATAATTATCCATGTACACGAAACACATGGAGTAATTCCACTGGTAAAGATGAAGAAATTCATAAGGCAGCACAAGCTGCTCCACTGAACAGTACTGTATTATTGTAAAACAGCCAACCACCACACAGCAGGGTCAGCACAAGACTGTAACCAGTAAAGCAAGTGAAATAATCTATTTCACAAAATATTATGTCTATCTGTGGGCATAGGATATATAATATAAATTCTATATTCTATTATTATATTATTCTATATAATATAAATTCTGATAGCATCATAGGAGAGAAGCTGGAAGAATGAGGGAAAGAAAGAGCACTGTGGGGTGATGTAACAGCCTTCAATCGCTGAAGCACAGAGATGCTGCTTTGTTCATAGCTCCAAAAGGTGAAGACTAAAGAGAATCAGTATGTGTTAGCAGGAAAGAAGAATGCAGAAGAGAAGTCAGGAAATACCTTTTGGGTCTTCAGGAATGATAATAGGAGGAGCAATGTCTGGAAGTTCCTCTTCTCCTGGCTGGAGACCCCTGGCCCGAAGGTGGCTGATATCTAGGAAATCTGGCATGTCTACAGAAACATCTACAAATGTAGAGAAAAATGCTAAGCTTATGAATCCAGAAAAATGACTCCATATGCAACCTATCCCTTGAGAGACAGGATTCTGATACTCAAGGTACAAACACAGCCAGCCACTTCTTCCTGAAGAGTTATTTGAGAAATTCAGAACACTAAAGGATAATTTAACTAGGAGGTCAGACTACATGAAACTTTATTTTAGCTCCATAAACCTGATGGATTGGCTTAATTTCTCACAATAGGAAAGAAGTCTCCATTAGGATCTTCACAATACAAACTTAAGACACAAGCCAAGTTGTTATTACTGACCAAAGCATGCGCACCTTATAGATTACCTTGAATAGAATGAGGAAAGTTAAATATAAAGGCACATACCAAGCTTTTTGGGTATCCAATCAAGGCCAAAAGTGAATTTCTTTATCTGCACCACTAAGTACTCAGGAAAGGAAGCAAAACGAGAAGTCCTGGGAAAAACAAGAAATACAATTCATTGAAACAAGGCAATAAAATCACAAGCAGCACAGATTTCATGTGCCTTGAGATGAGTAACTTTAGCTCTGAGTGAGAGCAATAGTGATCAAATTTGTAAACATACATTTCACAGAAAAGTTCTGGAGTACAGGGGAGAAGCATGGTAGTAGCTTTCTGTACATTCATAGCCTGATGTCCTCCCAAACCCTTGAAGACAATTCAGCTTGTAGGAAGATTATGGAAAACAACTACAAGTAATATTAAACTTGCTTATTCAAAGTGTTCTGAAGTTGAATGGCAAGAAATAAATTATGAATGATATACTGGTGAAAACTTTAGGACAGGGGCTTAAAACAGTTCTTGGACAGAATGGTGAAACAATCAAAACTGCATTCACTTCCTTTATAGTAACAGTAGCACTGTCCATGAGGTATCAGCCCACCTATAAAGTATTTCATTAAGTAAAGATAAAATGCTGTCATTTGTAGTTTCTCACATGAAAAGGATATATAAAAAACCTACATGATATTCTTATTGACCTACTATAATATTTACGAAAACAGAGGGTGACTCTTGAGTTTGAGTGGATCCCTGATATTTGCCCACTCAAAAGAAAAAAGTCATCTTGAACACTATGTAACATTATGTATACCACCATTCTCCTTCTCTATTTTTTCTCATACTCAATCTCCTGTATCCTTCCCTGTCTTCCATTCACACATACCATCCTTTCTCTTAAATCCCTTGACTCTGGGTAAAATACAGTAAGTGCATCATAGATATAAGACCTTCCACCATATCATAAATAACTACCTTCCAAATTCCTGTTAGCACCACATAGCAATTTTAGTAACTTTATCATCTGCTGCACAAAACTAGCTTTTTAAATAGCAAATTATTCTTCATCTTTCAACGCTTTTAAAGACCTAGATGGTGAAGAACAGCTAAATTGCAAATTAACCCAGGATCTATGTAAAGACTAGAATGTTCTTCTCATACATTCACAGTTAATACACAAACCCTTTAGATTTCTGCTCCATTTTTCTCCAGCATCTGCATTTGTCTCTCAATTTTCAATACAATGTCAGTGAAACTGTATGCTAAGCCAGCAACCAGCCATTGATACATTAAGTGATCTAAAAATAGAAGGTGCCTAGCTACAGCAAACCAGTTGCAGAGCCTTTTTTTCAACCACTCTTTACTGCTGACATAAAAGATAAGAGGCTAACTCTTGTTCTCAGCAAGAAGTACTGCCCCTGAAAATTGTACTGATCTCTACCTCCTGTCCTATTTCTTTGTAATGCTTTTTTAAACCCAAGATGTTATTTTATCTGATTATAGACACACAAGACAGGTTCCTTCTTTTATATGTTCATTTTGTACCACAGCCCCATGTAAGTGACAGCAAACTTAATAGATGCAACCAAAGTCTGTAGCATACAAAGGTGACCGATGGAAATCCAAACACAACAAAACAAATAACATAAAAACATAATAAAGTTTTCAGCATAGTGCTTCACACATGCAAAAGCTTTCATTCATCTGAAGACCCTTCTCACAGGAAAACAGTTTGCTTCATCCTGTTTTGTGGCCACACAGTGCTCCTCAGTATTTTTAGTAAAATGAAGACATGAAAGACTAAGCACACAGATCGAGCCTATCACACAACACAGCTCGATTGCTACTCAACACACAGGATATGACTTTAAAATGCAGGCAGACAATGAAGCTACAAGTACTGAAAGTTCAAGCTCTTTAACAACCAGACCACACCATCTCTCAGAGTTTGATGGTTGAGAACAAATTATTTCCTGCTCAATTGGTCACTACAACTCTTGCCAGGCTTGATCTGCACACTACATTTAATGAGCCCAACACTAAAACAACACTAAAACTCACTGTACTTCTGTCTGGCTCTCACTGCATCGTGTCCAAGTAGCAAGATAAACACAGAGCACTACCATATAGGTTTTTAATAGGCAGCCAGACACACACTTACTTAACTCCTGCAGATTTTGCCTGAAGGGCACTGCTCCAGAAATCCTCTACATTGTTTGGTTCAGAAAAGGCCTGCAGACAGGCACTGAAAGGGATCTTGGCACGGACAAGCTCTGGTGGAGGTCTCCTTGCGGCTTCTGCTTCTCGTCTCTTCAATTCATAGGCAATTAATTCATCTGAGAAATATACATGATACTAAAAGCTAAATGAACATTATTGTGGTTAAGATGTCCCTTACCAGTCTTATTTTTACAAGTTTTAGAAATGCAAAAACATGGCTTTAACTAGACTTTTTTTTTCTTCAGTGGGGTCAGGAGCCATATTTATAACCACATCTCTTTTATGGAAGGTTTCTGTTCATGGTGAAAACACAGAACTGGAAATACTCGGCAATGTACAATTAAAACCTTGCCATAACAGCCAGAATCCTATGCTAACAGTAACACCAACTACCAAGTTTATCAGCTCAGTTTGACCTGGAAAATTATTGCAGTCTATCTCTGTCACCTGCAGAAAAAGATTATGTATGGTCTAGAAAGAGCCCTGACACTGGTAAGTTGAGCACTGCCATATGGTAAATTAATAAACTATTATATGCTTTTCTAGAATCATATAGCAATATGATCAGCAACAGAATCATTACTGAAACTGCTGATTAAAAAAATGCAAAGTTCTCCAAAACTTTTGACTTTTCAAGTGAAACTCTGGTTTGTTTGGTTTTTTTAATATATTGTTCAGTTCAAGGAGTTGTGGGCTACAGGAAATGCAGTAGCTGGAACTCTTTGTCTTGTGCTACTTCAAAGGATCTGATCAAATAATAAGAATAGTTCCTTCTGGCTTTAAAACATTTTAAATATGAGATTATGTAGGAAACCAGATGCACATCCCTCCCTTCACTTCCTCCTCAGGTATATATCTATTATGTTAGTCTGCAAGACTCTTTATCAGTAACTGCAGCAACAACCAAGATTTGTCAGTACCTCCCCTCCTGCTCCCAAGTCTCCCACTCTCTTCAGCCATTTTTTCCTTTAAAAACAAGTATACTTTCTCAGACAGCTCACAGGCATGAAAGAAATGACTCTTGAGTGTTGTCAATGCACACCACTTCAACCTCCTTCCCTCCTGTCCTAAAGTCCAGGATATCCAAATTTTTGGCTTTATAGATGACAAATTACCTTATATCCCTATTCTCTATTATCTCATTAGATCTTACAATCTGCTGCTAATGAACACAAAGTTTGATTTGGTTTTTCGGTTGTTGGTTGGTTGGTTTGGGTTTGTTTTTTGTGAGTGTGTTTGTTTTTCAAAGGTATTCATGATCTATTATGTTCAGTTCCTTTTTTGTAATTAAGTTTTTATATACTGGTTCAATATCCAGGACAAAGGAAATCCAGTCCTAATGGGAGCTTTGGGCATGCACATGCAAATGCATGCACAAAAAACAAGGGTAAAGAAATGATACTACAAGTGGTGTGGCACATTCCTGGGTCAAATCCAGGTTAAGGTTTTACATCATGTCTGACATCTTTATCACACAAATTGCCACTATGCTTAGGTGATACATTGCTAGGTGTTGACACTTTATGGTGGTCCCACAGTCTGAGTAGAAATCTGTGTGAAAACTTGTCATGACTACCCAGGTACAATCCTTCTTTCCTAGAAATATAAGTAGGGATAGTAAAGCCACAAACTGTTGTGTCTTTAAAGTCTCCCTTAAAGAAAACCAAACTAAGCAACTGTCCCCTGATCAGTTTATTGATTTGCCATATAGCCTTGAACCCTTCTATCCATATAAAGAGACCACAGAGAGGTGAGAACTTTGTTCCCTCATGATTGAGAAAGTCACCAGCAGGTCAGTCAACAGACAAGTTTTTTTCTTTACCTTTGTTTGTTGCTGCCTCCATGGCAACAGGTAACTGCATGATATAGTCCACTCTCTGTGCGTAGCGGACCTTTCGGGACTGGCAGCACTGTGTGCGTTCTTCCACCAGGAACCGGAAGACATCACTGGGATTTTCAGAACCTACAGTGTTCCTCTGAAAGGAATATCAGATCCAATCATTTAAGTGGCAAACTCATAGGCTGCTGGTTTCTTTATGTCAAGGACAAAAGACACCAATCTTGCACCCAGACCTGGCATCTCAGCTTGCATTTCATTGCATGCAGAACTCTTGCACCCACAGCGAATCCCACTGAAGTCCACAATGTCTACACACACAGCAGTGTCTCTTGTAGAGTGTGTACCTAACAAATCTGACTGAGTTTGGGTGAACAGAGAAGGTAGGATGCTAGTAGGTTACAATAAAAATAGAAAGCACAGTAATAACATGGAGCATCCTTTTAGCAAATAGAATTGCTCCTGCCACTCCAAATCCGCACTGAAACAGAATAAGCAACTTGTAGTTCGTTATCCAGATGGGAACATCATACAAACAATATACCTTCTCTCTATTGTTCATGTTCATGTCTGTTATCAGGCCAAAACCTGATAGAAAAATGTCTTCTAAACACCCTATAATCAGTCCATGCATTTTGCATGTGAAACTTTATTCATGCATGCAGACCATAACACAGGAATAAACACTCTCAGTTCTTGGGGAAAACGGGAAAAAGAGGAAGGATGGACAAGAAAAAAATGCTTTAAATCAGAACTACATATATTTGTAAATCTCCATTTCAGAAAGACAGCTTTACTGATTGTTATGCAGAGCATTGAGCAGGAGCTCAGTGGAACTAGCATTTTATACAGAAATATTCAACCAATAAATAGTCATTTCCATTTCAGCAGAGGAGTCCTTCCTCCCAAGATGATCAATGACATACAGCTGGGATTTGTAAAAGAACTGGACGTGTGTTGCCAGTGATGGTATAAAATTGGAATAATATCATAATACTCTTAATACCTAATTCATTAAAATTCCAAGATAGACTTCAATATGGTAAACAAATAGATAGCATGTCATCATAAAATGAACACCAATTTAAAAGAACGGTCACAGAGTTTCTAGAGACTTGAGGTCTCTGTATCTCTTGCAGATATCAGCAGCATTGGCCCTATGTGTGGTCATTCAAAAGTTTGAAACAAAGAGAACATAGAATTAAAGAAATAACTGTTTCTATACCAAAATAATATTTAATTAGTGCAGTTTTCTACACATCAAGGCTAAAAATAGTATAAGAAAAATATAAGCCACTTATCCAACAGCTCTGCTCTCATTGTCTAATATAACCAGGGAAAAGAAGCAGTAATTGAGATTTTTCTCACCTCTACTAGATTTATAAGATGTAGGAAGAATTCCTGTGCGTCTTGTTGTCTATTAGAGGAAAATTCTGGGTGGCCTTTACTTATAAAAGCCTTAAACATTTGGGGAGATATTCCATTTTGTTGAGGCTGTATAAAAAGAAAGAGAGACCATTTAAAGAGGGATTTTTATTCATTCCTGGATCAAATATCCCAAAGTCACTCCACTAGATCTAGCTATGGCCTATTTCTGTCAATGACAGTTTCAGTTTAATCTGATTTCCCATTTTAATAAGGGGTCTTGAAATATGATGTAAGGGGTTTAGAATATGTTTTAGGACATCATTCCAAGAGCATTCCCTCTATCTGAGTTTTCTATGGCATTTACAAGTTAAAAGCAACTACTGAAGGTTTGCCAAAGGTTAGGAGCTTTCAGATAGGCTAAAAGCCTACACTATATTCTAACATTTGACATGCCTTTCAGAACCTTGTTCCACTTGAAACTGTGTGGGCATTGAAGCACTTTGTTATATCAGCTAACAGCTTTATTCAAGACAAAACTTTTCCAGAGATCCCTACAGAATCAGGCAGAGAATAACTTATTTGCATGTATTCCCAGATGAGCTGTTAAGAACAGACATGAATTTGATTTGCAGGTGTTGGTCATGTTGAAGGACCATAACATATTGCCTTTAGCCACCCAATTCCATCAGTAGGAAATTACTCTAAATCATAAAATCTCTACCTTCCAAATGAGTCCTTGGTTGACTTTCTTTCCCTCTTTACCCATTTAAGAAGCTTCCCCAGCCACTCCAGACTGCATCCTCTATAAAACATTAGCTATTATGCCTTTTAAAAAGTACTTTTGAAAGAGTCAGAATCTTTTACTTAAATTTGCCCTCATCCTCCATGAGAGCAAATAATTGTCAAGTGAATGTCAGCAAATGTAGCCTTTAGGATATGTCAGAGGCTGTTAAAAACTCAGCCAATCTCATTCTTTACTACAGTTGCACTAACATACCAATATATAAATAGAAAATCAGCATGAAATGGAAGAGCAAGATTTTATTATTGGTTTCGCCAAGGTAGAGTACTCCTAAATCCATTGCAGGCAGAAGCAGATTCTCAATGTTAAAGCCTTTCCAATTTCTGGCAGTACACCAGCACCCACATTAGGCTAAGGTGCCATTTAAGGGCTTTTGTAAAGAGGCTGTCTCAGTACTGCTAGAAGAGAAGTAGATTTCTGAATCCTGGGTTATACGTCACTTCAGTGCCCTCAGCTGCCTTTCAACAAAGCCAGGACTGGGGAGAAAAATGCATGAAACAGCTCAAATTACTATGTACTAGATTTCTTTCTAAGTTAGAAGCAGAAAAATATTGCAAGGTGGTACATTTGCTCTGATGTATAATGCAATGAGTTTGGATTCGAACCTTCTTTCCACCTATACACTTTTTACTCAGCCATTTGAGCAGGGAGAAGAGAAACAAGCCATGTGTGACAGGCTACAGAAGAAGACTGGATCTTGTCCTCTAAACTCATTCCACCTCAAGGACAAGAAAAATAACAGAAAAAATGGCAAAGCTCTGAACAGAAAAATCAGATCCTAGCTGATCATCCTTTAGGCTTTCACACTGCTTTTCATGTCAAAGTGGGTCCAAGAAAACTGCTGCCATTTCCAGACAAAACTACTGTGGTGAAAAATGTCAGCTCTGCAGAATCATGAATATTTATAGAATACCTAGCATACTTTCCCTATCAACAGTTGCAAAACAGTTTAGCTAAATATAGACTGTGCTGGACCACTGCAGATCTCATATGAATACTTTTACAGGCAACAGCTCCCAAAAACTTTGGATGAATTCCAAAAACTCAGAAAGCCAGAGCACTTCTTTGCATGTAAGAGAGGGGAGAAAAAAAGTAAAAGAATAAAAATAAAATAATCATTGATTTTATAGACACAAAGCAGAAGCACTTGAAATAATAACATTTTAAAATCCTACAAAATTACATTCACTATATATCTTAGTACAACTCTCTGGATGACAAAACACTCTGTATGTTTACATCAGTATTATCAAGGGTAGAAGGCAACAAACAAAAAAATCACCCTCAAACTGACAAAACATAGATCTGTATGCCCAGAGTGAGGGAACAGAGATCTCTTCCATATAGCTAAAAACAAAAGCAGTAAAAGCTGTTACAAACCCTAACACATGCTATAAATTGCTTGAGAAGGAAGTTATCTGATGTACATAACTACAACTTTGTTAACCTAAACTTATGAACACCAGAAGTATTTTTAGATGCCAGCACATGGCTACTACTACTTGATCATGGGACTGGAGCATCTTCCTCATGAGGAAAGGCTGTGGGATCTGCGGCTGTATAGTCTGGGGAAGAGAAGACCGAGGGTGGATTTGATTAATGTTTGCAAATATCTAAATGGTGGATGGCAGAAAGTTTGGGCAGCACTTTTTTCTGTTGTATCTAATGACAGGACAAGGGGTAATGGATGAAACTGGAACACAAAAAGTTCTATTTAAAGATAAGAAAAATCTATTTCACTGTTGAGGTGATGGAACAGTGAAACAGGCTGCTCAGGGAGGGTGTGGAGTCTCCTTCTCTGGAAATCTTCATATCCCACCTGGACGTGTTCCTGTGTGACCTGATCTAGGTGGACTTGCTTCGGTAGGGGTTTGGACTAGATGATCTCTAAAAGTCCCTTCCAACCCTACCATTCCATGATTCTATGTTGTCACACAAAAATTACAAAATTACTTAGGGGACATAGGACTTTGAGATCATGCAAACTACTCTGTACCAGAGGCTCTATATCTTTGTCCGAATCTCCCTGGCATTCTGATTTCAGAAGAAGAAGCTCCTGGATCAATAACTGATAGATGAAGGTGGAGGAAAATATCTGTTTCCATGGAAACTACCACTATGTTTTTGTGCCAGAAGCATGTATGACTTCTACTGTATATAAAACTACAACTTCATATTCAGAGATTTTTCCCCATAAAGACAGTGCTTTTCTACAGGTAACATTTTCAGTATTGGTTACTAGTTTACTTTTCATTTCTGAATATCCCATCTGTGGAGTCTGTGGTTTGACTCCACATGCTGCTTAGCATCACAATAACAGGCTGGCAGGGACACAAATGTATTGTAAATATAGGTTTCCCAGCATGACTCTAAACAAGATGTTTCAAGGTACACTGTTTGAATAGTAAAACAAACCTGAAATAACAGATTCACTTGGATAAATAATATTGTACCAATTGGTAACATTTTGTTTAAGACAACTGTTAATTGAGTGACTCCAAGGAAAACAAAAGCAATTCTGAAAGCAGCAGAGTTTGAGCAGAAAGGCAAAATCTGAACTAATCTCCTCACTCTCCAAAGGCGAATGGAAACTTAACTAACAAAAAGAGAAGAAACTTTTCCATTTCACTGCTAAGCTACTGACAGTTTTTCGTCTTCACAAGGTCAAACAAAACCAGGTAGAAAGGCAAACTAGTGGATAAGACAGTGCTCATTAAACTTTTAAATACAAATATATTAGTCAGGCCTCCATTAAAAATCATCCTTACTGCTAAACCCAAGACTGTTGGACAAAGTGGCTCTCTGATGACTGGGAGAATGAACATATGCTGGATGAGGAAGAAAGCACAGACAGATGAAGACACAGGTCTATGGATGTCACAATGCCGATACATGCCTTAATTATTCTTGCAACATATGAGAAACAAGCAAATTTCACGTTGCAGAAGAACAACATAAAGGCGATGTGAAGATTACAGAATCAACCATACTGGAGTTCTCAATGCTGGATGCTAGCTAGACATTGTGAGCTAAATACCTGTTCTTCTGCAAAACTGTTGCAAATTACAGTAAAGATAAAAAGACAGACTCCCACTGGCAACATTCACTAATGACAGAGAATAAAGTTGTGTATTATATAAACATGGGGGAACAAGTTATTTCAACTTCCAGTCTCTCTCTCCTTTGTGTTTAGCAAGTTAGCGATACAGCACTTGTCTCTCAGCATACCTTTGTTCTGAAATTGCCTACTCTGAGAGAGCTGATTTCAAGAATTTTTCTACAGTGGATTATTATAAATCAGGATATACACGTTGTTCTTCCTAGGCTGTCCAACAATGAGTTTCAATATACATCCAGAACTATATACACTGTTGCATTTCAAGGGCAGATCCCACTGGCACAGACATGCTTCTAACATGATTTCAGTGCCATGAAATACTTGACTAAGGCCCTCGTGGACATGGTTCTGTATGGCCCCTCCATCTACATGACAGCATCCAGCACCACTTGATCTTGTATTACCTAGACAGCTTCTCATGAAATCACGTGGAATATTGATAGACACTTTGTGGAAAAAGAATCTTAGCTCCTTAGAGTGCTTAGAAGTTTGCTTCCAATTACTCAAGACTCTCGATAACTCTTTATTTGTTCCTCAGAGAAGATAAACAGACGTCGCAAGTTCTAGGATCTTTTGCTCTCATCACTGAGGCAGCAGAATACTTTGTTAGCAGAACCAATGATTGCTTTAATGCTTTGCACAAATAGCCCCTGACTAATATATTCCTGATTAGCATCCTGCACATTCCACCTTGCTAAGCATCCCATGCCGGATCCACAAGTGTTCTCCAACACTGAGCACCTGTTCCCTTTTCTCAGGATATCACTTTTACCTAGTTACCAGGCTGTAAAAACTCAGTCAAATACCTTGTGTTCTTCTTTCATCACCTGCTCAATAAGCTCAGATTTCATGGGCGGCTTAGAGTACTGGCCTGAAAGGAGGCCGTGTCCCAGTTTAGCCCTGTAGGGAAGAAAGTGGTGGAGTGGAAACAAATATGAGAGAAAAATAGAAGATTTTTATTCCAAGCAAAAAAGTTTACTGTTTTTGATCCCCTGATCAAACACCATTACCTGCAACTAAGGGGGGAAATCTTCCCATTCTACCTTGTGCCATGTCTTACTTTCATGCCCTTACAGAGATGTTCTTTTGCCCTGCCATTACATTATTTAGATTCTATTAAACTTGACCAAGTAAACCACTGAGAAGTGTCACTTACATCTGAGTGTTGAAATCTTGTGTTGGATCAAGAGGAGAGTAGTCAAATATTCGTGGAAGGTTTCCCACATACCTGTGCAACAAGAACAAAGCAGAAATATTCAAGTGACAGCTAGATTTACTCAAGGATATCCTAACAGATCCTCAGATGTTATATATATCAGCAGGCTTCCTCTGTGCTAACAAGTCAAATTTTACATCATATCAATGACTTCATCTATCCCTGGCAAGTGCTTCTATCGTGGAAAAATAATAGTAAAGAAATTAGGAAATGAACACTGAAGTTTTGCTTAGAAACTTCTGGTTACAAAGGATATATGGTGGCGTTGTTCATTCATCTGGATGGTGTTGCTCAAAACCATACAGCTGGGTTGAGAATCAAAGTACTTTCTACTCCTAACCAGCAGCTCCAAAGAGATTTCAAATTTATATTAGGATGCAAACATGTAAAAAGAGTGAGTTTCTTCAGAGAAACAAAGACTAACTCCTGCCAGTTTACACTGAGGTATATATTGTTCTAGCCAGTCAGTGGGAAAGTGAAGCATTTAGCAGCACAGTACCTGAGCATTGCTTCCCTTGAATGCAAGAAAAAAAAAAATCAGACTAAATAGGTATGGTCATGTTGAAAGAACATATCTAACTTCTGCCTAGTCCTTCTTTCATCAAAGACCTACACTATTTTGTTGATACTAAGTGTTCCAGCTAACTCCAAGTACCACACTTTAATGGTCCACACTTTAACCTCCTTTAATGAAGTCCATTTTGACCTTTTTTGAACATGGAGGTAGCAAAGCTGACACTTAATGAATCTACAGACTCTACTCCATATGACAAACAACATAAACATACACTTTTCCCTCTTCTTCTCCAGAAGGCAATTGCTGCATGAAAACCTGGGAGGCTTTCCAACATCTAAAAACCTAGCTTCCAGCACACACACTGCTACTGTTGTGGAATAAAAGAGGACTGAATTTTACTGCAAACCAGAAACTGTCCTTTATAAAAACAGTTTCTCTCCTTGGAGTGCTGTGCTCAGTTTTGATCAGTCAAGAACACTTCATATTCTTCTGTTGTGCTTTTGTTCTTTTACTTTCTTAACTATCTAGTGGAAGGATATGCTCACACTACCTTTTCATGATGTTTTTAATAAGAATTTTAATTTCAAGGTGCATTGCTTTTCACTAGCATGGATCACTATTAATATGTTCACGCCAGCACAGTTTTTTGCACATGACATGGGAGTGACAGAATGATTCCTACTGCTATGCTAAGGCATGGGCCAATACAAAAAACCTTCACGTGAAACTGATGATACCAAGATAAACAAACATATGTGCATATATATATAGAAAACAGAGACAGAGCAATCAAGTTTAATAGGTGGCCTGTGATTTCCCACCACTAAAGCTAAAGTTCTGATTTCAACCATTGACTGAGTTTTGCATGTCATCCTTTTGCAAAATAGAACTATCACTAAATTCACTATGCACTAAATTCTGTATTCACTACATCACTGAATTCTCTATGCAGGTACTGAACTGGCTGCAAGAGACCTGTTTGCAGACCTGTTAGACAAAAGATACCATTTTGGAGGAAAAGACAAGAGATAGAGGAATGCAGCAGTTAGTGACAAGAACTAGTTGGAAGCTACTTACGCTCGCTGGAACTCTGGGATGCTGAAAATGGCTTGCATGACAGCATTGAGGTAGCAGCTATTTCCTAGGTTCTTCATGCCGGTGTATCCTGGGCCATACATGGGCTTGAGTTTCACACCAGCTTCTTGTATCACTTCCCATTCAGACACTCTTGGTTTTATATCATTATCTCTCAGCCCATTCTCTGTCTGAAAGGAATAACATTTTTTGGAAAAATATCTGTTTAACTTTTGCAACAACTATGCTCCTGTTAACATCAGCAGCAGCTTTGTGATCTATGCTCTAGGTAAAAAGAGCCAAACCAACAGGCAAAGGGAGGTAAACCCTGCATGTAGGGGAGATGAGGGTCAGAAGGATAACTCTTTACCACTGGCTTCTTTGAGTGTTCCTAGTTGTAACCTCAGTCCTAGCTGGGAGCTTCACTTGTCTCTGGGCTGTGAACTCAAGCCTTAACATCAAAATACTGCATTTTTCAGGTTTTATGTTAAATTTATAATGGCCAGGAATAGCTGCTGCTGTAGAATCTAGTCTTAGCAAAGAAACCACATGAAAACCTGAAGATCCAAGAACTTTTCCCTTCTTTCATGTGGGAAAAGGCAAAATTTGTGATGCTGAGGTTCCTCCCCCTTCTCCTCCTACAGCTTTCAGCTTGTAGGTACATGGGTTGTTCACAGCTTGTGGGTCCAGTTCACTACAGTGTCATTTACTGCTACCACTACTCCACCACCTCACTAGGAATTTTTGAGATTGAGTTTTCAAGATTGCTGAGTAAAACAGGTTCTCCAGAAAGACTATTTGATGAAATGTTAGATGACTTTTTATTCATGGTATTGGCAAGGAAATTAGTACACCACCAAAAATATTATTAGTACCATTAAAGCTTTTGAAACTGCAATATAACTCTTCTCTCACTTCAGTTTGCTCTTCACTTGGACAATGAGATACACTAAACCAGTTTTTTCACTTTTAAGTCTCAAGTATTGATACTATGTGCTTGAGTGAAAAACAACCAACCAAAACCACAAAATATCCCACCTGGCTTTGTAACTATATCCCATTCAGACTTCTTAGATCATTTAAACAGAACTGGAATCAACACCTACAAAGATATAAATTACTAAAAAGACTTCTCTACTAATACCGACCCATGTGGTCAGGAACAGGTTCTTCTTTGTCAGTCCTTTTTCAGTGTACCACACCACACACCACACTGTTTTCTAGACTTGAGAGAATGTATTTTTTACTATTGTAATGTATTTATTAATACAACCTAAACTGAAATTTATAGCATTACATAAAGAACCTTTCAAGCATTGTTTTACTTATCCATTGCTTAGCTGAATTTTGTTTAAGATTTGTATCTGTTTACACAAGCAAAAAGCTTTCCTTCACTCGTCATTAAATATTCTAGATATTTTTCTCTAATTGAATGAGGCTTTTCATCTTGAAGGAAAACAGTAAATAACACACAGGAAATGAAACATGCAAACTGAAGACCACAAAAACCGCTTGGACGGCAGCTTTCCAATTTGAGAGTAATGATTCACTCACAGAATCATAGAATCAGGTTGGAAAAGACCTTTAAGATCATTGAGACCAACTGTGCTCAAGTTATACTGCTTTCTCATAAATATCATCAAGGAATGTGAAAGCATCAACTAAGCTGAACTTATGCTAAATTTTGCAATAAATTTATGCTCTGTTTTGAATATTAACTAATTAAACCTAACAGAACAAAATCCAAGTAAAAAACCTGTCTCAGGCCCCAGAAAATAAAACACAAACTGGATGGCTAAACTTTACAAAGCTAAATACTACCGTAACAGTCTGAATCTCACAAATAAAACCTACATATATCATTCTTCTCCAGTTTCTCTCCCACTCCCGACTAAACAAACAACAAGTAAACAACAAACTGAATAAAAGACAGATTTCCTACCACTTGCATCTGCAGCATATCAATTCCAAAGTGTGCCAAATGTTTTGCTATATGCGGATCTAAAACCGGCTCCTCTTCATCAAAGGAATAGACATCTACAAGAGCAGAGAGAAAGTGATGAGCTGCAGTACCAAATGTTATCCTTTCTCTTCGTTTCCCAACATTGCCTTCTCAGTACAGGACTGCCTGTACAAGATGCATTATTCATATTCTCCAAGTTTGGTTATGACCAGCAGAAAAATGCATAGACATCCACACAGCTCAGTCAATATCTTAAGCCTTCTCAACGCAACCACCTCAATTACTCTCCTCAAAGGAAATTACATGCCCTCACAGCAGTAAAACCTGAGAATAGCTTTACTGATCACAGTATTTTTCCCCCTCAAACCAAGAAATTTGTATGGAAGACGAGGAACAAGACATGCAAAATTCTCAGACTTGTGGCCAGTCCACATTTTGAACATGGCAATGAGTCTGAATTTTTGTGGAGCTACTAGATCTAGGCAGACACATTAAAAGGTGAGTATATGTGACCAACTGCCTACTGCCAATGGTATTTTAATTTCTAGGACAGTTTAAGGAATCCACTTACACCCTTTTCTCAGACATGCAGGGAGAATTGAGAAATTTTTTTAGAAATAGAGAGGTGTTTATTGGATTGGACATCATTGGCTTGGACTTCAAAGATTAATCTTGTTGTGAGGGAAAAGGGCTGATTTTGTGACTAAGGTGTTTTGCTTTATTTTATGAGAGCTCTAGATTTCAGTTCTAGCTCTATGATAGGCCTCTACGGCCTATATACATTTTGGCAGGGAAACTATAAAACTGTGGAGAGAAACAATATGTCCAGTGATATTTTTACTGTGAAAACAAGTTTACTAAATTCATCAGCAGGACAAAACAGTTGAGAGAGAAAAAACTCCTTTTTAGCATTTACCAAACAAGCCAAGGCTGAATCTACACTAGGTTTCACCTACTTAAGCTAATAACAATGAACCTGCAGGCATCATAAAAGGATATGAGTGATCAGACATGCATTACTAAGGCTTGAAGAGGCCTTCCAACTTCTCTTTTCTGGCCTCTTCCTCTATAGTGAATGCTTTAATCTCTGCTGATACCAAAACCCGGATTCTTTCTCTGTCAGTCTGCTTGCACTTCTCTCAGCCAAGTTTCCTTCACGCCCAGCAGTTTCTCATAGTGACCTTGCCTCCTACGATGAGATCTTAGCTGACAGATAAAAACTTAGCCAGGAGAAAGATTAAACACTCAGGAGAAGAGAGCATGGACCCAGATAAAGGCTGTTTACAGCAAAAATACCACTTCTGAAAGATCCTTACCCTCCTCACAACTACAGATCCTGGCTCATCACCTACGTAAGACTAAAGTCAAGAAAAAGGCATTCTCCTCCAAGGCTGCTAGTACTAAATCCACACTGAAATGATAAGCTGAAGGTTAGCTAAGTGAAATGTACCAGCCTTATAAAAAAAACATAAACTCTCTCAAACCAGGCAATTGTGCTTTTGAGTCATGCTGCCAGCTCCTGATTAGCCCTCAGAGCCCCTATTAACATTGGTGCTGATGACCTCTCTGGCACGTATGTGGCTGTAGCTGTCCATCTGCTGGAATTCCACTGTGTGGTAGCAAGACAAGACAGTTCATCCACACACAAGAGATCATAACATTCCCATAGTCATCTGGTGAGGTCACAGCACAGCCGAATAATCCTCTAAAGTTCAAACAACTAATGGAGTGAGATTACACATCAACTGATCTGGGCTGACTGCTTTCAATGTGGAAGCTTTGATTTTGTTTTTCCTCATCTCTGGCAACTGAAGAGAGAGCAGCCATCTGGGACTATTGACCCAGAGCAACAGAAATGGAACATAGGATACATTAAACTTTTACTCAAGCCCAACTCTTGTGTTATATACTTTCTGCTATGAAACCAACTTAAATTCATGGGAGAGAGGCAGAACTCATTTATTTTTAAAAAATAAAAATCAAAGAGCAGCAAATCAAAGAGAAAAAGATGAGAGGCTCCAGACACAGGTCTCAAGTGCTGTCAGAGGCACTCTGGTAGATAAGGAATGGAGACAAGTCAGAAAACGTGACATACAAAAGCTGGTATATTAGAGTGAGAAAAGGGGAGAAAAGAAGAATATAAGGAGAGGGAAAATCCAGAAATGTGTGAGAGAAAACACAGATTATTAAACAGAGACTGAACATTTTTGTTCATCTTACAGAAAAAAAAATAATTAAAGAGACAATGTTACCTGTACTTCCTTTTATGCCACAGATCAAAATTTACATCTGTTCTGGCTGTGTATACATCACTCCTTCCTAATTAAAGGGTAACAGGCAATGGCAACACTGCTTCTGAAGAAACACGTTTCACGGGATCTCCCAAAGAAGTGCCTGACAATTGCTGAGATTGGCATCTGCACAGCAGCTCATTCAAGTATCTGTCAGAGAAGGCTTCCCACACAAAACCTCATAATGACTTGAAATGAAATCTAAAGGCATTGTTGAGAGGAGTAGCAGGCAGTACAGTCTGCTGGGTAGTACTCAATCTACCAAAGCAACCATTTGACTCATGCATCTTGTCCAAGGTCCAAGAATGAAAGTTAGAAGTTTGGTTCAATTTCTGCCCTGATTCCAGATCTATTTGTTGACAGAATGCTACAAAGTGGGGTAAATACTCCAGAAGTCTTTCAAAATATCTACAGCACAGATTTCTCAAGGAAAGACAAGGAGCTCTCCTCTGCTCTTGTCTTTTTACACAGAGGCACATAATGGCACAACCTCTTTCTCCCTATTACTGGTGTGAAAAAGAAATAAGTTATGTCAGTAGACGGACTAATGCTTATTATTTCTCTGCCGTTACCTCTTCACCTCCAGCCCAGGGAAGCAGAAACCAGATAGACTTTGTGTCACAATTAGCCACACAGACTCTTCCCTGAAGCTCATCTGTCATCCAGCCCTATCAAGAGGTTATGATTACCACTGCAATATAGATCAAGGAAAGAATAATTACTGAAAAGGAAACAAGAAGGGTTGGGGGAGGGAAGTCTTTTCTACAAGGAAATGAAGTAAACACAATCCAGAGGAACAAAGGTCTGTGAAAAACAGCTGCTGCCACTCATTCAGAGAGAAGGATGACAGCCTGTGCCTTTGTTATTGCAAAGGCCACATAAGAGGCAAAAGGACAGCAGCCTTAAAGAAACAAACATTGCTGCTAAAGATGGGGGGGTGGGAAAGAAAATCACTAAAGAATATTCTGTTTATTTTGTAGATGACATTGAAAGGTACAGCTGGGAAATCCTAAACACCTTCACTAACTGAAAGATTTGGACAGAAATCACCCAAGACCAGGCTCATGCAAGGAAACAACATTCCATCTGTAAGATAAAAGAATTTTGCTCAGTGTTTCGGTGGTGCAGCTGGTTGAACCTGACTACAGTCTCCTTTCCCTGACACTGAATAGGATTTAAAGACAAACATCTCTCAACTGATGTGTGTTAAAGAGGGGCTGCTCTAAACAGCTATTTTTCATCCAGAGTCACAAGCATTAAAACAAAAATACACTCAACCTATGTGTTTTTTTTTTTTCTCCATACGGCTGCAGCAAAGGATCTCTCATGATTTTTTCAGTTTACTCCACCTAATCCTCACACACCACAACCCTCTCCACAGCAACACTGCAGAATATGGCACTCGGAGAATATGCAAGACAAGGATATATCTATAGTTTTTGTTCCCCCTGAAGATCATCAGGCATTTTACAAATGAGCATCACAGCAGACCCATAAAGAAGAGCATTCGTTACACTGAATGAAATGTTACCGAAACAATAAGGAAAAAATAGCAGTTTCCAATATGATAACAAAACCACATCTGCTGTTAAGAACAGACTTTTCTGACTTTGAAAACCATTACCCTGTTATTGTTTCTATGTTACACAAGATTGAACCATTTGGTCTAGCAGATGTAGCAGAACTGAAAAATACAGTCTTTGTGGAATCTGCTGCTTCAAAGTAATACCAATCTTCTATTCCAAATCTACTATTATACAAACTGAAAAACCTACTCACACTGAACATAAAATGGATGGAGAAGAGTAGACAAAAAAATAACAGCTCTGAATTGAGTGTGTCATTTCTCCCAACTTTGATCAAGATTCAGAGACTGACAGGGTTTTCTTTACATATCACGCTGAAAACATTTGCACCAGAAGCACAAACCCACTTGGTGATAGATATATACTGTTAGTCTTATGCACAAAAGATATTCAGTGACAGAAGTTGTCAGGTGGCTGACCTGCTCCATCAGGAGTGATGGTTCCCAGCTTCACTGCCAAGGGATAACCTGTCTCCTTGTAGTGCTCCAGTGCATGCCCGTTCCCCCCACTGCCGTCAAAGAACCACCTTCCACACAGCACAGAACCATCTGTCAGGTTTAGCCACAGATTCTCCCGCAGGTCACATTTTGAGCATTTCCAACCACTGCAGGAGACAAGAGGAAGAAACAACAGAAATATGTAAGGCAGGAACTGGTCCTCTATTTCCAGCTGTAGCTCAAATCAACTCTAAACATTCACCGCAAAGTCATGCAACAGAATTGTTGACTGAGTTGTTGGTTTTAGTTCTGTTAACTCTGGACCTTATTAAAGAGTCTACAATGATCAAATTTTATTAGTCTCACCTGGGGGGAATTCTAACACCATTGTCTAACTGTACAAGTGTTTTGGCATGTTTAGATGCTTGTAGCTCTTCTTCCCAGGAGTCAGGCTCCTGCTTCCTGTAGGGTGATTTTGCATTGAGGAGTGCATCACAAGCTATCGTCACCTGGAAAACAAATATATGTCAATCAAAATCTAACACGACTCAGAGACTGGACAGAACTTGGCATCCAGCCCATTGCTAACCATATACAGAACTGGCTATCAGCAAGACTATTGATATACTTAAATATGCACATAATCTTCTAGATTGCAGTTATTATTTTAGCAGAAGAGTAAGCACCACATGTACTGTGTGAGATTCCCTGGGACAAGTTGACATCATAAGGGAAAGTATACAAGAGGTAAAAGGGCAAAAAACCCACCAAAACTAAAACCAAAAAAACCCCACAAGAAACAAAGACATTTAAAAATGACTGAGTCTGTTATAGCTGGTTGAGAAAGATCTTTATGTAAAAACAAACACCATGCATAAGAAAACAAACCACCATCTGATAAAAACTGTAGCAGGAAACAATTCCTGTGACCATTTGCACACACTCACTGACCAGCGCTGGTAACTCTTCTATATTGGGTAATGAGATTTCATAGTGATCAGGAAATATAATGAGTTTTGCTTCATCTTCATATTCTAAGTCATCACTGTTGAGATCACTGTTTGTCTCTAGATCTGGAAAATAAGATGGGGAATGTTAGGAGATTGTCCCAAGATCAAGGTTCCTACATTGTGGCAGGGGTAGCACCACGAAGCATTGCTTGCCTGGCATTAGCATGCAAGTTGACACTGTCAGTGCTTTCTGCTGGCTAGAAATGTTTGTGAAATTCTGATCTAAACTAAAATCTGACCATCCTGCAAGAGGGTGTTCTGAGGATCAAAATTTCTGTCTTAATCTCATGCCCAGTCACTGTCACACTTGATTTCGCCTCTCTGCAAGCAGTGCACTGTTGCAGGCATCACATTCCGGGAAGCAGATAATAAAAATCACTTGTAGTACTGTTGTGCTTTCTACCCAGGAATCTTAAAACACTACACAATATGAAAACCAGGTCATACCACTCATCCCCAAATTGCAGCACAGGAAAAATGCATCTCTGTTACAGCTCCCACATTTGCCAGATTGCAGGCTTGGCTGAAACATGCTGTGGCTCCCATCCATCTTGAACCTGGGGCCTTTCCTCCCATGAAGATGTCCATGGCTAGAAATACTCCTACATCTCATCCATAGTCTCAAATAGCTACAAGTACCAACATGATCCCTCTCTTGCTAACTTCATTCTGTAACCAGTGCAACTATCTGTTTAAAAAGCACTTATTAACTAATAAACCTTTCCTTTGATGATCAGGCGTTCCATAATGTCTGTGTACAGATGACTTTTTCGCTTAAATATGAGCCTTGATCAAGCAACATCAATTAAAATACTTGTTCAGATAAAGAGAACCCAGAAAGAAGCCAGAAGGGTAAATGAGTAACTAAATGGCTAGTGTTTTTAGCTCTACTATCATCAAAAACATAATTATCCCATAGCAACAAGACTGAGTTAAAATCTTGCTCAGTACTTTCCAGGACAACTGAAACAGTTAAAACCAAACATTTACATATCATAACACATGTTTCATGAGATTCAACTACAAGAAGAGCCTGGGCAAGGATGGGATCTTCTGGATCTTTCTCCCATCTGGAAACGCCAGAGAGTCCATTGTACCACACAGTCACTGACAGAGTAAGATTCAACCAAGAAAGAAGATGCATTATCAGTACCTAAAGATGGCTCTTATTTTCACTTCAAGTACATGCATATGCTTAATGAGTTTCTCAATACTAAACAAGCATTGGCAGCAACGACTGCACTCTAGGAGTGCCTGAAATCTCAAATGTATATTTGAAAGAGGTGAAGATGACAGAGGCCCGATGCAGAAAACTAAGCTCACTGTTTACCCAGTGGGCAGTAATTGCCTGAACATCCTAACTAATAAAATAGATATCAAAAGATGTTTTGAGCTGTAAAGACCACCTTGAGAGGAACATAATCCAGTTTCCATATAACTCTTGGCTCACCTCCTGTACCAGCCAGTCCTAAGGGCGACAACAGCCACCTTCAGTGACTTCCAGCAGCATGACCTCTTTCTCAGCAGCAACCAACACAAGCCCCTTATCAGCTGAATATAGACACAAAAGCAAGAACTTTTTCTTACACTGAAAGCGTGACATTTGTAAACAAAATATTAACTCAACACTAATTTCCCAAATCACCCTATCTTCATAACAATTTCTTCCCTTACAGCAGCACAACAGAGATAATCAGTGACCTCACTTTACTCTGGGCTTCTTTCCCAGCTTGTATTACAATTCTGTGTTTTGATAAGGATGCGAATCTCAACAGATGCAGTTAACTACAGCAAGCTCTTTTGCTCTGTGAAACAAAGAAACTGGGTATCTTGGAGCTGATAATACATATGGCAAGGTGTCACAGAGAATATTCACTTAATGCCCAAGAAATGTATGGTCGCCAGCATAGCAAAAGTACTGATCCTCTCCTAAACATGACAGAGGTTCCTCAGAGGGGATAAAAACTCACTATATGTTCAGACAGGTTTAAAGGCAACAAATGCCTCTTCCAGCACCTGCAACCACACGCTTCATGCAGCCACCAGAGGGAACCTGAGGACAGCTCACATCAGCTGTTCTTACCTGTAGACATGTGTAAGATCTGCTGGTGTTTTCATTTCCTTATGATACTGACATTAAATTTATAGTATTTATATCCGCTATCTAGAAGGAGCAATGATACGGTTGCCTGGGTTCAAAATCCAGACACACTTCAGCCCATCTCACACCAGACAGCAGCAGCCAGACTTTACTGCTACTGACCTGCATTTGAACTAGTGATCCAGGGATGAAAGACTGAGTATCCTATTAGCAACTGCCATCTAAGGACTTCACATGCTTAAGAGCATCAGCCTTTGCTGTGCAAGGAGAGGAATATTCCTTTTTACATCCTCAGGCTTCATACCATTCACATTACCAGAAAAGCAGAAAATGATGTCCTGGTAGCATGGCATCCTGGATGTGTGATGCCAATATAAGAGCATTACACTTGTTATTTTAAAGAATTATACACATGGCCTCATGATAGTTCTAGAAAAAAATACTAAGGACTTAACTAGCAATTGCTCTTTTGAAGGTGACCAAGTAAAGCTGGTACACTTCTACTCTACACATCTACTTGCTCTGAATAGGAATTTCAAGGGCCACCGGTGGTTTTTGGCAATTATCACTCTGAAGACAGTTTCTCAGGATTCAGATCCAGTACATAAGACTGGAAAGGATTCTTAACGACGGCTGAAATGCTTTGATACAGCAGATTTCACTGTAAGGATAACAGAGCACTGGCACAGACTGCCCAGGGAGGGTGTGGGGAGTCTCCTTCCCTGGAGGTCTTCAAAACCTGCCTAGATGTGTTCCTGTGCGACCTGATCCAGGTAGACCTACTTTGGCAGGGGGTGTTGGACTGGATGATCCCTAAAGGTCCCTTTCAAGCCCTACCATTTTATGATTCTATGAATCCCCTTTGTTCACTGTCAGAGAGGCCTTTTAACAATGTCCAGTTGCTCATGTTTTTAAACGTTGGCTTGCAGGCACTTAGAGCTAAGTTTGGTAAAAAGTTCTATCTGCATTATATTTTCTGTGCCTATGCAAGGGCCAACATGGCTAAGAAAGTATGAGCACAGATATAATAAAAACAGATAACTATTATTTAGAAGGCAATGGAGTCCACACCGAGGCCAGAGGTTGACCCCATAGCCAGTGGGCATCACATGTAGCCTGCAGATAGTTTCAAACTTGAATTTTAAAATGAGTACAGAATTTGAGAGAAGAATAAAAGTGACTATAGGAAAGGAAATCAGGAGGAAATCTACTTGTAAATGATGTATATTTTATTTTTAAATTACTGTAACACCAAAGGCACTGAAAAAATATGAACTTTCAAGCACTAGACTTCATACAAAGCTGTTTCTTGGAGAAGAATATTCTTCTAAGATACCTTACAAGTACAAGAATCTTTGTGGGGAAAAAAAAAAAAAAAGATGGATTCAGTTCTGAGTCTAAGGCATAAGACAACCGATCAATTTGTCATCTTTTTAAAGAGCTGACAGCCTGATGGTGAATGTCCACATGACATTGTTCCACGTCTAGCAGACTAACAGCTTTAAAGTGCCTTCTCAGAGCCCCAGTTAAACATTGTGGTCGGTAAAACAAAGTGTCCATAGGTCACAAGTGTGCTGGGAGGCCAGGATGACTGGCAAAGCAAAATAACAGACACATTAAAACAGAGGCTCGACTGACATTGCTATTTTGGGCAAGTGGTCAGTAGAGTAAATTTACTCCAACTCACACATCACTTTAGTGACGGTGAGAAACACATTGGTGCTGAACTGACTGAAAACAGCAGCTGGAAGTGGAAGATAGAGTACTGTAAACCAACCCACCAGATGGGAAGAAAAGGAGTGGACATGCCTAGATCAGATTTAGACAAGTTACCAACTGACTGCACTAATAATAGAGGCATAGGAGACTCCCGGCAGGACCCCCAAACAGGATTTCCTGTGCATATGGATGTGTCTGTGTCCACGTGAAAGGGAATACAAACATGAAAAATGAATTAGGATGTTGACTAGTGAATCTACAACTAATTCTGAAACCCTAGAAAGACATTTTAGAAATCTTCTCTCACTAAAAGCAATGAACAAATTTGTATGGACTTGGAAGTGAAAGACTGAGTCTTTAAATACAATAATTTCTTCCTGAAGCCGCTAAATAATAGTGAGCTGCAGCAGCAGCACTTTGCAAACTATAAGCTGTTCAGTTTATTTGTCTTCAGGCACATCTGAAACACTGACCTCATCCAATGAACTATAAAATAAGAAGAAACTTTTTAAAAAATATTCACTTTACAGTCATAATACTCTCCTTTGTGTCAAAAGGAAAACTTTCTGCTAGGATCGTTTGGATCATTCACTATTTGTCAAATAACATTTAAATTGCTTGCTACTCCAAAGTATTATTATGTTGCTCTTACTGCTGGATACAGACTTCACTCCTTGGATTGATGGCACAGTCATGTGTTAAGCAAGAAAAGCTAAATCACCAAAATTCAAATTCTTAACTACTTTTCTAGCAGCATTAGCCTTTGTTAATTTAGCCTAATTCCCACAGGTCTGCATAAACCAGCAAGCTATTAAGATTCTATTAGTATAATGTATCTGCTCACCATCACACAATCCAACCTTAGAGGGCAAAGCCGGAAAGCAACACTCATGGTCTAATCAGTTTCAATGCTACTGCTGAGAAGTATGCACAACTTCACTGGGCTAAAATTCAAAATTCTCCTCAATCACGACTTTCCATTCATAGGTCTATACTCTATACATGCTTATGTACATACATATAACATAAACCATTCACAGTAAAAGTTCTCTTCAGAAGCTTATCAAAGACATCCTTACTGAAAACAAGTTTCTGCTACTGACTACTCTGAGGCCCAGGAGAGCTAAGTGGGGCTGTGGTCCAGTTCAGTACAGCCACGCTTTGCAGTTGAACCCAGCACCTCTCAGTGCACTCAGTGCCATCCAGGAAAACCTCAGCAAGTTTACACTTTCTCCCCAGTTGTCTAAGCAGAAGTTTCCTTTTCTGAGTCCTTCTCCAAGACCAGCTGGATGTCATAGACACTGCTCCTCACTGACTCTCTTCTCACCAGGAATTACCACCCTCACAGATCTGCTGGTAGAGCCGTCCATGTGAGTGCGTCAAAACACTTTTCACTGACTGCCTAAGTTAGCCCTGTCTTTGCTCAAAACAGAGCTCACAGAGTGTGTTACACTGGTGGATACTGCTATGGAAAATGACCTGGATGAGGACATTTGCCCGCAGAAAAGTTTTGTCAGAGCCACTTTGCCAGCTCTGTTTAGCCAGAACCATTGCTTCACTTTGGAAAACACACGATGGTTCTCTTCTGTTCTGTCATATCTGTACAACTTTCTATCAGTTCTAATCCATTCTTTCTTCCAGATGGGCTCATATGAAAATTAAATTTAGTTATGATACTTTTCCTAGTCCCATTATGTGTTTTTTCTAGAATTCTTATCATATTTACCGTGATGTGAGTGATTTAAAGATGAGGTTGCATACCAGAGACAACAGTGCAGCTGCTTCTTTTTGGAGAGCCTTGTGAAGTCACAGGGAGCTGTCATTCCGTTATATCAAATAATTTATTTCCACATTACAGACTAGATCTAAAAATTCTTTGCACAGCAGCCACATTTATTGATAAGCACAAAATATCTTCAAACCTGCTTGCCTAGATAACAATGCAGTGAGCTTCCTAATCCATGTGTTGTCAAGCAAATGTTTTGCTTTAAATATCACCCTGTCATTGTTTTGGTTGGGATAGAGTTAATTTTCTTCCTAGTAGCTGATATAGCAATATTTTTATATTTGTGCAGAAAACAGTGTTGACAACATAAGAATGTTTTAGTTATTGCTGAGCAGGGCTTGCAGAGTGTTAAGGTCTTTTCTGTTTGTCTTTCTGCCCTGCTAGCAAGTGGGCTGGGGGTGCACAAGAAGCTGGGAGGAAGCATGGCCAGGATAGCTGCCTGAAGGCAGCCAAAGGGCTACTCCATACCATACAGAACTATGCCCAGTACAGAAACTGAGGAGAATTGGCCAGGAGATGCAGATCGTTGCCAGGTCAGTAGGTGACGAGCAATTGCAATGAGCAGCACTTGGGGTTTATTTTTATTGCTCTGTTTTTCTTTTCATCTCTTTTTTTACTGTTCCTTTTCATTACTATTAGTATATTTTATTATTAATAATGTCATTGTATTTTATTTCAGTTAGTAAACTGTTCTTATCTCAACCCACAAGTTTTACTTTTTTTCTCCTCCCCATCCCACTAGGCAGGCAGGGGAAAGGGAATGAGGGGTGTATGGCACTTCTTTGCTCTAGTTGCTGGCTGGGGTTAAACCATGACATAACCCCCTCTCCCCTGAAAGTTTCACAGTCTGAGCTGAAGTTACCACATCCACACTGCCTAGCAACATCTAAACAATTTAGACTAAAGGTAGTTCATACCTTCAATGTATAATCTTATTATGCTTCCTAATTACACAGGACACTTTCACAGTCAACATCCTCCAGTCTTCTCCAAAAGAAAATCAAAACAGAACAAGCCCGAAACTTAATGTACATGTGCAGATGTACGTACAGTTTGGATCTTTTAATGTTTAGGTAAAGAAATACTTTCAGTTCACTGACCCAACTTGTCTGTGCCTCTTTTGCATCTGCTGGACAGCAGCAGTGCTAGAAAGTAATCAATGAGCATCCAAAAGACATTTTCCTAACACTAAAGAGATTGAGGGTTTAGTATCTTTAATAGATTTATATCAAAGAGGATTATCAGATGCAATGCAGCAAATGCTCAAATTGGATTGACTTTGTGCACAAAGCTTCAGTCTCTAGGTCTTCAAGGAGTTTCTGAAAGACACCTAGAAACACAGGAATGTTAGAGTTAGCCATTGATCATTGTCTATTCTTGTCTGAAAGAGTATGACCTGAATGGCAGGCTACATAACTGGGCTAATAACAGCCAGTTGGTGCAAATCTCTACCCTGGGTGCCCAAGGTCACAATGAGAAAGACAGAAATAAAATGATCTTTTAAAATGAGAAATCCAGCAGCTCGATCAATGAGGAAAACGTTGGATTAAGACCTAAAATGCTAAATCTTGCTAATTATCGCCTCTGCTGCCACATGCAAAATTTAGTCAAATCAGATGCCCTCTCTGTGCTCTAGTGTCCTCAGCTAGGAACAAGAATGGGAATAATTCTTTGTTCTTTATTTTAAGCATGGCTGAAACACAACAAAATCTGCTGAGCTAAAGAAGTGGACACTAAGCATTTGGAATCATGGAAATATCTCAGGGATCAGAGCAGAGAGTTGATATCATTTTACTCGCAACCTGCAGTGGCTGCAAAAGGACCACAGTAGAACAAGAGACCAGATGAGATAGATTTTCAAACTTGCACCAGATTCCAGAAGTGCTGGATTAAATGGTGATAGTTCCATGTGCTAAATCCACCCCAGTGAAACTGTACCACCTTCAGAAATTCCCTGGGACTAAGACACTTGGAACTGCCGCATCAGAGCTACTCGGAGGGAACAAAATGCTCATGGGCAAGAGTGGAATTTGAGGACTCCGAAAGAGCCCATCTGGGACACTCTGCCATGTACACTGTGTGCCAGCACACTACAATAAAAAGAGCCTAAAAACATGTGCGGTAGACCAGCAAGAATAAAATTTGACTGTGCTTTTGTATTTCTTGTTTATACTCACATTGCTAACACTGTACAATCATTGCTATGCTGCAGACAGCCTCCTTTCTGAACTAATTATTTTATAAGCATTCAGTGACAAACATTACTTTCAATGTAAACTGACAGTAAATAGTATTTAGACCAGCACCTGTGACTTAACAGTATCTTCCCACAAATGAACTTTCTTTTCTTTATGATTCATATTAAGACTTTTTTTCTCTCTAAGCCCTCCTTGCAAAACTTACTCCAGCCAAACAATCAAAATGTAATTGATCACAATCTGCAAAGGTCTCAGATAAACATTCCACAGATCAAAGCAATTCCAAAGAGAGGCCATGCTATTGTTTCCCTTTAGCCATAAGAGCTGGTAATTGTAAAGAAAACCTTCAACTTCTTCGTTGCCAGAAGCAAAATTCACTATTTGCTATTAATACAGAGATAAATCTGAGAAATACACAAGTGGTGGGAAGAGAGAGAATATAGGCTTTGCATCACATTCCCCTCATCCATATTTATGAGGCACTTGGGTTTTCTGGATTATCTTAATCAATGACGGATGAAATGGACAAGCAGTAAGGGCATATAATCATGGACATAACAGAATACAAATTGGTAAGAGATGCTCATGATATATGTAACAACCTTTCCTATGACCAGCTCCTGAGCAGAACACTGTCATGCTGAGGTTCTGTTACATCTAAATATTAAGTACAGACAGCTACTTTAATAAAAAAAGGTGCTTTGTGGACATCCAAAGAGAGAACATGGACAGAATTAGCCAAAAAATGTTTATCAAACCCTAAGCTGTTTGAGAATAATTCAGTTCCTCCTTTAGATTAAAATATTTCCTGTATGCATACACGTCCCTCTCAATGTGCACCACAATTGCTAAGAATGACTGATTTGTCTGGACTGAATTTGAAATCTAGAATCAAAAATTTTTTAAAAATAATCTAACAGAAAAAGAAAACCCACAAGGATCCCCAAAGCCAGACACAATGGTGGACAGAACCCAAGTACACATGCAGACAGGGTCACAAAAGGACTGTGTGAAAGCAGCTGTTGACAATACCTAAAAATAGCTTAGCGTTCCTCCTTTTTGGTAAAGCTCCACCAGATGCCCCTGGTACCTTCTGGAAAGAGAGAAAGAAACAACTAAAAATCCATCATGTGAGACAACAGCAAATCAGCAATGACCCCATACCATCACCATTTCTGACGCACATCTATCTGGTCACGATCCTATTAAATCATAGTCTTGGTAAAACCTCTTCGTTCACCTCTGACACCGCTGACTCAAGTCATCATTGTTTACTACCCTCATGAAGTAAGAAAGCTACCAACTGAATCCTTTATACTTTGCTTTGTTAAACTAAGCAGAGCATGGCATGGGTGACATCTGTTCTATCAATGAGGGACATCTAGCATCACTCAGATCTCTAACCGCCAGATCCCCTATGGCATTTCTTAATGACTGAAGCTGAATTTGAGAGGGGTAGAAAAGGCTATTATCTGCATAAAAGACTCAATCCTTCATAACTAAGTCCAGTAAAACCCCTTTGCTGTGATCTATTAATTCAGCTAAGTTTCCTCCATCCAGAAAAAAACACCTTCTGTGTCAGGATACTTGCCTGCTTCCATTAAGGACAATCCAAGTTATCACCATGCTTCCTTCACGCTAGAAAGTATGGAAGAAACCTGGCAACGCCCAAGCAATTGTTTATGGGGGATTTTATTTCATTTTAAATTTAAGTTCCACAGCAGAGAACAGTAACTTCCAAGTGATATTCAGTTTCAAGCACTACTTTTCCAGTTCAAAACATCTTAAACTACTAGGCAGAGTGCTAGTAGTTAAGGAAGCGTAAAAGTCAACATGCTTGTTGCTTCAGCTGTTTATTAACAGGCACTATTAAATCAAATAAAAACAAATAAGCCTCTGTTCATAATGTCAACATGATGCATTATGCAGTGTATCATGTTAGAGTAACTGGTGAGGTTGTTAGGCAACTTTTTTGGTTTTTTTATAATAATACTGGGATACAACAGGTGGAGAGAAACCAGCCAAGAACCTGTCAGCCCAGAGAAAGTTCATGTTCGCCTCTGCTCCTTGGCAGGTTAAAGGGTCACATATTTTGGGTGGTTCCCTTCACCATGTAAATAAAAGCTTTGGCCAAAGAAGACTGCTTGAATCATCAGTGAGGTTTTATACATCACAGGAAAGTTTTCCATTCTTAGAAAGAGCAGATATCCACTAACACTCCAGCTGCATTTAAAAGCAGGTTCTATTATCCATATATATGAGCCCTAGGGAGAGTGAGTCCAGGGTTTTAACTCCAGCATTCACAAAAGTAAAAACTAAAAATTCCTTGATGAAATGAAAATAACTATCAGAACACTTTTTCCTTAATACTACTGGAATTTAACAATTGGAAAGGAAATAGCCAAGAATCCAAATCTATTTTTAGAAAGTAGCAACAAGATGCAGCATAATCCAATTATAAATATATCATGAATAAATTATACATATTCCACAGATTATAGCTTCAGAACTCAAAAAATGTTGTTTCTGATACTAGGAAACTCCAACTGAGTTCTGATGTCACCAAGCAAGATACTGTGAAAGTCGTGAAAACTAGAGATTTCAAAGAGGAATAAATTACTATGTTTATCACTGCTAGGCTGACATGAAATATTTCAGCTCCATTTTGCAAACTTTGTTTCTTCACCTGTCAGAAATCATTGAAAATATTCCACTTTCGCAAAACAATGTTGGATTCTAACAAGTGTGACACATCCAGCAAATGGGAGTCCACACACCGCATCAGCAGTGGCATTAAATTCTGTTTGTGATGCTCCTTGTACAAGGGGTCAGTGCATTCGATTCTGCAGTCTCTTCAACTGCCTTTCCATAACATTTCTGTTTTCTATCTTTCTATAACAGCACCATCACTGAATAATAGCCAGGAACCCATCACCACAGGAAATGTCATGCTTTGAACAGGGCTGAGGTATCACTATAGCATCAAGCTAAAGCTGAATACCACTCAGGTAGCTGTGTACAAGTCATACACTACAGGAAAGTGGCTGATTTTTAAAAATCCTGAAAAGTGAAACTCTAGTGGGGAAAAAAAACCCACAAAACCAAACCCCACGTTTTCTTGATACAGCTAAGAGTTTTACCAGAGAGTGCTCCATAACTTGCACTTCCACACATTTCTGATGATTCAGCAGATGCCTCTGCTGCTGCTCTGCCACTGGCAGACACTCTATCTTTGCTTAAGTCAATAGGCTGAAGATCTGACCCTTATTTTCTAATTTAATTGTGACAAGATACAAGACTGATACTTATGTCAAACCCCTTTGGAAGCAAACAGGAATTTCTGTAGCAATGCAGTGCATTCGCCAAGAAAGACGCCAAGGGAACCACAGGCGAGAATAGCAGCCTCACTAAAAGAATCTTAAGATGGTATATCCAAAGCCTTTGGCTGTACTGTACCCCATGCCAGCAAAAGCTTGGCTTAAAAAAACAAAACCACAATGCAGCATTTGCCAGATACTGTTCCAGTGCAGGCCTGATGTTTCACATTGCTCAAAGGAAAACAGGGACAGCACATAAGAAGCAGTCACAGCAAACAAAATCCACAGCTAATGTATGAGGAATCCTGTTAACCACATTAGGTGACATGATTTTCACCTGTACTGTATAATCACAACACCATTTCCTACCACACTTTTGGAGATCTTCAGACTAATCTTCATCCAGGAAAGGAATATTTGAGGCCTCATTTTAAAGCTGGTTGTCCTTAATATTAAAAATTGCCAGGTCACATGCTAGAATAAAGTTATATACAAGGAAATCTGACAGGGTTTCTGCCCACCTGTCTCTAGTCCTTGATATCATCTTTCAAGAGTGTTAAATTCACTCAGAAGAACTGTTGCTAAAACTAGACTAGGCTCTCCAAAAACTCAGATAAAAGTGTGAAGGAAAATGTTGCTATCATGCTTACAATGAAAGACAATTCTAAAGCATAATGAACATCATTAACAATCTCAACCTGAGAGACATGCAATTCACCTCACTATATATACGGTCATCTACTGGAAATAAAATAAGCAGTCAGAGCACTTTATAGAACTCAGGGTCTTCATCACGCAGAGGAAACGTTGCTGTAGAATGAGAAACATGAAGTATTCTGTCCTGCTCCAAACAGCTAATTTAGGCCCTATAAATTGTCAAAAGAGATAGAGCTTACAGGAGAGTGAGCTATAAGCAAATCCAGTGCTTATAAGCAAACCTAGTGCCTTCTACACAGCTCAGGTCAGAAGTCACTCACAGCCCACTAAAGATGCTAGACAAACCACACACCAACAGATGTTATGAATCACAGGTTGTAAGTCACTGGTGATATGCAGTGATATCATTGAAGAACAATGAACACGAAGTTTGTATGTGTACATCCATGTAGCGCATATGTGTGTGTGTAAGACTGCATGAAGGCAGTGTGTGGCTCTAGAATCCAGCTCAGCTAATTTACAATAAAATGTATATCCCAGGCCTAGTCAGGACTAAGGTTCATGATTTATTTGTACAGAAATCTTAACATGAAAAGAAATGTCACCCTGAGATGAAATGTCACAAAAAAAAAATAATCTCAGAAGCTTCCAACCAAATCTGAGACAGAAGCAGCAATTCTACACCTTAAAGGCAGGTTTCAGAAAAGTATTTAGTTACCTACAGTACGCATATAATATGCAGACAATATGTATGTGATATACAGAAGCATGTAGAGAAAAACATCAGTAGAAGTCAGGCAACAAGCCAGCTTTCATATTTGACTCTTTAGGATTTCTAATTCATCTCAGAACTGAAGCTTGCAGGATCAGTTGGCATTCAAACACCTAAATTTGCTATCCAGCCTCAAATCTGAACACCTTCATTTCTGTCATTCAAGATGTGATGTGTGTCTGAAATGCCTTACCTAGAGGAGTGTAGAGACACAAGAAATGCCAGAGTAGTTAGTTAAGAAGCCACAAGTCTCACCTCTATCACACGTCGTTTCAGATGCAAATACACACACTGTCCTGTTTTCCGGTAATGCCTTTCCAGGTGTTCCCTTCCAAATCCTAGAAATGTGTTCATGCACACATAGAGACCTCCTTCTGAATCCTAAAAGGAATGACACAAATAGTTACAGCACAGTAGGAAATGATCAGAAAGGACAGAAAGGTCATGGCAAGCAGAAAAAAAAAAAAAAAGAAGACTTGGAGATCCTTTCTGTTATCAGGTGAGAACGAAAACACGGATTTCACAGTATATTATGGTCTTTATCAATCTTCTAAGAGACTTCCACACCACATCACAGCCTATACAAATCGGTTACTTTACAACTACAGATTGGCAAGTGCCCAAATTGGAGGCTTAGAAGTTAAGGCTTGAAAAACTCTGCTTGAGTGCCCGATCAGGGATTAGTACCTGCATACGTGCAGAAATTTGTAAAGCATAGAAATAACGAAGCGCACACGTTTGTTTGAAGTAGCAGAACTTTTTTAGCCATTTGCTTGCAAGAATAAGATTCTAAATCAGAAGTACAGAAGAGGTGATGGTCCAGGGATTCAGCCACAATTTCTACTATTGATCATAATCTGATTTGAGAAAAACAAATCTCAAGTGATCTTACAGCTCTTAGAACTGGCAAACAAGAAAATTGGCATTTTGTGAACATCCCTCAATATCTCTCAGGGTTTCTCTCTATTCATGCAATTAGAGTGCTTGGAGAAAAAGGCACTACAAAGGAAATGTATCTATATTCCTGCTACTGATCACAAATGTTGACATTTTGGTAATATAAACCAGCAGGAGTCCCATCATTTTTTGATCTCCCAAAAGCTAGGTGTTGATGCTGGCTTGTCCCATTGTAACACCACTCCCAGATCTCTCCTACATCATTCAGATTGCCAGAAAGACTTTCAGTCATCTAGTTCATTGGCACTGGATCAATTTTTAAGCCCTCTCTACCACGTATTGTTTCAAACAGGTGATGCATTACAAAGATGGAGCTTTTCAGAAGCACTGTGACCTTCCTTCTATTGTGAATATGTGTGTGCTTTTAGTACAAAACAGCTAACATTTACTAATCCAAAGAACAACATGAACAAAACTCATCAATAAACATCTTAGAAGCAATTAAAAATATTAAAATAATAATCATTATCTTCAGAAACAAATCATGTTGGGCACATCCATACGCATAATCATGTACTGAGAATTGTTACAGCAACAATTCTTTGATAGGATACCACCTGGTAGTGTCACCCCTGAAAAATGTTCACTACAGTAAAGCAAGAACTGCTCTCCTGCCTGGCTTTTTCCTCTTCAAGGTTCTGCCAGGCAGGAACCTCTGCTCAACCTCTGAGCCCAGCCAGGCCTCTCTCAGGGTAAGCACAAAGCTGTCCATCCTGACCGGCCAGCTATGGCGCAAGTCAGGCTCTCTCTAGTCCTGTGGACTGGAACAAGTAGACAGGTGATAGGTGATCTCCGATACTTTCATAACCAGCACCAGGTTAATACACCTTAGTCAGTTCCAGAAAAGAAAGCAGAAGGGCTACCTGTTGAGTGGTTGCTGTTCAATTGAACCCTGGCACAGACCAACGAGGGCCTGACAAGTCTCTCCCTCCCACCACTCCCCCAAACAAACTGCAAATGTGTCATGCTGCTGGGGCTTAATCCCAGCCAGTTACTAAGCACCACACAGTCACTCACTCACTCCCCTTGCGATCCCCAGTGGCGTGAGGAGAATAGAGAAGAAATATAAAACTCACAGGCTGACATAAGAACAGTTTAATAATTAAAATTATTAATATTAAAAATAAGAGAGAAATAAAACCCAAGGAAAGACAAGTGATGCAGTCTGCAATTGCTCACTGACCAATGGCCAGATAGTCCCCAAGCAGCAATTGCCTCTCCCAGTCAACTCTCCCTAAGTTCATATAATGGGCATGATGCTCTGTGGTATGTAACAGCCCTTTGACTAGGTTACGGCAGCTGTCCTGGCTGTGCTCTCTCCCAGCTACTTGCACATTTTTTTGCTGGCAGAGCATAAGAAACTGAAAAGTCCTTGACTTAGGGTAAGTGCTATTTAGCAACAACTAAAACACCGGTGTGTTATCAGCAGTGTTCTCATGCTAAATCCAAACCACAGCACTGTACCAGCTGCTAGGAGGAGAATCAACTCTGTCCCAGTCAAAATCAGAACACAGTCTAAACCTAGTTAATTCTCCTCAACCGCTTTCAAAGACAAGCATCAAGTATTTCCGTAGGACTTGAAGGCATCTAAACTTTTCAAAATATTCACAGCCTTGAGAATAAGCCCAACAACTATCATGCTCAAAAGTAATTAACTGGTTAAAAGAAAACCCCAAATTTGGTATTCAACATATTTATAAAATATAATTGTATTTAAAATGCATTGTGATTTCCATTACTCCACAGATCTATCTACTTAAAGATCCATTACACCTTTGCTATCTGCTCTTATATCCTATATTCCAAATCCCTTTGCATTATCTCCTCCTGTGACAAAGTCATGGATGTGTCCCCTCCAAGAGGATCCTATAGGTACCCAACCTAAATAAAATTATATGGTGTTGTCACTCTAGGTCCTCAGGAACGTTGTTTACAATTATGTTTTCTTGGAGATCCTTTGCTCTTTTTCTGGAGAGAGTCCAAGAGACCACTGAACCATTTCTGATGAGCAGCTTATGACAACAATCTGACACTTTCAGTATATGAGCTAAATGTAGAACCTGAGTAAGTTGGTTGTGGTTACTAACAAAACAGTTATTACTCCTGGAGAACGTAGGCAGGCTATTATCTCATCCAACTTGGAAAGAAGTGGACAGACTGTTCAAAAGTCTACAAGCAAAACAGTGGCAGGTGTAAAAAAGCCACCTTTGCAGAATACACACGACTGTGATGTAAGACAGCTTTTGTGCTGGTGAATTTAACTCTACTGAGCATACCACAGGTTTGAAAGGAGCAATATTTGAGACAGGCTATGGTACACAAATCTTTGTAATCAACGTTCATTTCAGATGTGTAAAAGATTATGCTGGAGTAAGGCAACATATCTAAAGTACTAAAGACATTATTTTACACCAGAAAAATACAGCTTGTCCTGGACACAAACCCAGGAAATTTAGCTGGGTTTTTTCTTTCCCCTCCCTCTTGCCTCAGCATGTGGTGGGCATGTAGTGTGAAGTTAAAAATAAAGCAATCTATAGACATCATCTTTCCTTATTACTCCAAGCTTGTAGCTGCTCAGACGTTGATCTTGACCCAGAAGGCCACTCAAGTGTAGATTGCTCTTTTTACCCTCTAAGCAGATGGAAGAGCAATCGCTCTTCACTGTATTTCTTCCCGTGCTTTGCTGCTAAGACAGTCACAGTATGCCTGGTGCTTTATTGATAGGGAGACATAGTCAGCATGAGGGAGAAAATTGGTTTTAAAAAAATAGCTCTCTGTAATTACTTAGATAATAACACGTTTTGCAGAGGTAAGATGAGGAAGGAAAAGGACAAAGAATCCATAGTGAGAGAGTGCTACAATGCAACAGTTACTCCTTTCTCAGGCCCTGAAAAACAGAGCAAGGAAGCTGGCAGATCAGAGGTCTGTCAGTCCACAAGGAAACAGAGATCACCACCTCGCTTCACACACACTCACGGCACGAGACACCAATAGCTTGCTAAGACTACTAACTTGATCAGGATTTGAACTACTGACATCTATCCCTTTACCAAGCCCCTGAAGGAAACGTAAAGCTCGGCAATTTCAGCTCCTAGAGTGGTGCAGACAATAATGAATTTATAAAAACACAATTGCTGTGGTGATCTACTAACATGACAAACAGTTAGAGACTTGGGCACAATGTCTGCTATACAGGTATTTGGTTTAGATCCATTACAAACATGGTAAAACTTGCTAATGTCAGTATAGGAGAAGAGAGTAAAATGGTACCTCAAGTCTTTACAAGTCTCCATACCCAAGTATAAAGAATGAAAAGTTTATTCATCCTATCACATAAAGCAAAAAGCTACTACATGCATAGCCTGTATTTGTGCTCCAGTTCGTATCCCTTTTCTGGCAGTTTCCTCTCCTTCAGATGCACCTGCTCTGAAATGATCAGAGGCATTTGAGACATCCCATTAGAAGGTGGAATTACCAACTAATAATTATGCTTCTATAAAAATAAGAAGACAAAAAAAATTTATATAACGCAATCTTTTTGCCCCCTGCATTCCACTAAACACAAAGTCAGGCTCATCCACCAAAAAGGAAGAGAGGTCACAGTTGATAAAACATGAGACCTACACCACAATGGCATAGCTACAGAAAAGCAGTCACCAGGAGGGACAACTGTGCATCAGATCTGAAAAATAAAAGGTATGGGACTTCAGTCAGATGGCAGCGAAGCAGTGGGCTACTACAGCTGTTAGTAGTAGAGACCAGTCCCTAAAGGGAGTGACATTCAATGCTAGGTCCTGCATGCATTTTGTGGGCAGCCTTCCTTCCTTCCCCAATTCCTGTATAAAGCATCAATGGCTAACTGGAGTAAGAGACTTCATCAGAGAAACAGGTTTCCCATAATCCACAAAAAAAAAAAATCATTAAAAATTTAGTCATAAAAAGACATTTTCTAATCTTATGACACAAGCAAACTAAAAAGTATCATTAGGACTCTTAAGTACATAGAAATTTGCCTCCTGTTTCTGCCAACTTTCCTGTAAAATAGCCCTAGTATGTTCTGTTGGAAATAGGCCAAATCCAAGGATATGAATTCCTCATCTGTTTAGCTATCATCCAAACAATATTACCTTTCTTACCTTTCTGACAAGATCATCATGCTCCAGTTAATCCATGTGGAATAAATACACTGAACATCCACTTGTATCTCTCCTCCACTCACACTTCCGAAATCTCTCAACTGACTACTCTCTTTGTACCAGAAAGGCACCATTATGCTCAGGTCTTCACCCAAAGAAGTAAGATTTAAAACTCATGGAAAAGGAATATTAATCAGTTTTGAGAAAAATCAGTGAAGCTGTCTGTAGCCGTTGGAATGTGGATCTTCAGTGACACTACACCATTCAAATCTAGTCAAGAGGACACAACCAAGAGAGTGACAAACAGATCTGCAGAAGCCAGGTCTCACAGTCATGTTAAGAGTTGCACAACTGGAAGTAAAAGACAGGGCCATTCACAGCCAGTACCTCATTTTCTTTGGCACCTCCTGACACAGACAGCTCTAGATTTGACCATCTCACCTTTTCAAAATTGCTGTTGAATCTTTCTCTATAATAATAACACTTTGTACCCTAATATTCACAGATCTGGTGATTTTTTAGTTTATGACAACAATTCCTTACTGGGTAAGTAATGAAATACAATTAGTAAACTTGAAACTTGAGTACAGAGCTGCTGTGTGACCAGGTATGTTACATTAAAAGATAAACAGGAAATTCACCTCTCTGTGAGGAAATGCACTACTTTGGAGAAGAAAAAAAAAGGTAAAACTTGAGAAAAAGTCTCACTGTATTAATGAAAGAAACTACTGAAATAAACTCAGGTGCTGAAGACAAGTAACGCAACACAACCTCTTACATTGAGTTCACTCCAAACAGAGACACGTTGAAGTTAAATTGTAACAAGGAGTATTTTTTAAATGGCAAAATGAGAAGTGAGGAAATACTGAAGAAAAGAAAACACCTGCCCTATCAAAAATGTAATCTCGAATTTTACCATGGATAATAAAACTGAGAGCACTTTTCTTTTTAACACTGATTGTTTCTTTTAATATTATACCAAAACAAACAAGAGGCATAGATTCTGATAGGAAGAGGCTTGCTTAGGTTATACATCGCTAACCTAAGAAAATAAGTCACTATAAACCAATCTGAAACAGACCATACAAAGGTAAACATCTCTCTTTAGCCAAGGCAACAACTTGTCTGTATCATTTCCCTTTCCTACTGAATGAAAGACCAGTAGCAAACAGCTTTGACACTTCCAATTTGTATATAACCATGTTTTATCCACACATTTGCCCTTTAAAATCATCATTCCAGAAACAAGAGCCAAGACAAATCTTTTGTTCAGCTGAGCTGGGGAGCAGTGTGGGCTGAAAAAGCAGGGAAAGCACAACAAAAATTGAAGGTAGTTTTACTTTTGCTGGTATTGCATAGGTTAAGCCAAGCCTTTTGCCTAGTGAATATCTATAACACAATTCAAACAAAAAGCTTTAACAATGGAGGGTAATATTTCCCAAAATCTGAAATCATCTCCTAATAAAGTCAAAAGGATGAAATGTTTATGGGAGAAAAAAAAAAAAAAAGAAAGAAACTCCCCCATACCTGGTGACTTAAATTCCTTTTGCTACTTTTACACAGTTTGTTAAGTTATTCTAAATTGTGATCAAACATTTTTATGTTTTGTTCAACATTTTACTTTGCTAAACACAGCTTTGATGTGTTTACTCGAGGCTTTTTGAAGGTGGTAGCAATTGGTTGGGTTGTTTTACCCGCAGCAGCATTTAAATTTTATTATGAAATTTAAATATTAATATATTTTCCTATTTGTTAACAAAACTTTTTATGAACCATAATGTTGAAGTCTGAAACTGTTACTGAAAATATCAACCATGGAATCACCTGAGTAGAGATCTGAAGACTGTGGTACACTGATTTACCTCTCTAAAAAAATTAAGTATATAATTCAATTAGCACCTCTGCAGTAAATTCTGATTTGGCAGGTTTAATCAGACCACCTCCCAGTACAGTCAGGGCTGCTGGGTGACACTTGAGATCTGAAGAGTGTGGGTAAAAATAACCTCTGTTCAACAAGACATGATGAACACCAGACAGCTGAGTCACCTTTAAAACCAATTTTGATTTTCTGTATTGGAAGGAATTATCAAAGAGAGGTGGATAAAAGAATTAAGAATCTACCTGAACCGTACCTTTCATTAAATATTCTGTAACTTAAACTCCGAGCTTCCTTTTGATTACTTGCCATAACACCAATATATAATGCTCAATCACCTCTGGGAAATTTCAGCTTCACACAGGCAAGCAACTTACAATAAATTTTCACCTTCGTTAAAGCAAAACATAGCTTCTAAGCACCTGTTTCTTACAGAGCACTGCCCACTACTATTTATGAAAGCCTCCAGTATTACCAGTGAAGTTAAAAATGAGTTAGGCCTCAAATCTGCCAGCAAACACATGCAATCTTTGGAGCTTGCAGATGTTTTGCAAGACAGCTATAATGCCATAGAGAATATACTGTACATCAAACATTCATTTAACAGCAAACTAAACAAGATACTGGGGAAATACTACGAATGTGTTGAAGTCCAGTGGTGTAACTGAAACCCTGAAAGTGTTTCAGGAGGACTTTCACACAGATTTTCAAGTAGAGCCTTTAGTCGGGAAGCTTTCCCTGAAGACTTCACAAAGGAGAACGAGCACTGAAACAGCAGGACAGCAAAACGACTGGCATCTGCTAGCCAAAATATGCAAACGAGAAAGCCAGCCACTGCCCCTTTTTACTACTTTACCGTGAAAAACAAGGGCTCCGGGGAGCAGCGGACAGAGCTCAGCCAGCCAGAGCCCGGCAGGCAGGAAAGTTTCCCACGGGCGGCACCATCGCCGCGTCTATACAATCACTTCGGATCAGCTTAAGGAGACGAACAGACGAATACACGAACCGTGCTGCCGCGCAGGAGCCGGCAGCGCTTTGCCGTGCGCAGCCCTGAGCGCGGCTGCCCTCGGCAGTGCGGGGCACGGGGCCGGGCGCGGCCGCGACCCCCACGCGTGGCGGGGCAAGGCGAGGGGACACCCGCCTGCGGAGGAGGAAGCCACGGCAGGAGGGGCGGGCAGGCTGGCCAAGGGCGGGTGCGATGGGATGCGATGCGATGGGATGCGATGGGGGAGATCGCGATGCCCGAAGGAGGGGCGCGGGGGCGCAGCGGGGAAGGGGCTGCAGGAGGGGCGCGTTCCCCGCAGCAGCGGCTGGCGGCGGGGACGGGGAGCGGAGGCAGCCGAGGGTGGCTTCGCCGCACTCACAGGCGAGTCGTAGGAGAAGGCGCACTCCGTCTTGTACACCCGGTCCCCTGACTTGGGCACCCGGATCGTGGGCATGTAGGGGACGAGCAGCTCGCCCAGGTCCCCCGAAGCCATCTGCGCGTCGCCGCCGCTGAAGAGCGCGGCCCGCTGCATCCTCCCTCCCTCCCTCCCTCCGGCCGCCGGCGAGCGGGACGCCAATGGAGGCGGAGGGCAGCCGGGCCGAGGGGAGGGGAGGGGGGAGGGAAGATGCTATTTTTAATCCAATGGCAGCGGCAGCAGCTGCGACGGCGGCGACACTCGGGGGGTCCCGGTGAGGGCGGGGGAAAGGGGCCGGCAGGGCGGCGGGGGCGGGCCGTGGCTCTGGGGCGGTGGCGCCGCGCTCCATGAGGCGATTCCCGCCCTGCGCGCGTGCCCGAGGCGATTCCCGCCCTGCGCGCGTGCCCGCGGCCACCGTTAGGCGGCGACCGTTAGGTGTGAGGCGGCGCGCGCGGCCCGCGGGACGGGCTCGGCCCCCGGCACCCTTCGCTTCCGTCAGGAGCCTTTGTCTCCCGACACACCTCGCAGCAGGAGTCGCTTGGAGCAGGTGTACTCTGCTGCCGACTCTTTTAGCAATTAAATACTCTTTTATAGAGACACGTTAATGATCAGCTGCGAGGATTTAACTTCTGGTGCCTTAAAACAAGCCTTTTGCTTGCCAAGTCCGTGCCCTGCGGCTAAGGGCAGTGCAGCACCCCTTGGGTACCTGCCCAGCCTGTGGGACCAGACCAGTGCAATCTCCTTGCAGCAGTTTTTCTAGCAAAAAAAAATCAAGTGTTATGAACACGGTGTGAAATCCAAGAGCAGAATATGTCAATGAAATGATCTTAAGACTTACCCAAGGACAGACATAACATCAAAGACTCGACATTGGATGCTGGATAAAAAAGCCCCACACAATAATGCAGGGTCACCATGTCTGATTTATTTTACCTGGGAAGACTTCGTGCCTTTTCTAATGACTTATCTTATGATTAATTTAGCTAAACAACAAGACATATAAGACAATAATGCCCAATAAGACGTACAACCTGTCTGACCTGAAAGATTGACTCAAACAAAAAAGGATCAGTCTTTCTAGTGCATGGCAGTGCCAGGAAACAGCAAACAACGTGGTCTTTGCTTAAAATAGCCTGTGCAATGTTGCTTAAGGTAAATAAACCTTATACTTTAAACTGTTTGAAACCACAAGATGATTGAACTTACTAAAGGACTTGGGCTTACGTCCGTTCAAAACGGAGAATTTCGACCACGGATGGGTAGTTCAGAATCACAAACTGTGAAACGCGCTTCCCATCCCACTGTTGAGGCATTTCAAACCGGATGAGTATCGCAGCTGGTACAACCTGAGGAAATACATCCCTCTAGTGGCAAAAGCCTGCAGATAAAGACCGTACCCACTAGATTCCCTTCAGAGTTGGCAAAAGCAGAGTAGAAAAGTAGCTGTACAATTCTGCAAGTGCACAGCAGGTTTGCAAGGGGATGTCCTCAGACGCAACTTGCTTTGTTCACCTTATGTATTTCTTCATTTGTTCTTGGTTAATAGCAGTTGCTTGGTATATTTCCACTTGAGTTTTCATAGAAACTGGCTTTTTGGGTGGCTTTTAAAATTCCAGTTCACCCTGGAAACGATGCCTTTGAGTTATCCTAAATGTCACCAGAAAGGTTTACCCTTTTGCATCTCCAAAATCACCTATGTGGCCTCTACATTCAATGCATCGAGGGTATAAAGTTTCAAGTTTTCATCTTGAGAGTTTGCTGTCATGACTTACATTTGTATCTACTAAAGCTTGTGTAAACACACAGCAGATGGTATCTGTTCACTGAGCAGTGGTAAGGTGACCCATAAAACCCATTAACTAATGTCAGCCTATACTGTTTTGGCTTGATCCTTGCTCTCCAGACATCTAGCAATCCTTTGTGTTTACCTTCAATAAGCACTTTCCTATTTTTCCCTTGTTCATCTTACTAAGCCTGTTAGAGGAAGTAGAAAGCTCTCTAACAAGAGTATCAGTAACTTGAATAGATGGCTGAAAGTGTTAGTTATAGTGCAGTTACTAGGGAAATACTTAGATTTATACTTGCCTGCTGTGATTCTCTCATTAAGGACTCCAACAGCTATATGAGCTTAACTGCCACACAGTTTCTTTCAAATTATCAGAATCAACATAAGCACTGTTTATTATTCCATCAGAAAACAGCAGGATGTGTATCAGATAGCTCAGACACAATTTGTCAGTATGCATTTAGGATACTCGTATTGTCTTCAAACTGACTAATTGTCAGGTGTGGATTTCATAGAATTGTCAACAAGATTTTTATCAGGTGTTTCATAATGATACCAAGGTCCATCTCCCCTCTGTCTCATCAGTCTGCGTGCCTCCAACTCCATGTGCCTAAAAAAAGATAAAGAGCAACAGACACACTCAACATGTTTATTGGGTTTTATCACAGATGTATCAATGTTCACCATCAGGCATTATTGACAACAAATTTAGCATCTATGGCTTATTAATACTTCTGGAAGATAGGTAAAATTAAAATATGAAGGGTTCAGCTAAAACATAAGATGCTATATCTTTCTGTTTCTTTTCTTTTTCAGCAAGTCATCTCACAAAAGAGTAATTAAAATACTTGCAGGAGCTGTGTCAGAGGTTATTGCCTAGTAAGGGGCTAGACAGTTTTGATACAGCTTTCAACTACAAATAAATAGGAGCAAGAAAATGAGAGGTAAATGTGATGGGAGCAGGAGCTATGCTGTCTTGGTCCCAAAAGCAATAGCTTGTGGAACTTAAGACTTTCTTCCACCCTCACAGTTTATTCTGAGTAAGTATAGAATAAACTGTACAACAATGTCATCACTGCCCATAAAATTTTCAACACCAACAAGAAATGTTCAGTCCTGTAAACTGTCATTTAGCAGAGGAAACAAGAGCTGTCCATTTCCTGCCCTCAGGAACACAAGAGCTACGCTTTTATAAATACCAACTGTTTCAAAGAGACACTGTTGTTTTGTAAGACTGCCCTTGGACGGTTCCAGCTCTGGTAGAAGGCAGGGCCCACAGATAGCATAGCTACGAATTTGTTGTCATGCAGCAAACACCAGGGCTCAGGCAGTACATGAGTGAGCACGTTATGTCAGCACCCAGTTTGGTACGCTAAGCAAAAATAAGAGAGTTAACTACAGCATGCATCAGTATTTTAAACCCCTCAACTGTATTACCTCATTTCAGCCTTCTTTGCTTCAACATGAAGTATAGCCATCTCTTTCTCATAGTCCTTTTCAGGGGGATCAAGGAGGTAACGAGCTATCCAGCGACTTATAGGGTGCTGGAAGACACAAAGCAGAGATTATTCACACAATTTGGTTTCAAGTAGAAATGGCATCGTAACAAAATCATTTTGCATGTTTCCAGTCCTGAAGACATGACTAACAGTATGGGGGCTGCTATTCAAACCATAACAGTACAGTGAAAGTCATGCTCAACTATTTGTAAGATTGTAACCCTAAAAAGCTACATTTCTTTAATGCCAAGATAATCTGCAGATGACTATAAATGGAAGACATGTGATTTATTTTCTTTCTGTTGAAGTAAAGTTTCTCAAACTACCACTGTAATCACAGAAATGGACTCGAAACCACTTATTGTAATCAGTAAGATTTTAAAGTTTGGCTTCCACATAGACATCATTTCACTGAGGACAAAAGTCTAAATGAGTTGAGATAGTATTGCTAAAGCAAATAACTTCCTATCAAAAGAAAGAAGTGCATGCAGCAAGAAGCCAGGGACTAATTTTAAGAAAATCCAATGAAATGAAAAAAAAGTACAACCTGGAGATTTTTACTATAAAAAAGGTTCAATTCTCCATATAAAAACATGTGTGCTGCTGGATTTGAAACGATGCTGGCAAACAATACAAATGAAAGCATTGTCACTTTAAACTCCAGTGTCTTAAGATTTTGTAGTTCCAGGGCAGCAAACGAAGACAAATCCTGCATGCTAAGAATGCAGAGAACAGAGACCACTTTTAAAATTTACAAAAGTTATAAAAGAATTCTTGGCATATGGCTTCATCAAGTTTACTTGCACAAAGTTCCAGATCATTTGCATCTACTGATTTCAATAAACAGATTTCCTACAGCAACATGCATGTTCCACAAAGCTGAATAAAAGCAAGTTTACCAAAATCATGACTGTACAGTTTGAGTTGTATTACACTCATTCTCAATGACAGGAATACAGCCATCTTCATTATCATACTCCACACATTTCACTCCCAAAAGTATCCTCAAGAGGAAGGCTGCTCTTTTACATGTTACACTCACTTTGTAGTATTCCCAGTACTCTGGAACATAACCTTCGGGAATCTCTGCAAGTTCAGCTTCACCTGATGACGAGAGGAAGGGAGAGACATTGAATTCAAGTATTTCTTTTTCAAAACTATCTTCTATTCTGTCTTTCATGTTAGGAAGAGATCATTATTTTGCATGGAGAGTACTTCATCCCTCAATCTGAGCTCTAGTCAGAAAAACTGGACTTGTCATTTTCCCAGACGCTTCACACTGTCTCACTCGTAAGATTTTAAACCATACAACAAAAGGGTGAAACTATCAGCTATACAGACAGAACAACTAAGATCAAATCCAGAGAAATGCTCTTTAAAGTATATGAGCTGAAAACATTGATGTTTTAAAGGCTGTCCAAAGATCGTGTTTTTCCATTTTTAAAAATGTGGAAAACTTCCTAAAAAAAAGCAATAACTATAGAAACATAAAAATACTGGGAACATCTTCTACATACCTACACAGTATTACCATAACTGTTAGGCCTGTTTCCTGGTCTTCCAAAGCGCAAGCCTTAAAAGATCTCTTTTTCCTGTCCAGCACACTTCATTTCCATTTAATAATTTCCACTGTGTACTTAGCTTAGTCATGACAGAGCACTCACCGATGAAGATGTTGACATACGTTATGAACAGCACCACTGGTATTCCCGTCAGAAATACATAGAACCTCTGTATAGGGGATAAAAGGATAACAAACAGGATGGGAAACCAAAAAAAGCCTGACAAAATTTAGCTGAGGTTAGTCTGACAATGATGTAACAGCCAGTTACTCTTAAATTTGCAGGTTAGATCGGAGTGTTGTAGATAAAGTCATACTGCTGCTTAAATGAGTTAATTAACAAACTAGAATAGAGAGACAGGGATGCTGTGTCAGTCCATGAGCCTATTTAGCTCAGTTTTCTGTCTCCTGGAGAGGTCTGTCCCTGCAAAAGCAGATAGAAACGCCTTCCCTGAATGCTGTCCTAGCATCTTGTGATAAATGGCTTTAGCACTGCACTATTAACAAGGTATGAACGCCCCTGCAATATAATTCAACATAGATACAACCACTGCTGGCTCTGGTAACTGTGGGAGGTGGATGAAGGAAGCCTAATCACATGAAGGGAGTTGTATCAAGTTGGCTGTTACCATCCTAATAGGCTTTACCCAAAAACCAATCTTTTTAGGGGTCAAACTTCCAAAGTCTAATCTCTGGTGTTAGTGGTTTAGGTAAGTGAGGGCAAACCCTGCCAAAAAGTAACCTAACACATTTTAAAAAGGGTGAAGCAGAAAGCATTTGTAGTCACGCGCAAATGAACACAGATACGTAATGTAAGAATGCTACCGCAGCACTAATTTAAGCACCTATCATAATCTTTGCCATTTAAACAAGCATTTTACTTCATGCAGCCCAAATCTAACAAGATCTAACAAAACAGTCTTTACAAGGATGACTGGAAATTCTTGTTTATCTGAATAGTGACAACCACATTTCAGATGCTATCACATAAACAACAGAGAAAATAGTATTTCAGACACTCTTACACCATTTCCAACGGATGTGTTGCACCAAATGTAACGAACTTGGTTTTAACTCACCAACATGTTCAGAAATCGAGTATCATAAAAACTTGTTGGCTTGATAATAAACATTCTCTTCCCATGGCTGCTATGTCGTACAGGAGCTGAAAATGGAACCAAAGTATTACGGGGTTTTCTCCCTTTGGTGATAGTGCCAAAACAAGGTCAACAACATGTGCATAAAAGAAACGTACACGGCAGTGGCTGAGTAGTTAGAAGCTGGTTTTCTGGAGAATATCGATGTTTCTAAAACTCTAGCAGAGCTAATTTCTTATTTTGCTAGAATTAACATATTTTTTTCTTCTAACTTTAGACACAGACCTATTTTTACCTCTAAGCCTCAAAAATAAATCACTGTCATTACGGAGGACCAAGTAAATCCGCAGATCGGCGTGTTGGGAAGCTTGGCCTCACGCCAATTCTCATCCACGTTCTACTCAAGAAATGTTATTTCTCAGAGGAATGGAAACGCACGATCCTGAAGGGAAAGGGTTCTCCCGCACCTTAAGCGGTTTCCCTACACCCGTCAAGCCAGGGAAGAGCCGCGGCAGCCTGTAACCGCCTCACGCCCCAGCCCCCGGGAAGGGTCCGAGCCCGACACCCGGCTCCAGGGATCGCTGAGGCGGGTCCCCCGCCCCGCGCCGGCCGCGGCTCCTCTCCTCAGCAGGGCACCTCTGCTCCGCTGCCCAAGGTCACCCCGCCCGCGGCGCGCCCCCCCGCCTCCCCCCGTTCCCGACGCCGAGGCCATACCGACGGTGCCGGGGAGGCGGGCGGCTGCGGCGAGCCAGGACACGCGAGCGCCGGCCGCCGCGCCACGCGCCGCTCGCTGCGCTCCCCAGGCAGCCGCCGCCCGCAGCAGCAGGCTCATGGCCGCCATGGCTACGACTGGCGCAGGGGCGGGGCCGGCGGCTCCGGTCCGCGCTTGGGAGGGGGCGGGTGGTGAAGCTGAGCGGCCGCCATCCAGGAGAAGGGCGAACCCTTCCGTCCTCCTTCCGGCGCGCTCTGGGGACGCCATTGGCGGCGCCCGGCACTGCGGGAGGGGCGGCGGCGCGATGGCGGTGGCGGTGGCGGCGCTGTGCCGGCGGCTCACGGGCGCGCTGCGGCTGGCAGGAGCGCGGCGCGGGGCGCGGGGGGCCGTGGGCGGGCCGTGGGCGGACGGACGGACGGAGAGCCGCTTTCCCTCGCGGCCGGCGCCCCCCGCGGGAAGGGGGATGTTTCTATGACTTGTTCTGTGCCTTTTTCCCTGGACGGTGATGTTCATCTGTCTGTAGGAGCTGTGCCTTTATAGGAATATTCTTACTTGGCTCAATAATATTTTTCCTCTTATATGTAGTTTTCCCTTTAATTTTTGTGCAGGTGGACGCTGGACGTATTTCACAGGAACCTAGCAAAAGTTGAGCCCCTCCCTCGGGTGAAGTTTGTGCACACTACGTTGTCTCGGAAAGGTCTGGAGGAGTTTTTTGATGATCCAAAGAACTGGGGAGAAAAAACTGTAAAGTCAGGTGAGTTATACTTACCGTTTCTGCTCGTGATCTATTGGCCACTTGTGCTCAGCTGAAATCTGACATTAGCATTACAGGATGTATTCATAGCCACATAAAACTTACACGTTTGCACGTAAATATAGTTCTGTCTTTTATGCCTGTTTTTGTGTTTATGAAAGTAAAAAACTATTATGTAGCAAAATATTTTGCTGAATGTCCTCTGCCTTGCCCTTAAGTGACAGCTGTACAGAAGCGATGTCCCTTGCTGAAATATACAGTGCAATGGAAGAAAAGTATTACCACTTCAGGATTGATCTTACAGCTTTCCCTGTTCCCAGCCTTTCACAAACACAAACAGGTCATTGCCTTTTTAATGTATTTGTGTATTCAAAAGCAAAGCTGAACATCCCCAAGGAAAGCTTTCCATGAGGTAGTGTTTTCTTTTAAAGATACTTGTTCTGTTCAGTCAGCTCAGGCTGCTAATAGGAGCACTTGTTTCTTTTCAGAATAGGAGAGCTTTGCTCTATTAAACTGGAGAGGGGTTTGTTTGTGGTTTGTTTTATTATTACAGGGGATGCATGGAAGATAAACCAGCTAAGGGGCAAGAGTAGTGAACACTTGCACAAACTTTGGTAAGTAAGTTTTAGTGAAGTAGTTTCTCTTCTTTCAAAGCAGCTCTGCGTGTTTTGTTAAAATGGGGTTAGTGAGGTGATTAGCCAGTAAATTTCGTCTGCTATACAGCTCTGCACGCTTCAGCCTGCTTTGGGCGTGGAGCAGCTCAAGTTGTGGTACAGCTAGGACTACAAAAGCTGTACCGCAGGGGCAAGTGGGAGAGTTGTGCTCAGCGCTAAGGGTTCAGGTTTGGTATGAAGAGGCTGAGTTTGAGCCCTTTGGGGGTTGTTGGAACTGCAGGACAGGCTTGGCTGTAAGTGGCCTCCTGCAGCGGCCAGCCACTAAATTAAAACAGGTTGCATCCATTCATATTTTGAAAGTCTCTGAGGCTGGAGATTGCATCACCACTCTAGACAACCTGTTTCAGGGCTAAGCCAGTACTTAATTATTACTTTGGATAGTTTTTTCCTTGCTATATCTTGTCCTTTTGCTGTGCACCTGTAAGAAGAGTCTGTCTCTGTCCAAGCAGTGGAAAACTACTTAACGGTAGCCTCTCCCCTCCTTAGCCTTCTTTATTCCAGATTAAGTAGACCTGTCTTTCCCAGCCTCTCCTTACACGTCCTGTATGTCAGCCTTCTGCTGCCCATCTTTGCTGGATGTTCTCCACTTGGGCAGCATCTTACTGCTTCTTCATATGAAGCTGGCAGGTGCACCATATGGAATTGATTACAGGCTGGATAACTGTGTTGGGGCAGTGAGCGAATAATTGCTAATGCATCCAGAAATGATTTCTGAAGTACCATGCTTTCTGACCTAGGTATATCCTACTGAAGGAAAAAAACATGCTTTTAACTTTACAGCAAGAATCAAAACGACAGCTGAGACCTATGCCAAGTCCAGAACGATTAGAAAAGGTAACCTTTTCATACTAGCTACAAATTGACAAGTGAAATGTGAAATGTCTGTATTTTGTTAAAGACCTTTTTAAAACCCACTTCCCTGATTTTAGTATCCACACAAACATGTGCTCAAGCAACATAGTGAGAAAGGTCTCTCCACCTGTTACATAATGTTAAGAAATATTTTGTCATCTTATGCCCTGAAACTGCACTACAAGATTTGTAGAAAATTCCTGGTAAAAAAATCAACAATATCCTTACCCTCCACAAATGTTTTAGCTGCTTAGCTGTGGTTAACTTCTTGCCTTTGACATTGTCTTTTCCATATAGGTGCCCTTTGGTTCTTTGCTGCCTTCACTTTAGTATTCCCTCCTTTTTCATTATTGCAGTTCTGCCACTGATTCATTAAACTCTTTCCTTGGCATCTTTACCATTGAAAACTTCATTTACTTATAAATCAGCTGCCATCTCTGTGCTGTCTCACAGATGGAAATCTGCACCTTCACTGGGTGAATACATAATACATACAGCAGTTGGAGATGAAAGATATTCTCTGATTCCTCTCTGTTGTTGTTTAAGCCCAGGCAGCAATGCAGCAGGAGGCAGCCACTTGCTCACCCCTTACCCTCAGTCTCCCACCAGCAGGATGCGGAGGAACAGCAAAGGAGGGGGAAAAAACAAGTAAAACATGCAGTATGAGCTAAGAAGTTTACTAACTAAAATGAAACTAAAATGTAACAATAATATTATAAAAGTAGTAGTACTTAAATATCAGAGAAAAATGAAACCTGAAACCAAGTGGTGCCCAATGCAGTTGCTCACCATACACTGATTGATGCCTCCTCCCGGCCAACCTCCCCAGTTTCTGTACTCACGCATAACTCTGGCATGGAACAACCTTTTGGATAGTTTGGCCGTGCTTCCTCCAGCTCTCTTGCTGTTAGGGCAGGGTGAGAAGCAGAAAAGGCAATAACCAAAACCTATCTGTGTTACCTGCATTATTTTCGGTGTAAACCCAAAACACAGCCCTATAGCAACTACTAAGAAGAAAGTTAACTTCATTGCAGACAAAACCAGGACACCCTCTATTTATCCAGATTAACTTGAGAAGACTCTGGCCTTTGCATTGTTAGTCTGCATGTCTTCGTATGGATAATAATTTGTCACTTGCCATCACACGCATCTGCAACTGCATTACGATCTCTACTTTTTGTGTCAGACATGGATTTACTTGGTCTCCTATTGTATCATTTCATCACTGTACTTATAAATTGGGGAAGATCTAATATAAAACTCTCCTTTGGATCTCCTTGTGTGTCTTATTCTATTCATCATAACATGGTTTCTCAACTGTATTTTGTGATTCCCATTCTGAACGGTATTTCCTGCTTAGTCCCACCTACACATCTATATCCAGTGATTATGAATCACAGAATAACTTGTTATGGGAGGGAACTTAAGTACGTGGCCTCAACACTTCAACAATCAAATCTTAGCAATTGCTTGTTTGGTTTTGGCTGAAGCTCAAGAAGAGAAGTCATCAAGCACCAGCCAAACCCTGTATTGCACCAAGACAAAACACAGCAATCAGGTTATTAAAATTAGCACTAGTGTCTTCCCAGAGCATTTCACACGATGCCAGACGTAGTGTGTATTACAGTAATATTGTTGGACAGACCTTACTTCCAACTCAAGTGGCATGGTTTGGTCATGGCAGCTTTCTGATCAGCCAAGAGGTGTCACTGAGGCTGTGACCAGGCTCCTAAGTGAAAATTAGAGTAACAACCAGCCAATACAAACCATCTGACACAAATATGTACGAGACTTCCATTTGCTTCTCCTCATTCCTTCCACCCCTGCCTTCGAGCTTTCTATACTTCTACCATCAGCATTAGATCTGGCATTACGTTAGCTAGCTAGTCTTTAATTAAATAACTGTCAGTCTGGTGTTTTATGTGTTCTGCTTCTCAGTCGGGTTTTTGAATCATCCATTTTCTTTGCTTTTCTAGCACACAGGGCCAATCCAGCCGTTTCACTCAGTCTACAACTGTGAGAATATGGAACTCTGGCTGTGTTTTACCTTCACTTTTAAATCTCTCTCTTAGATTTTCATTTGAGGTCTTTTAAATTGTCGGCATTGTGTTTTGCTAGCCCATTCTGAAACTATCCTAACCTATTCCAGGTAGAAAAGTCTATGAAAAATATAGACTTGGTTGTCAAAGAAAGAGAAACTGCTTTGAGGCTTTTACAAACTGGCCAAGAAAAACCAGTACCTGGCGAGTGGCGACACGACTTCTTAGGACGCACCTACTGGTATGGAAAAGAGACATTTCTCTTCTTAAGTGTGATTTTTATTTTTTCCTTCTGGCGTGTCCCTGTAAGAGTAAACCCTTATCTAATCAAGAAAACTTTTCTGGTCAGCCTTCAGGCGCTTGAGTTTTGTATTGTTTTGGGTTGCTTTTTTTTAATGTGATTATAATTGTTGCGAAGTAATTCGATGGCATGTTCTACCATTAATTAACAAACTTAGTTCCATGTAACTAATATGATTTCTGTGCTCAAAAGATATCAGTTACTGTAGTGATTTGGTAACACATGAATGAACTCAGGAGCACAGTTCAAATATAACCATCTAGACTTCCCAAGTTAAAATACAAAACCCACATATCAGGGGACAAGCACCCAAAGTTTTATATCAGACCCCATAAACATCTACTGGAATTCCCTACTAATCTTGGCAGATAGTTAACTTAGAAGCCTCTACTTTTGGAATTGTTTGTTGTCCACATACTATCCATAATCTCTAGTTTCAGGTGAAGCATTTGAAGCACTAATGACAGTATTCTGCTGTGCAGTAACAGTGTAGCCAACGGAAGGCCACACACTGTAATAACAACAGTGAATTTGAGTAGTTATCCGTTTGTTTACCTACAAAATATAAATCAGCAGAGTGTTAAAGGCACTAGCCACTAGATTTACATCTGTAGGGATATAAGGCATTTACAGGCCTCTTTCTGCTTGGAAAGATTGTGCACATGTAGTTAACAAGCCAAGCCAGCAACAGAGTTGAAAGTAAATGCTGCATTCTACGACCCAGACTACTTTATCACTGTACTGGAACCACGTGTCACTGCTGGAACCCAAGAACAACAACAGAAGGAATACATCCCATAATCACTCTGATCTGCCTTTAACAGGTACACCTACAAGGAATGGCCAATACCATGGTACTTGAACAAAAAATACAAGAGGAGGAAATTCTATTACTTACCTCACGTGAATCGCTTCATCAGGTAAAACTGGGCTTTTACTCTGAAAGTTATTTTCTGATCTGTTCCTAAGTCTTCCTTATTCCATTTTGCAAGGAAAAAATTAGTAGTAATCTTCTTGGTTTGTGGTTTTTACAGCTAGCAGACTGACAGTAAGGCTTTTTAAAGTTACAGCTTGCTCCGTTTCTTTTGGTGTTTCCACCTCAATAATTAAGAGACTTGGTTATCTATGAAAAGTAACTTTATGTGAGGGTTACCTAAGATTATCCCAGAGGCTGAATTACTGTAGAATTCAGAAGCAGAATAAAAAAGTAACATGCTTTGCAGGTATTTTTGCTTATTAAGAGCAAATTAATACTGAAGTTCTTAATCACTGACAGTGTCTAGATTAGTGGGGTGAGCTCATTAAAGTTGTCACAAACTATCCCACACTGAGTTCTTTGTTTCAGGCTCAGACGTGAGAAAAATTTACGCATAAGGTCAAAAAGGCAAAACCTGGAGAAGACAAAGCAGAAGATCTTGAAAAGGAAGTTCCCTCACCTTGCTACAAAATCTCAGAGCCAGTAACATGCTGGAAGAGTGCTTCAAGCAATTGGGTCGAGTATCTTTGGGACTGGAAAACAAAACAAGCTCTGAAACCAGGGAGCAACTTGACTGAGCATTCCTGAGAGTCTTCTCCATCTTTTTTTTTTTTTTTTCAATCCCACATTTGACCTAAATTAAACTTGTGGCCTGGAATTAAAAAGCAGCTTTGGTGCCTAAGTCAAATTGATCCTAACAGTCATTCCTAGAAGTATTTGAAAAATGGTGCATTAACCAGCTATTATAAAAAGTGATACATCATGTGAAGAGCAGCAACTGGCTGCCAGATGAAGGTATCAAGTATTTACCTGGTTTCATTTCAACAAATATGCATTAACACCAGAATGAAACAAAGGCCTCTGAAGCTCAGATACAACCATTGCTGCCTGATCACCTGAGATGTGCTGTTGCGCTGTTTTAACAGCATGGGAAGTTATACTCTGCAGTCTGGGACAGGGAGCTTTTTCCTGCTTTACCTCGGCCTTGTTAGAACATATGAAATATTTAGTGTGTGGACTTTCAACAGTGCAGTCTTAAAATCTACATTTCTAGATACCCATGACAAATTCCAACATTTGTGCAATTTTTAAGGTGGGTTTTTTTTTTTTTTGTGCAGAGTGCAAAATGTTTGAAGGAAGATTGGTGCTAGTCTTCTGTGAAACTGAAGGGGAAAGGTACTGCCACTGCTCTGAGTAACACCTACTGCTAGTGGTAAACACCTACTTTGTGATAGCTTTGAACCTTCACATGAGGCTGTGCAGAAATTCAGAATAAAGTCACAACTACTAGTCTTTCAGGGAGCAAACATGCCATGCAATATAATCTGATAAAACTGACAACTACAATGGGAAACAAAACTGTAACAGACGAACATATCTCCATCATCTTGACCTTCAGTTACTCCTCTGCATCACACAAAGTATCTACTTCTTAAACTGAAACTCTACAGTGGTGACAACCCCAGTCAAATGTTTGCTCTCCTTATGGGGCTAGAACAGTCATAGATAGTAGCATTGTAATGAAATGCTTTCAAGATAGCCAATTAAACATAATAAAACCTAAGCACATGACAGAATGAACATTTAAAATGTATAACCCATTCATGAAGAGAAGCCAAAAAAGCCTATTTACTACCTTCACCTCTAGCTACAAGCTCCCCAGTCAATCTTAATACCTCACTAATGGCACAGGAACTTTATAAAGCACTTCTGATTGTAGTGTGCTAAGGTACGAGTTCAGGTGCTGTTTCATGCTACCTGAATGCAAAGTAGACTTAAAAGTCTTTTTTCCCATAAGACAATGGTGACTTTATCACCTCTTGTAGCCGACTTTTGTTTGTCTTATTTTATAGGAGAAATATGGTTTGTCATTAGCTTTCAAAATCTGGAGCAAGCAACTTTGTCTCAAGAACACATAATGGTTAGCGTAAGACCAAAGCAGGCTGTTTTGATAAATTACTTTATTGTTTGGAGGTAATGTGAAACTGTTTCCAACTAGAGGCCTCATCATGATTTCCACATGCTGTCTTTTAGGATATGAAAAATGCAACAGTTAATTTTTTAAAAATCAGTTAAAGGATATTTGGTTTTCCACAGCTTTTAAGATAAGGAGCAAAACTTCACTGTGTCCCCATACAGACTCTCAGACAGTTGTAAATTAAACTAAGCTTAACAGCAACAAGGAGCTGCATCTTGACAGCCCATTCCTGATGAAAAAAAATACATCATTCTACTTCCTGAGTGCAGACTCCCCCTGCAAAACACAGGCCCTTCCTGACCCTGCCATGAGTCAGCCGAGGGAGCCGGACCAGCAAAAAACACAGTGACTGCCCCGGGAGTTACAGCCCTCTGTGAAAAGGTCAAGCCACATCCTGAGGTCTACTATGTCTACTCTCCCAGTCTTGGAGAGACAGTTCTGTGCCTTAACCTCCCTGGTTCAAATGAGTTTTGCTTCTTGCCTACATCACAAAGGCATTATATACATTCTTAGACATCAGGTGGAAAGCACAGATTATTTACTGAAATGAAATTGCTCCATAGTAGAAAACAAGCAAACTAGTGCTTAATAGAACATTCACTATCATGGAATGTCACACTGTCATGAGACAGTAAAAGCTTACACTGAACTGAGTCACCTAGAGTAGATTACTGAATACAAACTTTCCACTTTGAAAACAGAAGAGTAACTTTCTCTGCAAGTACTCACAAAGTTGCTCAAATGTAAAAGACCAAGTTTTATTTTTTAAGAGAGAAATACGAGCTATTTAAGGCCAAAGTACCAGCAAGGAAGACTAGTATGTGAAAGTAGGCAAGTTATTTCTAATAAATTTGCATGGGCATTTGCAAGGTTATGCCTCTATCTATTAGCTAACGGTAAAGCTGTTCCCAGGAAAAGATACTAGAGAAAATAGACATTTATACAAAATTATAAAATGCTTGTTACATGAATTATTGCTTTACAAGGGATGTAAACATCCTTTTTCTATGATAGTACCAATTAGGTCTCTCAAAGTTTCTAAGGTTTGTTAAAATGGAACTTGAATTATGCAAAAAATCCAATATAAACTTTCTACAAAAGATAGTCCATCCCATTCCTGAGTAGGCTAAAGCTATAAAACAGAAGGAGCACTGAGCAGGCAGCAGTTTTCACAGTAAGAGGTTTAAGGACATTTTCTTTCTACACACTGTTTCCCTCCTTCTTCATATTCTTGTTTAGAAATCCACATCTGTTGAAAAGTACCCTACAAAAAAAAACCAACACAACAATGAAATACACACAAGGAAAGTAATCTGAAAACAAATGAAAGTTAAGTGAAACGTGACTAGTTTTTCCTAGGAGGAAAAGCAAGCAAGCCCTTACAGCAAGTGAGGTAAGAGAACTTGACCTGCATAACTACCTTTTCCTTTGAGTTTTATATGGCTAGTGATTAAACTATGGGCAGGAATTTTCAGTACCAGTAGCTGATTTGTCTCCTTTTCCCATACTGCAAAATTAATCCCCACAAACAATTTCAGTACTCAGCAACTCAAAGAGCTGAGCTCTGGAACAGAATGCAAAGAGGTTTGCCATTTTCATGGTGTACTATATGTATGTCATCTCTAGATACTGTATGGCAAGCTTGCACCTTGCCATTGAAAATGGGAGAAAGTGACAAGTTATTTTTTGATTGGAAACGCTTATGTTGTCTTGCTTTTTAAAAAGATTTCCTTCCCCCTACCACAGGGTGGACAAGATGATGCTGCTATGGTGGCACAAACCCCGTAATGTGCACACATGGAACTGCATGTTTGGGTGACAGTGCTGCTGAGCACGGCCACACAGGAACACTGGTTACTAACCAAAGAAGCCAAAATCGAGCCGCCAATCCAAGAGCTGAACCGCCGCTCCACGGTTGTGTTGTTCGCTATCAACTTCAGGCGCATGCTCTGAATGGAAACGGAGGTAAAGGGAAAGAACAGTCAGACAAATTAAGGAGGCCAGCACAGGGACTTCATGCAGCTGAAAAAGGTCCATTTTCTTCAACTTGCTCGTCTGCCCTGTACATAGAATTCGGTGGAACAGAACACGTGTGGCTTTTATCTCGTCTCCTTACAAGGAGCTGTGGCAAACATTTAAGGCCAGAAATAGGGCAGGTAGAGAGCAGTAGTACAGTATCTGTTGTCACCTTTAACAATGGGCTACTTAAATATGCACTGGAACTAAAATGTCTAACGTTGCTGAACTTGATCCATCTTGTCCTTTTTGGATGCGTTCATCCCTTTTGCTTTCAAAATGCCTTGTAGCAATAAAACCTTTGCATTTCAATGGGTTTCTCCTTGGCTATTGTAAGAAGCAATGAGTAAGTACCTCTCACTTTCTCATAACATTTATGATTTCTAAGTTGCTACACATAGAACATCTTTCTCAAATATGAACATTCAAGAAATCTCATCAGCTATACGTGCTCTTAAGAACACTTGTGTAAGGTATTAATACTTTCTTTGACATCAAGTGATTATAAAAAAATACACTTTAAATCATCAGGTTTTATCTATGAGTAGGTTGAGTTGTCTGAAGAATCCAAGAAGAGCAATTCCCATGACAAAATGACACAACCTCAGGCAGAATGAATGTGCCTCAAGTTAGTCAGCAGCACCTCAGAAGAGAGGCCATCATAGGAAATAGGGACTGTAGCATAAGGACAATTACAGAACTTAGAATCACAATCTGAAATCACGAATGGAGAAGTAAAAGAATCAGAAAGCAGTTATCTGCTGGAATTCATTTCAGAACTTTTCAAGACTTCTTTCTTTCCTGTAGAAAACGAGACTTCTTATGCCACAGAAATATCTTCAGTTGCTGGGTTCCTAACAAAAGTCAAAGCTACGATACATGCTTGTGTGTTTATTTGGCAGAACAGCAAAATGGTAAGTAAATCAATGCAAGAACTTAAAGAGTTGTTTTACCGGTGGAGTTTTCTGAGACAGCTCTCTGTTCAATCTGTCTGTGAAACTCTGTATTAGAGTGTTTCCTCCTGCTACAATCACACTGCCATAGAGGCCCTAAGAAGAAATAATATTAATTCTGAAATACTCTGTTTCACAGAATAGAGAGGAACGGCAAACAAGCACATACCACAGGCAGTAATAACACATCTCGACACCAACAATATTAACTCTCCTAATCCAACCAATTTGTATTACCACTTGAAAAATATTTCAAGACAGCTCAATATTAAACTATATAAATAAGAGAGAAGCTGTGTGATTAATGATTCTAAATGATTTCACAGAACATTTTGTACTACAGAGAGCCCTACATCTCTTACAGGTTACCTCCTGTAACCAAACTGTTGGTTTTCTGAAGCTGGATGTTCCAACCACAAAGGAAAATCCCCGGAGGACTGCAAGAGCTTCCAGTCTCAGTAACACTGCAGTTGGTGATCACAAACCATGGCCTGGCCAACTAGGCCTGCCTCACACTCCAGTTAAGGAAAAAAAAAAAAGAAGATACAACCCCCACACATTCCAAATCAAACCTGTATATTTCCAAATTGACACCAAGTTAAGTTTTCCCTTAAAACCTCTTCCTTCTGTTCTCTACAAAAGTTCCATATGACTGGTTATGTTTAGAAAGTGTATGTGCCACACTGAAGAATCTGAAGATAAGAAGTTAACAGATATAAAATGCTCATCTGAAGCCAATCCAATGCACATTACACAGTGCCAGCCACAAAATCTAGACATTAGCTATTTAAATATAGGTAGAAACACTGAGTAAGAAAAAAAAACCTCAGTTTAGCATTTTGGAAGACAAAACAGTAGTTGTAGATATTCTTAAGTACAAATATGGAATACTTAGAGATTTGTTCTAATGTGTTCAGTGTTACGCTAGGAAATCCACATTTCTTCATCAACAGTGCTCTAGTCCCCACTCTATCAGCACAGAAATATCTATGCCTTAAAATACCCCACGTCTGACTAACACTTACCGGCCTGATGTCGATATCACACATTCCAACACTTGTTGTGACAACGTGGCTCACACCCAGCATCGTGTTGCCAGATAAACCCTAGGATGAAAATAAGTCATCTACACATCATCTCTTCAAAAGAGGAAGGCATATAAAAGCCTCAGATGAGTTGAATTAACAAGTATTACTAGAGAGAGAGAGAGAGAGAGACAGAGAGAAAGAGAGAGAGCAAAGCCTGTTTTAGGGAAGAAAAAAAACCCAACACCCTCTTATTTTCCCTTTCAGCTCATCACCCATTTTGAACTACATTTCATCCTTCATTGCTCAACTCTTATGAAAGAGAGGCAAATCCTACCCCCAGGAGAACCACAACAGTGTAAATACACACTGGGAAATCAGGAAAACCACACACAAAAAGAAGCCGTGTGATTAGTAAACTCAAAACCTTCCAACTACTACATATCATAGTTGTTGTACCTTTACATTAGAAGGGTCAAACAATCCCTCAGGTATTTTTAGACGCTCAGCACCAAAGTCACAGTTGTAGCCGTTGGGAAACTCGTAATGAACTGTTGGCATCTGTGCTGCTACCCTGGGGCATCAGGCAGAAAGTAACACATTGCAGTGCAAAGTAAAAAGGATGTTATCTAAGCAGCATTATAATCTCAGGTTTCAATGGGAATACTGGGATTGAGATGACTTGATAATATTTATTACGCTTTCAATGCATGTTGGAATATTAAACAAAAAAACCTATCACCTGGACGTACACTGTATTTCTACTTTCAGAAATAAAGGTTTTAAATAAGAACTCTTCTGTAATAAAATCAGCTAACAGCAATGACCAGTGTAAGCACCCTGTGCACAACTGATAACTAATTCTACAAGAAGGAAAACAACAACGTACTGTTCATCATAGGTCGAATCTGACACTTGAAGGACAGAAGCTTGGAAGTCCTGGATGACACACTATGGAATTAAGAATAATATGGTTATGAGAATTTCAGTATTCAGTTGTATAGAATTTATAGAATTGATACTTTTTAAAGGTTTTCTAGTTCTTCAAGAGGAACACATCATACATTTGCAAAAAGAACTTCTTTAAGGGATATGCAAGGAAGCCTGAAAGTGGGAGAAATTACCTACTTACATTACACATGTAGTTGTGCCAAGACCTAGTGACTTGGGGTAACTTCTCTTTTCTCTTCCAATTTGCTGGTGACCCCTCACGAACTGCCTCCTGAGATTGTAGGAAACGTGATCATCAGTTAACTATTTAAGCCTCTCTCCAAGCAAACATGTCATAAAGTTACTTTCCCACCTTTGAAGCAATCATATATGGAGGAATTATCTCTATGTTCATCTCCTGAAACAATTCCCGGCACTGCATAGTAATAAAGTCTCCTGCAAGTGGTGATTTTACAATACCTAGAAAACAAAAAGAACCAAAAGACCCCATCAATCTGGAAAACATCGAAACCCCATATAAACTCTCCCAACAGACTATTTGTCACTGAACACTGATAGAGTTTTCCTCTATATTTAAGGGGATACACAGATTCCAAAACAGTAACAAAACTGTAAAGGCAGAAAGCGAGCTAATTCAACCATGATACTGTAATGTTGCTAGTCAGGAAAATGTTTACCTTGCTGAAGCACATATCCGTCATGCACTGGAATAGCTGTGGTGTGTGTTGCTCCACTATCCAAAATGAGACCTGTGGATCTTCCATTAGCAAAACTAGCCAAAATAATTAAGGACAATATTGTCATTTCCACTTCAGAAAATGGTGTCATACAATTAGGGCATAACTAGAAACAAGGACCCCTCTGTGTTAATCACTGACTTCACAAAAAGTATTTGGTCTTTTCCAGTATATATCATATTTCTATGAAGTGCAAAACCTGACAGAGAGAACAGTATTTGATTTCCATCTGTGAACTAACTTGACCATTGGACATAGAGAGACGAGACTTCACATCAATACCATGCAGAAGCTCCAAGTACATCCAACTCATTTAGACTCTAAAGCTCAAAATATGTTATTCATTTAAAATAACTACAAATGTTCCTCTTAAGGTTACGTTAACATGAAGCTCTAATTATTGTATCTAGTAGTCTATAGAATAGCATTTCAGGTCTGTAATGCTCTTACCCATGGTACACAATGGGGAAAGTAAAGATCAAAAAAAAAAAGAGACAAGATACAAGGCACTGTCTCTAAGGAAAACAGATTCAGAGAACTTGAAAGTAATGCTCTAAGGCTTTAAAGTTCAGAAATGGAATTTGTTTATTTCCTCCTTAGGTGCTTATGGAAAAATTAATTTGAAAGAAGAAAAGTTGCACATGCTGTTATACCAGGAATTGCCTAGAATAAGTCATTTCTGGAGGAGGGAGTGCTGAAATATTCCAAAGGATACGCTGTTAGAACAGCAGTTTTACATAAGAAAAAAGCAGGGATGTTGTAGTGTTCAAACATCAGTTCAGTCAGTTTTTCACGCTTTGCTCTAGTGTTCCACTAGAAGTAAAAAAATAAACCAAAGCACAAATAAGCAACCAAAACAAAGACATGTGTATCTTGTGGGTCATTATAGCACACTAAAAGAATGTTAACATAAAGAAGAAGTAATCAGAATTATTATAGTCATGGTCTCAAAACACATAAAAACTCTATATAGAGATATTCTTAGTAATTCAACTACTAATAACTTTTTGTCTTCCAAGTCTACTACAACACATTAATGTTTATCTACCACATGGAATTAGAAGTGATATAGATTTGTTTACTCTTCTACAGCTCCACCAGCATCAGTCTAAAAAGACTCTAAAACACACAATGCGGCCATTTTACGAGGGGAAAGATCCATGAAATAACTTGCCCAGTTCAATGAAAAATAAATCCAGCTTTTCCTGTTTCCAAGGTATTTTCCTACAGTTCTACTGTACTTTTGATTAAGCCTAGATATAGATCAAACATTCTATACATTACTGAAAACATGACATATTTTCCAAGCCTGTATATTGATTAGTTCTGTAAGGAGAACGTTGATGGCAACTTCTATTCAGACACTCACTGAGCTATCAAACATGAAACAGTGGTTGCAAATTCATCCATCCACCAAAAGCTACAACTCAAGGAAATAATGAAAAAGAAAATCCTTTCCATAAGATCTCATTAAAGAAAAGCATAACTTTTGTAGAGCAGGCCTCACATTTTGGATGCAGACTTTAAGATCTACCCTTCAAATGCTGAGCATTACTGAACGACAGAAGCCTTATCCGAAAGTTTTCACAGGCATTTGTATTCACCCACTTCACTTACAGCGCATTTACAGAAATGCAGACAGAAAAATTGAAACTCCTCCATCATAAATACTATTCTCTGTCACATGATAAGGCTTAATGAAGTGACAGATTTTCAACGGCATTTTATTAAGTGTCATTTAATACATAACAAACCATCTAAACATCTTTTTGCTTTTACTCTAGTTTTTAAATTGACTATTTCAAACTGTTTCCTTGATCAGATGTTTTCCTGAACCTGACAATGCATCTTAAAATTTTCATTTCTATAAGTTTTAACACTTGTAATCTAAAAAGCCAATGTCAGACTCATGTTTGTAGAGTCACCAAGAAGATACAGTTAAGACACATCAAAACACAAAGCTGCTTTTACTCACTGGTGCTTCCGACATGAGGACAGGATGCAAACTTGCTTCAGATTTAATATGCATCTTGTAAGTGTGATCCAAAATTGCCTGGAAACTATCCCAGTCTTCAACTGTAACAACATTGAAGCAAGTAAATTAGCTACTTTTAAGTTTCCTTTCTTTTCACAATGCTTCCAATGCATTTTTTTTTCCACAGAACTCTTTGGTCAAAAGCTCTCCTCAGCAGACATACACTTCCTTTAATAGCTTTGCAGAATTCTCTTCCTCTGTAATCATCAGAATCAGAACATTCCAGCAGTTATGCTGAAAGTCCACTAACACTGTAAACCGACAAACCACACAATCTGTAAATCAGATATCTGTTCTTATGACTTCTGTTGTCACACATAGCATCTGTTTACACGGGAGCTATGACCCTTTGCAGCCCAGCAAGGATTTTTAGTAACAGGTAGAAAAAGACAGAGCACCATACTCATTCCATTTTTTAAAGGTGAAATGGCTTCCATATTCTCTCTTGGAACTCTCAAGGCATTGGTGTCTATGTAGTAGGTTGGGCCCCCTTGTTTGCCTTTATCACCATCTATTTCCATCAGAGTGCTGCCATTGTCCCTTTCTAGCACCACACCAATGGCTGTTGGAAAATCAACCTGTAAGGCAAAAAGGTAAGCAGCACGTGAGACTTATTAATGTTTGGAGTATAGTTTTGCTCATAAATTCAGAGCTTTCCTTATACAAAACATGCATATTCTGAAAACTAGCACCTATCAAACCAGACCTCAAATTCACGTTACACAGATTCTCACCTTTGGGCAGTCCTCGCCTGCATAGCCTGCTCTCACCGTATACGAGCCAATGTCAAAAACCAGAGCCCCAACTTCATCTGAAAAGGTCGTTAACAAAGAGGCAGTGAACGGTTATTACACTCTACTACAATCCTGACCTTTCCCCACCCACTGTCTGTTTTACTTGCAAAAGAAGAAAAGCAAGTCAAGGCGTCTTTTCCAAGGCAAGGAGAAACTTCTTTATTCTGAACTCGTTATCACAGCTATTGGAACACGGCTGACAGCTTTAACTGGGATATTACAATACCTTCCTGTCGCATAGGTAAAGGGACAAGTTGGACAGAAGGAGAAGAATATAGTTCTATCCAATTAGATTACAACATAAAGCTTCCAAAAAGGGCCAACTCCACCGCCGCACGAAGACGGGTGAGCCCACACCTCTGCGGGGTGATCAGAATCAGAAAGGTGGGCTTGAAAACACAAGCACCCTGTAGGTGCAGGCTGACGCGCCATGAAGAGCCCTCACCCTTGCCAGCCCGATCCGCGCTGAGGTGCTCTGCGCATCCTAAACAAAACCAACTGCCGAACCACAGGTGCCCCGGTAGGACCCTACACCCCGGTTTGTAAAGCGCAGGGTCCCGTGGGGCCAGCCTGCGCCCCAGCATCGCCACCTCTGCCCGAGGCCACGGGGGAGCGGCTCAGCGCAACGACGCCGGGAGCAACACACCCACCAAGGCCTGGCCGGCGTGTCCGCGTATAACGCGCGGAGCGCGCGGGGGCCGGCTCCGGCCGCGCTCTGAGGCCGAGGGAGCGCCGCGCCCCCACCTCCCCTCCCGGGGCCCGAGGCGGCGGCGCGGAGGCGGGAAGC